>CM040125.1:324749518-325181315 GCA_022559845.1 Amorphophallus konjac
GACTAGAAACGGCTTTATGCTGGTCGAGAGTTCGAGAAACTCAGGGGGGCATAGTGAAACTGGCGGACAAACGGTCGTGCCGAGAGTGGCAAGAACCGAGAACGGGTAGCGACTGGTCTTGCCGATGATGGCAAGGGTCGAAAAGGGTGGACGGTCTTGCCGATGGTGACAAAAACCGGATAGGGTAGTGACCGATCTTGCCGATGGTGACAAGGGTCAAAAGGGAAGACGGTATTGTCGATGGTGACAAAAACCGGATAGGTAGTGACCGATCTTGCCGATGGTGACAAGGGTCGAAAGGGTAGAGGGTATTGCCGATGGTGACAAAAATCGGATAGGTAGTGACCGATCTTGCCGATGGTGACAAGGGTCGAAAGGGTAGACGGTCTTGCCGATGGTGACAAAAACCGGATAGGTAGTGACCGATCTTGTCGATGGTGACAAGGGTCAAAAGGGTAGACGATCTTGCCCATGGTGACAAAAACCGGATAGGTAGTGACCGATCTTGCCGATGGTGACAAGGGTCGAAAGGGTAGACGGTCTTGCCGATGGTGACAAAAATCGGATAGGTAGTGACCGATCTTGCCGATGGTGACAAGGGTCAAAAGGGTAGACGGTCTTGCCGATGGTGACAAAAACTGGGTAGGTATTGACCGATCTTGCCGATGGTGACAAGGGTCAAGAGGGTAGACGGTCTTGCGGATGGTGACAAAAACCGGATAGGTAGTGACCGATCTTACCGATGGTGACAAGGGTCGAAAGGGTAGTCGGTATTGCCGATGGTGACAAAAACCGGGTAGGTAGTGACCGATCTTGCCGATGGTGACAAGGGTCGAAAGGGTAGACGGTCTTGCCGATGGTGACAAAAACCGGATAGGTATTGACCGATCTTGCCGATGGTGACAAGGGTCAAAAGGGTAGACGGTCTTACCGATGGTGACAAAAATCGGGTAGGTATTGACCGATCTTGCCTATGGTGACAAGGGTCAAGAGGGTAGACGGTCTTGCCGATGGTGACAAAAATCGGATAGGTAGTGACCGATCTTGCCGATGGTGACAAGGGGCGAAAGGGTAGTCAGTATTGCCGATGGTGACGAAAACCGGATAGGTATTGACCGATCTTGCCGATGGTGACAAGGGTCAAAAGGGTAGACGGTCTTGCCGATGGTGACAAAAACCGGGTAGGTATTGACCGATCTTGCCGATGGTGACAAGGGTCAAAAGGGTATAGACACTAGACGTGTATAAGTGGGATATCGGATGAAGACCCTCGCCACGACCTCGAAAATGGCCTTTGGACGACGGATGATTCATCACTATTCATCATTCAATTTTTTTTATTCACATTACTGACCTAAGCGCCCTTTCGGGTTTTCGCCGAGGCCAGCCCCCTCTTGCTTTTGCCCATGCGCCCTTTCGGGTTTTCACGCGGCGGGGTACCCGATTTTGCCTGCGACGCCCTTTCGGGTTTTCGCCACAGCTGGGTTATAGCCGTTTTTGCACTTGTCCTGATATAGGAGCAAGTCTGGCGGGGTATCTCTATTTTTAACCCCATTTCCTTTTCCTTTTTTTTTGATTCGAGGTTCAGAAGAACTGGATCGCGGGAACGCCGACCGTCCTTGTCGATGAGGACAAGGGTTGGTCTTAGGTTTATTTCGTCGACACCGGTTAAATGTCGAAGCAAGGAAGTGGTTTATTAACAAGGATGTAGGATCCAAGTTTGAGAGTAGAGGCTGACCGATTGCGCCGATGATGGCGAGAGTCGAAAGGGGTTTATTTGTCGGCATATGTTATCGCCGAAACAAGGACGGGGTTGTCAATAGGGACGTAAGGTCCAAGTTGAGGGTAGAGATCGACCGATCTCACCGATGATGACGAGGGTCGAAAAGGGTTTGCTCATAGACATGGGTTACATGCCGAAGCAAAGGTGAGGTTATTAACAAGGACATAAGGCCCAAGTTATGGACAGAGATCGGCTGATCTCGTCGATGATGACGAGGGTCAAAAAGAGGTTTGTTAAAGTATTCCCGGTGGGACTTTGATGATTGTCCCTTTCGGAGTTTTATTGGGTGGAGAATAGGAGAGGCATTTGGGAATTACCACTTTACTGACTCAAGCGCCCTTTCGGGTTTTCGCCGAAGCCAGCCCCCTCTTGCTTTTGCACACGCGCCCTTTCGGGTTTTCAAGTGGCGGGGTACCCGATTTTGCCTGCGACGCCCTTTCGGGTTTTCGCCACAGCCGGGTTATAGCCATTTTTGCACTTGTCCCGATGTGGGGGCAAGTCTGGCGGGGTATCTCTATTTTTAACCCCATTTTCTTCTTTTTTCTTCCTTTTTTTATTTGGAATGTAATCCGAGCGAGGGTAGCTTGATCAGGGCGAGATGCCACTAACCAAGGAGAGGTAGCTTGATTAGGGTGGAATGCCGCTTACCAAGGAAAAGGTAGCTCGATTAGGGCGGAATGCCGCTAACCAAGGAGAGGGTAGCTCGGTTAGGGCGGAGTGCCACTAACCAAGGAAAAGTAGTTCGATTAGGGCGGAGTGCCACTAACCAAGGGAAAGTAGCTCGATTAGGGCGGAATGCCGCTAGCCAAGGAAAGGGTAGCTCGGTTAGGGCGGAGTGCCACTAACCAAGGAAAAGTAGTTCGATTAGGGCGGAGTGCCGCTAACCAAGGGGAAGTAATTTGATTAGGGCGGAATGCCGTTAACCAAGGAAAAGGTAGTTCGGTTAGGGCGGAATGCCGCTAACCAAGAAAAAGGTAGCTCGATTAGGGCGGAATGCCACTAACCAAAGAAAAGGTAGCTCGATTAGGGCGGAATGCCACTAACCAAGGGAAAGTAGCTCGGTTAGGGGGGAATGCCGCTAACCAAGGAAAAGTAGTTCGATTAGGGCGGAGTGCCACTAGCCAAGGAAAGGGTAGCTCGGTTAGGGCGGAGTGCCACTAACCAAGGAAAAGTAGTTCGATTAGGGAGGAATGCCGCTAACCAAGGGGAAGTAATTTGATTAGGGCGGAATGCCGCTAACCAAGGAAAAGGTAGTTCGGTTGGGGCGGAATGCCGCTAACCAAGAAAAGGGTAGCTCGATTAGGGCGGAATGCCACTAACCAAAGAAAAGGTAGCTTGACTAGGGCGGAATGCCACTAACCAAGGGAAAGTAGCTCGGTTAGGGCGGAATGCCGCTAACCAAGGAAAAGTAGTTCGACCGATCACTCAGGGTGTGTCGACTGCGCCGCATGATACAGCTTAATGTGTTTTCCGTTGAGGGGAGAGAACTAGATGGCTCCTTTGTGGTCTACAAGGACGTAGGCACCCCCTTCATATACTTGGCGGACGATGTACGGTCCAACCCCGTTTTCGACCAGTTTCCCTTTGGGGTTAGAGGCCATCACTTCTCTTCTTTTGACCATTACCAGGTCTCCTTTCTTGAACTCTCGACCCTTGACTAACTTGTCAAAAGCACGGGCCATGCGAGCTTGGTAGAGTTGGATGTTTTGTTGCGCCTGGAGGCGTTTTCCTTCGAGCTCAGCGAGCTCTTCCGATCTTCTTTCTGCATTGGTCTGCTCACCACTGACTAATCCGTGCTGGATGGCAACTCGCAATGAAGGAACTTCAAGTTCAATTGGCACTACAGCTTCCGACCCATAGACAAGGGAGAAGGGTGAACAGCCGGTTGGGGTCTTGTAGACAGTACGATAAGCCCAAAGCGCTTCGTACATCCTTTCTTCCCAATCCTTTTTGTTAGACTTGACAGTCTTTGCCAATAACGTGCACAGTGTCTTGTTGAAGGCTTCTGCGAGTCCGTTGGCTTGAGGGTTGTAGGGGGACGATGTCCTCCAGTCAATTTTGTATTTGTCGGCCAGCCAATAAACCTTCTGGTTCCTGAAATGGCTGCCATTATCAGAGATGATTCTGCTGGGGATCCCGAACCGGAATATTACATTCTGCCGGAAGAATCTTGCAACTAGTTCTCCGGTCACATCTCTTAGTGCTACTGCCTCCGCCCATCTGGAGAAATAGTCTGTAGCTGCTAAGATGTATTTGCACCCTGATGAAGATGCTGGAAGTGGCCCTACCACGTCCGTGCCCCACTGAGCAAACGGCCAACTTGGTAGAGTGGGATGTAGTGGCACTGGGGGTCTCCTCGCCACAGTAGCATGTTCTTGACATTTCTGACAAGCCTTGGCGAACTTGCAGCAATCATTGAATATAGTGGGCCAGTAATAACCCAATTTCTTTATTTCTATTTTCATTTTCAGACCGGCCTGGTATGCCCCGGCTGACCCTGCATGAACTTCTTGCATCACATGTCCCGCTTCTGCTGAAGATAAGCAACGGAGTAGGACTTTCCTTCGGGCATCTGCCATAATTCGGAACAAGGTCCCGCTTCTCATCTCGTAAGAATCCTTGATCCTCAGGAGCTTCATTCTTTGTTCCTTTTCTTTTGGAAGTTGCTGGTGTTGAAACCAGCGTAGGAGATGCTCTCGCCAGTCGGGCTACTGAACCCCTTCGATGACTGCTACTTCCATCTCTTCTTCGTCGGCCAGAACCTCTGTTACGCTGGGGACCTGTCGGCGATTGATCACTGTTATATTCAGGCTTGTGTCCGGCGGGACCGCCAATGAACTGGCCAGCTTAGCGAGGGCGTCTGCCTGAGCATTCCGGCCTCGATTGATGTGCTTGATGCTGATGAAGTAGAATCTTGATATCAGGCGAGTCGCCAACTGGTGATAGGGGAGGAGCTCTTGCTTTCGCACCTCGAACTCTCCTTCCAGCTGTTTTATAACTAGCATGGAGTCTCCGAATGCTTCCAGCATCTGAATTCCCATGGACAGAGCAATCTGCAACCCGATTATCAGGGCTTCATATTCTGCTTCATTGTTTGTGCATTGCTTGTTTATGGAGCAGGAAGTATGCACCACTTCTCCTTCTGGGGACTTCAAGACTATGCCTGCTCCTGCTCTGACCCTGTATGACCCGGTAGCAGAGGTGTCAATTCTGGAAGCGCCATCAAAGTATAGCTGCCATGAGGAAGGCTGCACTTGGGCGGCTTCGAGGGTCTCATCCTCGGGAAGTTCCGGTTCCCACGGGCTTTCTCCGGGTATCGGATGTTCAGCAAAGAAATCTGCAATAGCTTGACCTTTGATGGCTTTGCGCGGTATGTAAGAGACATCAAACTCCATAAGGATTACCGCCCATTTGCCCAGGCGGCCTTTGAGTGCTGGCTGGGACATGATGTATTTCAGGGGATCCTCCTTGGACACCAAGCTGATTTCATGCGACAACATATAGTGCCGGAGCTTTTTGACTGCGAAGACTAGTGCCAGGCAGATCTTCTCAATATAAGTGTATTTTTCTTCAGTTCTGACCAGTCTCCGACTGAGGTAATAGAGGGCTTGCTCTTTCCCTTCTTCATTGTTATGGGCTAGCATTGCCCCCAGAGAATTGTGTGTAGCTGCTATATACAGTATCAACGGCCGTCCTTTCACCGGTGCGCCCAATACTGGAGGAGTCTTCAGATAGTCTTTTAGCTTGTCAAAGGCTGTCTGGCAATCTTCATCCCAATAAAAGGGAACATCTTTCATCATCAACTTGTGAAACGGCTGGCATCGCCCCGACAAATTGGAAATGAAACGCCGGATGTAAGCCAAGCGGCCTTGTAGTGACGTCAGATCGGAGATGTTCCTTGGTGGAGGTGACTCCTGAATTGCCTTGATCTTTGCGGGGTCTATCTCGATCCCCCGATATCGGACGACGAAGCCCAAGAATTTTCCGCTCGACACTCCGAACGCACATTTCATAGGATTCATTTTTAGCTCATGCTGCCTCAGCCTCTGGAAAATAATCCGGAGGTCTTGCAGGTGATCTTCTTTTCTTCTAGTTTTGACCACCAGGTCATCTATGTAGCACTCGACCTTGTGGTAGAGCAATTCATCAAAGATTTTGGTCATTGCGCGCTGGTAGGTTGCGCCAGCATTCTTCAGTCCGAATGGCATTCTCTTGTAATGATAAATGTCCTTAGGAGTTCGGAAAGCAGTATGGACCCGGTCATGCTCCGCAATCCAAATCTGGTTGTAGCCGGACGACCCATCCATGAATGACAGGGCTTCATGGCCGGTTGTAGCATCGATCATGACCTCGGTTATTGGCACCGGAAAGTCATCCTTAGGGCAAGCTTTATTTAGATCCCGGAAGTCAACACAAATCCGGATCTGTCCATTCTTCTTTTTCACAGGGACGATATTTGCCAGCCATGTGGTGTACTGATTTTCTTCAACAAATCCCACATCAATGAGCTTGTCAACTTCAGCACAGATTCGGGTGATGAGCTCTGGCCTCATACGCCGTGGCGGTTGCTTCACCGGCTCGGCTTCAGGGTTGATTGCCAGCTCATGTTGTGAGACGGCGGGACTTAGACCCGGCATCTCTTTATAAGTCCAGGCAAAGCAATCCCGGTATTCTAGCAGTAGTTGAATGTACAACTCCCGTTCTTCCGGGGCTAGTTGGGCACTGAGGAAGGTAGGCCTAGGGTCCTTCTCATTTCCCAGGTTGACTTCTATCAGTTCATCGACTGTGGCTTGGCCTCCGTCTTCTATTTCCGGAGGTGCCGGTTGGAGGTCGACGAAGTCTGGAATACCATCTTGAGGGTCGAGTACTTCGACTTCCTCGTCAGACACCGCCAGAGCTTCACGGGGTCTCTTGATCTCTTGTGCTAGCGGCTGTGTGGATGGATCTATGGACACCTCCGTTGCCGTTGCAGCTCCCGAGGGTGAGAGAACAGCTTCAGTGCTTGTAGATGAGGTTGCAGCCATGACATGCCAGTGGTTGTTTGCCGCCGGACTCGGACAACACATTGGATTTGTAGCAGAAGTTGAGGGAGTCTCGCCTTCTGGGACAGTTGTATCTTCCACAGAAGTGGCTCTTCCTTTTCTGGTAGCCGGCTCCCCTTGATTGGAGTAAACCGAGGCTCTATTGACTGGCAGAAAGGGTGTTGAAGTCGTCATTAGCATGACCCCTGCGGAGGGAGAGACTTCTGCTTCTTGAGCATCTTCGGCTTCGCTGCTGCTAGCCGTATCAAATTCGGCTTGAAAGGCCGCTCCTTCCGGACGGACCTGCTCCCAGCATCGGCAGGAGATCAAGGTCTCCATTTGTTGATTCCCGGATAGGGTTAATTCAGCATGTTCGGCTTCCGCCGGATATTCATCAAAGGTTACCCCCAGAGGGCTGTCTTCAGTTGGATAGAAGGTGGAGATGGTATCCACCTCGTACCGCCCACTGTAATAGTAGTCTTCCAGGGTGAAGCCCAGACCCGGATGTTGAGAGACACGTCTCATTTCTTTGTCCAGATTTACAGGATACCACATCTTCTGGAAAGCTTCCTTGCGTTTTTTAGGCTGATCGGGAGGGATGTGTTGCTTTTGAAACATCCTGGCCGTCCGATCAGTGGTGAATGCCAGGCCCTGCACAGGAACCCGTGGGTTGGCTAGATCTTTAGGGAGGCTACAGTCTGTGTCTTCCTGAGTGGGATGCTCCTCGGCTGTATAGAATAAGCTGCTGGGCCCATCTTCTTGTGCCACCTCCCAAGCTTTGAAAGGTTCGACAGTGGGACCATCAAGGCCGGAGACTGGCTTGGTGAGGCCGGCCGGGACTGCGATGCGGTCGTGCTGTCGATCAACATGCACTTCCCTAGCTTTGGGGTATAATGCTGGGGGTGTCACCCTGCCGACATTTCCAGAAGCCGTGATGTGGGAGACCACCTTTGGCTTGATATATCCGCGCGGCGGTGGTGGATACCAACCGTCACCCGATCTATTCTTCGACGCCCCTACGGGGGTTTCAGTTTTAGAAGTCTTCCGGGGAGACCCCGTATACAGATTGGCGTCCGCCAAGTGACACTCAAACACCTCGAATGGGTGGATGTCAGCAAATATCCTTTCCTCCTTCCCCTGGAGGCTATATTTGATGCATTGGTGGAGTGTGGAGGGCACCACCAAGTTTTCATGCAGCCATGGGCGGCCGAGCAGTGCTTTGTAGGAGGTGCGAGAGTCAATGACGTGAAACTGCACCGTTGTAGTGAAATCTGCCAGAGTCAGTGTGAACTCTGCCACCCCCATAGATACTTCACATTTCTGGTTGAAGCCAGCGATACGCATATCCCCGGCTTTTTTGAGATGCACATTGAAGTGGTACCTCTCATATATTCTATATGGCAGGATGTTGACTGCTGCGCCAGGATCGACCAGAATCCGGTTCAGCTCTCTTCCGTTCAGGTGCCCTTTCATATATAGCGGCCTGTTGTGACTGGCAGTAGGCAGTAGCATGTCTTCTGGAGAGAAGGTCATACTGGCTTCTGGTATAGCCTCAGCTATGCAGGTTTCAAACTGGGCAGGCGTCTGCAAAGCAGTGATGATCGCCTGTCGAGTCTCTTCACTCAAAGAGAGAATTTCCCAGATCGTAAATCGAGCAGGGAGCTTCTTGAGCAGCTTCATTATTCGGCTTCCAGCCCGGACATTGGAGAGCTTCATCTCTTCAACCCATCTGGGTTTAAGAAGGTTTTGATTTGTGGGTCCAGACGGACCTGCTTCATCTTCCTCGGACTCGGCACCCTCTTGACTGGCACCGACTGTCGGGTCTTCTTTATTGGTTGCTGCAGGGCAAGCCCCATCTGCATTTGTATCCTCCGTAGATTGCACTGGCCGAGGGTGATTGACCCCGGGTGTAGGGTTAGCGTCTTGACAAGGCTGCTTCCCCTTTGACATCTTCATGAATTCAAGGAATGGAGGGACGGTCTTGCCCCCAGTCTTGCTGTATAGACCTGACGGAGGAGGGATTTGGACTCCCTTAACTTCCGGCGGGGGTGTCTTGTAGGGTTGCTCCCCTCTGAACATAATGTTGTGATTGGGTGGTGGCTGACGCCCCCATTTCTGGCCTGACCGAGTGGCATGTGCAGCAGTCGTGGCCTCGGCCTTGCCTCCCCCAGCATGGGGTGTGAAGCAAATTTCTTCTTCTTCCTCTTCTCCTGGTAGGTTGAAGAGTGCTGACAGGGTATTGCAGGAGACGACCTGTGTTTTATGGGCCCTAGGGGCCTTTCTCTTCTTCTTCTTTTGCTTTTTCTTCTTTTTGATTTCCGCAGGCGCTTGCCCCCAGAACAGGTTGCTCTCTTGAGGTGGTGCTGCTTCAGCTTCATCTCCTTGCTTGAGCGAGAGTTGCTCCAGCTCTAGCCATGGGACGTGGTCCCGTACCAGCAGAGGTTTTAGTTCAGGCTGTACATATTCCTCTAGCCCTTCAATTAAGTGTTGCAATCGAAGGACCCCAGGGTTGGTTTCCTTGATTACTGGCAGCGGAGTTTGTCTCCTCCTGTTGGGTGTATATATTCTGACAGCTGCAGGTGGAGTGACCCATACGGGCGCTACCACTGGCGGAGCAGGCCGAGGTGTAATGCCACGGATATGTGCCCTTTCTTTTGGGCGGGGTGCCCTCTTCTTCCTGTGTTTCACAGGGATTTGCTGCCACCCCTGCTGTTCCTTTACGGGCTCCAGGAAATGGATTTCGTAGGTGCTCCGTGTGCTTGCTTCAGAGATCTCCTCAGGTAATGCCTGGTAGAGGGAGACCATGTTGACTGCTGCTCTTCGGGGAGGAGCTTCATGTGGCTGAGGAGGGTCTATTTTGTACTCTCCCAGCTCTATCTCATTTTTTTTCACCATTCCTTCAATGATGTCTTTGAAAACATAACAGTCTTCGATCGAATGTCCCAACATCTGGTGATAGGGGCAGAATCTTGGACTGTCTCTTCTTTTGAGGTCCTCTGGTCTTCTTGGCTCAGGCAGAGTGACCATACTGTATTCTGTTACCCAGTCAAATAGGATCCGGGTCTTATCCTTAGGAAAGGAATAAGCCTTCTTCATTTTGTCCCTCAACGAAGGACCTTCTTTGTCATCTGGAGCTTTCGCAGGTTGCGGGGGAGCCGCTTTCTTGCCTTTCTCCTTCTGTTGTTCGAACGCCTTGATATCAAGCGCATTCGCTTCTTTAGGTGTGGGGTGCCGTTCCGCCGCCTTGCCTTTCTGGGCTGTGCTGGTAGCTGACGGCGGGACGGGCCTGGCTAGAAAAGCCTCTACCTCGGCCACCACATTATTCAGCCGGTCGAACGACCGTATTTCCATCCCGATCATTTTTTCCAAGACCTCCCTCCTGACATTTTGCTTACATATTTGCACAGCGTCCTCCTGATGCGGGGGCCGCTTACATCTCATTCCGAGGTTCCTCCACCTCTTGATGTAGTCAAGGGCGCTCTCATCTGCCCTTTGTTTTGTCGAATAGAGTTCGGCCACTGTGACCTCCCTTTCTGTGACATGGAATCTTTCCCTGAATTTCCTCTGCATATCTGACCAGTCATTGATTGACCCGGCCGAGAGGCTGGAGTACCATTCAAATGCGAGCCCTGTCAGCGAGGACCCGAAGAATTTCAGCAGATATGACTCGTCGGTGGACAGATCACCCATAATGGTCATATAATATGCGATATGTTCTTTTGGGGAACCTTTCCCGTTGAATTTGTCAAATTTGGGCGGCTTGTTGACTCCCGGGGGAAGTCGCTTGGCCGCATGGTGTTGCGGGTAGGGCACCCGGTAGGCATCGAATGCGACGTAGTCGCCTTCGCTCTTCTCTGCGAGCTTCAGCTCGATCATCCTCTCCACCATCATCCGGTTCACGACCGTGGGGTCGACTGGCTCCGGATAGAAGTGTGCTGGCTGCAGGTACGGGGTGACCAGGGTGGTCGCCTGTGGAGGATGCAGCAACGGGGGTGTTGGGTGCACCTGAGGAAGCACCGGAGGTAGCAGCGGCTGAGACTGTGGTGGCCGCTGTTGTGTTGTCGTCACAGTTGGCTCTGACGGCTGGGGTAGTGTGTAAAGTGGTGGAGGGTCGTCTCGACGAGCCGCTCCCCGGGATGATTCACCTTGGACTTCGGGTGGTTTGGAGGCTGATGAGTGTTCAGTTTTCTCCATCAGTTATTTCTTCAGGGAATCTATTTCCCGTTGATATCTCTGCAGCAGCATCAAGACTGATGGGTCTATAGTGGCGGGGACACCTTCTGTTGTTTCCCCGGACGTACCCTCGGGCAGGATATCGAGGAGTACGTCGTCTTCTTCTTCTATCGTTACCACATTAGCGGTCAAGACGGGGGCTTTGTCATCCCAGTGGAGGTATGACTGGGGCTGTTTCTCTTTCATCGCTGTCAGAAGCCCTCTTGCTGCTTCTGTCCTGCGGGTAGCTGGTCCCGGCCGTACGGCCAACTGAGCCAGTTCTTGGGAGTCTTCAGGAAGCTTCCCATATCGGCTGGACACGCCAGCCATGTTACAAGTGAAAACCTGCATCCTCCTTCTTTGTCGATGGACCCTCCGCCTTGCTTGTTGCGGGAAGGTCAGCCTCTCGAACATAGAAATTCTTCTTCTTTCTTCCCGCTCGGGGAAGGCTTCATCGGCTTTGATCTCAGCACCGTCATTGTGTCCGTTGTCATCGACCGACGACATCCTCATTATATCCTCCATTTCTTGTTCATCTGCCATTGATGGGCAGTAATTTTCTTCAGTGGCGACTGTCTGCATCAGCCGCTGCTGTCCGAGTGAGGTGTTACCCAATCCTCGGAAATAGCTTCTGACCAGGCAGGCCATTTCTTCTTGACCCCGTTCTTGATGTAGCACGGGGGAGAGTGGTCGACCTCCAGCAGGAGGAATGTAGGCCAGTCGAGCTCTGTCAGCTGGCTGTTGGAACCTTCGCCCCGTGGCAAGGATGTTGGCTTGACGGGCCACAGCCCGGAAACTTCTGTGACGCGGAGGATCCGCAACCACCTCTTCTTCATTCATCAGGGACAAGCCCCTTTCTCTTCTCGCTCTCGCCTCGTCGTTCATAGGATGATGGCGGGTGGGCGTTGGATGGTAGGCAGGTTGGGTCCACTTGGGAACCCACACCTGTTCGAATTTCCTCGGCCTGAGCGTCGGGTTTTCTTGGCCATGGTGGCCGGCTTCTTCTCTTTCTGCCCTCCTTCCAGCGAGAGCTTGATAGTTGTTGTAGACAGGGACGTTTGGGATGACGCGATCTGGGGTCACCCGTGCCATGCGCCCGTTGAGAAAGACACGCATGCCTCCCACCAGCATTGATTTTCCGAACTGAGAGACAGTTCCGGTGATCACGGTAGTGTTCTTGCGAGCCTGGCGACGCTGACGTCCTCCAGGGGGCTTGTTGATATCAGTGGGATGCATCACCCGTACCAGGTGGTGCACCAGGCAGCTAGCGGCCGGAACCGGGTTCTTGAGCGAATCACCGCGGCAGGGGGCCTTCAGAGGCTCCACTTCCTTCACAGCTTCCTTGACGGGTTCCGTGGCTTCGACTTCCAACATGTCGACAAAGGCCAACCCCAAGAAGTTGGGGAAGCCCACAGCAGGAGGAAAGCTACCAAACTCCATGGGCACCGCCAGGTAGCCTTGTGCGTGTCCGGCGACGATCGCAGGACTGAAGTCGACGCCGGTTATCCCGTGAGTCGTCATTGTTTGCACTGAAAAGACAGACAGGAAAACAATCAGTAGTCTTTGAAAGGGCTTCGAAGCCCGAATATCTCGGCAAAGAGATGAAAGGTGACACCGGTCCCACCGGGCGTGCCAGACTATGTTTCGCGCATTTTTTCTTTCTCCTTTCGTTTTTGCCTTTTCGTTCGCGTATCGATCAACCAATTAACTAACTTGTAGTCAACTGACTGATTGACGACGCGGGCGTGCCAGTCACATGAGTGACGATTTTTATGATGCGCTCACTCTGACCCATATCGGGCGAATGTGAGGTTCGGTCGGGACCAGCAGTCTGCCATACCATAAAGGCTATGGCGTTAATTACATCCCCCACGAGGAGGGAACACCTTTGATTAATTGTCGAGATAGCGGGCTGTCGAAGCCGGATTAAAAAAAGCCACATGATGATTACGACAAAGGCATGTCGGATGCATATGTCTCATGGGATTATGGATCCTCGGTACATGGCGGAGGACGTGGGTCCGAAGACCGTCGTCGCACATAGCGAAGACTTCCGACCAGATATAATCCGGCTTTTCCGTCGACACCATTTGATATACCCAAGGATGTATGCATGGATGCACATACGACTTTCATGATTATATTAAGCGTGATAATGGAATTGTGAAAGTAAATGATAGTCGGCCACGTTTATTACTCCTCATCGAGAGGAGGGAAGGCAACATAAGTGCGATAGCGAAAGCAAAGTGCTAACGGGCATGGTAATGAAGATACAATGACAATACAATTCGGGGCTCGCTCGGTCCCTCCCTTGTTCAATTCATTATGCATTATGATTTATCAATGCCAACCCCGAGGGATGAGGTCCACTCGGGGGCAGATAAGCGATTAAAACAACAATAGGTTTCAAAACCGGCGCAACCATGCAATAGGTAGCTTATACGGCGCGATGAAGCGTAGGTATAGCATCTTAACCCGGCGCGGCCATGATGAGAGCTAATACGGCGCGAAGAGACGTAGGTGTAGATGTTAATACGGCGCGGCGATCAGGGTATTTAAACGGCGCGCAAGGACTTTGGGGCGCGCCGATTTAGGGCGCGCCGGAAAGGCGCAAAGAAAATTTTTTTGAAGATGAGTGTGGGGCTAATCCGGCGCGGGGGGTACCGCGCCGTAATAAACTTGTTTTATTGAGTTTCGAACTCTTTCAAGTTTGCTGGACTTCATAGGATCCTTTCTTGAGTTGTTGGGCCAGATGACTATTCGATTGGAGTCCACAGACCTCTGGAGATAAAGGGGGAGGTCAGTGCGAGGTTCATACTCGAGCACTGAGACGATTGAGTCCAGAACGATCATTTCATTGGAGCTTATTTATTCTTAATCTGTCCAAATTTGGACAGCATCTCCCCTGGACCTGAAGAGTTGCAGGGGAGAAGCGGGGTCATGTTCACTTGTGGAACAAGCCCCTAAACCGCCGGTGTGCACGGAGGCACCCAGCAAACCCCATCGGATAGGATACCCCGAGGACTAGCCTACGAGGGGCACCAAAGCTCCGCAAGGGGAAGAATAGAGAGACGAGGTCATTGATGATGAGAGCATCACCCCGAGGGCTAGCCTGCAAGGGGTGGACATCTCACGGCATATGACTCATCCCATGGAGGGACCGACCACCAAGAGGGTTAAGCTCCGAGGGCTGGCCTACGAGGAGCACACATCTCTTGGCCTAGATTGAGTCTCGGGTTGTCGAGGCGAATCCTGTTAGGCTAGGACCCTTGTTGCTATCTGCTATGGCCTTGGGGAAGCCTTCACCATGGGGGGGTAAAGTTCCCGGTCGCTCAGCAGCTATGCGAAGTAGCAGGGGATGTCCCCCTCCCCGGATGACTAAGACGACACCAAAGAGTCTCGGAACGGTTCACATGACTATAATGCGGAAGGGTAATCACTTCACAGATGGGACGAGCCAAACATAGGGGCATATGCTCGAACAGTTACGGTGCAATGTCAAACCGATGCATCTTGCAATCCCGAGTACGATCCTCACCTTACGAACCACAGGGCAATAGGAAGAGAGGAATCGAGGGGAGCTGACCCTTGACAACACAGTAGAAAGAAGCGTACGCAGAAGCGCAGCTCTGTCCACGGAGGGCATGCAGGGGCCCTTAAATCATACACGAGCATGGTCGCAAAGAAGAGGGGAAAGAACCCCGGGGAGGGGGGTGTTTCTGTAGCCCACAATGCTTTGGGGCATGATCGGGGCTTCAGGGAAAACCGGGACCAGAGAAAATGCACGGAGGTAACCATCGCCGTAGATAGGAGAGGAGACAGAAGTTTAGAATCAATCATTCGACCTGTTGGTCCAGATATTCAAATACGCATTGCCACCCCCAGAAATAGGAATGGGATATTCAATTACACGTTAGGAATCCGGCGCCGGCATCATTGCTCGGTCGCCGTTCATCCTTTTGCAGAGGAAAACGAATGCAGTAAGAAGAAGAGATCGCAGGGGAGGGGAGGGGTCGGCTCGTATCATTGCCATCCCTCCCCCTCTCTGCTTACAGTTGGTGGACGGAGGCTCTGAAAGAGGAAAACAATCCACGAAAAGCAAAGAAGATAAACGCCGGCGCCCACCTGTTCTCAAAACAGAGTATCGGAATTTCTCCTTCTCCGGCTCCGGAGGACCTCAATCAGAACAGAGGAAGACCACCGTTGAAGGACGCTCGGATGGAGACCTCTCTCCCCAGGAAGCTCTCTCTCCCTTTCGAAGGTTTCTATCTGTCTCTCTTTTTCCGCCTCTCTCTTCTTAATCGAACCTCGCCCGTATATATATAACAGGTTGGAGGCTCTTCATCCGGCGTGAGCTTTTGGCGCGCCGAGAGGAGTCTTTGTGAGCTTATCGCGCCGGTTTAAAGCGCCATCATGTAAGGTAACTTGCGCGCCGGGATGAGGGCAGAAGGCAGGGGGGCGCGCCGGGATAAGGGCAGAAGGTGAAGGGGGCGCGCCGGTTTAAGGGCAGAAGGCGAAGGGGGCGCGCCGGTTTATGGGGCATTGAATGAGGGGCGCGCCGGTTTAAGGTGCGCCGGGCTAATGCTTCTCATGTGCCTCGAGCCCATCGATGAGTCCGGGGATGATTCCGGGAATCACCGTGAACATTAATATTGCCGATGCTCCTTGAAACTTCGACGAGGTGTCTTGTAGAAGCTCCCAGGTTGACTTACGGCCTTCCTTGAGACTCCTGATAACTTTGATTTTGACCATGCGGGCTTTCCACTGACACGGCCTTCGGCTCTACGCTCCATGCTGTTGGTCCGACCTGACTCGCACTCTGAGCTTTCTAGGGGGTTAGATAGCCAGGAGATAGTTCCGCCTGAGCCGGGCGATCATTCGGCCACTAAGGGGCCCATCTTGACGGGAAGCCGTGCCCATGCCAGGCGATCGGGATCTTCTGCCATCAGAGCTTTCGGCCCTCCCTCTCGGGGAACCAGGGGAAAACTCCTTCATCTTCAGGAGAGCCCTTTCATGTGGTGGGGGACCACCGGATAGACCATTATCCTTGATCGAACAACGGGTGTAGTGGATGCGGCACGACAAAGTCGATGCCGGTTCATTGGGCAGGCTTGGTCGCACTGCCAGTTGGTTGACGAGTTTGTCTCGGCTCCCTTGAGGTGAAGTCCCCGTATCCACACGGAGTGACCCGAGGTTCTGACAGCTTGAGAAATCTTCAATATGTTGATCCGCATCGGCTTCCGTGCTCCGGTGTGCCGGGTCATTCGTCTTTATTGGCTTGGTCACTAATGATCATATTTTGAGTGCCAACAGGAAGCTAAGCTAGAAGACATTCCAGTGGTACAAGAATTTCCGGACGTGTTTCCAGAAGATTTGCCGTGATTACCCCCGCAAAGAGAAGTGGCCTTCACCATTGACTTAGTCCCTGGTGCTAGTCCGATTTCAAAGGCACCTTATAGGATGTCACCTGCTGAACTCAAGGAGTTAAAGGAGCAATTGATGGAACTCATTAAGAAAGGATTCATTAGACTAAGTACTTCCCCGTGGAGAGCGCCTGTACTATTTTTAAAGAAGAAAGATGGATCCATGAGATTTTGCATCGACTATCGACAGTTGAATCATCTCACTATCAAGAACAAGTATCCACTACCGAGAATCGATGAATTATTTGATCAAATTTCGGGATCCATATACTTTTCCAAGATTGATCTCAGGTCGGGATATCATCAATTAAGAATCAAGGATGATGACATTCATAAGACTGCGTTCAGAAGAAGGTATGGCCATTATGAATTTGTTGTTATGCCTTTCGGACTAACGAATGCCCCTGCTGCCTTTATGTAGTTAATGAATAGTATATTCAGGCCTTATTTGGATCAATTCGTGGTGATCTTTATTGATGATATATTGATTTATTCCAAGACCAAGGAAGAGCATGAGGAACATTTGCGGATTGCATTACAAATATTGATGACAAACCAATTATATGCAAAACTTAGCAAGTGTGAATTTTGGCTTGAAGAAGTGACTTTTCTCGGACATGTTATATCAAAGGATGGCTTGTCTATAGACCCATCAAAGGTTGAAGCTGTAAGGAACTGGGAAAGACCGACCAATGCTAGCGAGATCCGAAGTTTCTTAGGTCTTGCCGGCTATTACAGGTGATTCATCAAGGATTTCTCTAAAATCGCCGTGCCACTTACGAGGTTAACTCGCAAGGAGATCCGTTATGAATGGGATGAGGAATGTGAGAGAAGCTTCCAAACTCTCAAGGATCATCTAACCACAGCTCTGGTCTTAGCTCTACCAATTGAAGGAGAAAAGTTCGAGGTATACACTGATGCTTCTGGCATTGGCCTCGGGTGTGTTCTAATGCAACAAGGGAAGGTTATAGCCTACTATTCTCGTCAATTAAAGAAGCATGAAGAGAACTACCCCGTCCATGACTTAGAATTGGCCGCGGTAGTATTTGCACTTAAAATATGGAGACATTATCTTTATGGAGTACAGTTTACTGTATACTCCGATCACAAGAGTCTCAAATATCTTTTCTCACAGAAGGAACTAAATATGAGGCAAAGACGATGGCTGGAATATCTCAAGGACTTCGACTTCAATATACAATATCATCTTGGAAAGGGTAATCATGTAGCAGATGCCCTTAGTCGAAAGTCGAGAGCACTGTTAGCCAATTGTCTGATTCAAGAATGGAAATTGCTAGAACAATTCTCTGAACTCAATATAAGCATGGACACGGACCCTAGATGTGTCACATTATCTCATGTAAGCATACAGTCAGATTTTTTGTCTGAAATACAAGTACTTCAGAATGATGATCTTACATTAGTAGAAATCAAGGGTAGATTAGAAGGACAATCGGATTTCCAATTAACTTTTGATGGAAGATTAATGTTCAAGAATAGAACTTGTATACCGGACTGCCCAGAATTGAAGAAGAAGGTCTTAGATGAAGCTCATAGGTCAAGGTATACGATTCATCCTAGATCTACCAAGATGTACCAAGATGTGAAAAGAAATTTTTGGTGGCCCAACATGAAAAGGGAAATAGCAGACTATGTATCACGTTGTCTTACATGCCAACAAGTCAAGGCGGAACACCAAAAGCCTGCTGGAAAGCTACATCCTCTAGATATCCCTAAATGGAAGTGGGAGGATATTGGTATGGATTTCATCATGGGTTTATCTAAATCAAAAAGAGGACATGATGGAATATGGGTTATCATTGACCGATTGACTAAATCAGCGCATTTCTTGTCAATCAAGAGTCGATGGTCAGTTGATGTCTTAGCTGCACTATACATCAAGGAAATAGTCAGATTACATGGTATTCCTGTTTCAATCGTGTCTGACAGAGATCCCCGTTTTACTTCTCATTTTTGGAAAGGACTACAACATTCGTTGGGAACGAGACTTAACTTTAGCACAGCCTTTCATCCTCAAACGGATGGTCAGACCGAGAGAACCAATCAAGTAGTCGAGGATATGCTTAGAGCTTGCATTACTGATTTTGATGGAAACTGGCATGATCACTTGCCTCTGGTCGAATTTGCATACAATAATAGCTACCAGGCAAGTATACAACTGGCACCTTTTGAAGCCTTATACGGAAGGAATTGTCGATCACCCTTATGCTGGGACGAAGTTGGAGAGAAACAACTGTTAGGTCTAGAAATGGTAAGGGACACTACAGAGAAGATACAATTGATCAAAGAAAGACTGCAAGTTGCTCAGTCTAGATAAAAGGCTTATGCTGAAACAAGAAGAAGAGATCTTGAATTCCAAGTTGGAGATCATGTATTTCACAAGATATCGCCTAGACGTGGAATACGAAGATTTGGTGTAAAGGGCAAGCTTACACCAAGATTTATCGGACCTTTTGAGATACTAGAAAGAGTTGGCGAGGTTGCTTATCGCATCGCATTGCCACCTCAACTGTCCGAAGTACATGATGTGTTCCACATATCTATGTTGAAGAAGTATGTACATGACCCATCACATATTATTGAGCATGGAAATCTAGTGATCCAGAAAGATCTCACATGTGAACAGAAGCCTATGAAGATCTTAGATCGAGAAGTACGAATCCTAAGGAATAAGGTTATTCCCATGCTAAAAGTACAATGGAATAAGAATTCAGAACATGAAGCCACATGGGAGACCGAGGAATCTATGAGGAAGCGATTTCCAGACTTATTTTAGAAGGTATATACTCTACACTCTCCATATGTAAAGATATGATATTAAATTTGGGGACCAAATTCTTTTTAAGTGGGGGAGGGTGTAGCAACCCTGATAAAATAAAAAGGAATAAATAAATCAAAATAGATTAAAAGATTTAATAAAATAAACGAAAGAGCTTGGAATAAAAATAATTAAACCCTGATGAAAATAACGCCTCAGATAAAGGCGCTACTTTACAAGAAAACACCCTTACATAAGGCGTGTTTTTAAGAAAGGATGCCCACACTTCAAGACGTCAAATTTTCAAACAACCAAAATAAATAAAAAGGGCAAGTTAGCGTAACGTCCCTTGCGTGGACGCGTTTCAACAAGAAACGACGCTTGACAAGGCGTCAATTTAAATTCGACGCCCTGACCTAGGTTGTTAATTCAGTTCGAGTTTCGTTCGACCCAGGAGTCTATCCAGGGCAAGATGATAACTATGAGAAAGAGTTCGAATGTAGTAATAACTCTATCATGGAAGTGTTACTTCCATTAGAACACTAACTCTATTAGGATTCTAAAAATCCTATAAATAACCTACTGCTTGAACCGAGAACGCTATTTGGCGTTCGGACTCTTCTAAGGTACGTAAAGAACAGCATGTTCTTTTTCTTTACTCTATCTATCGAATTTGTGAAGAATACTGATGATTCTTCATCTACTTCTGATTACAGGTTGAAAGCTTCTATCTTCCGAAGAACAAGTAAGTTCTTCCCCTCGCTTTCGGTTACGTATAAGAAGATTTTAATATCTTCGTCTTCGTTTCTTCTATCTCTATAGGTTGTCTGTAGAGGTGAACCCGGTTGACTGAAGAATTGAGGGTTCTTCATCTGCATCCTCTTACTACCCTTGCTGCTGCTATTAAGATAGAAAGCTTCAAAAGACTCTGTTTATAAAACAGAGTATCGTTCAGAACCTACATCTGTTCATCTGTTCAAATCTTTATCAAGGTAGGTTTTCTCCAGCAACGTAGCCCAAACATGTTAAATTCATAGTAACACATCATGCATGTCATGTATATAAGTTTCCTGATAGTTTCTACACGTTTCTGTGATATTTTTGCAAGAGACGCCCGTGTCCAGGGCGCTACTTTAAAGAAATGATCTGCACCAGGTCGTCAATTACAGATTTGACGCCCTGCCCTGTAGGCGTTAATCTCATGAAAATCACATGTAATTAATAATTGATCCACGTTTAAAAATTCAATAGATATGAAATATCCAATCTAATATATATTGCATGACTCGACCTGTGAATCCCTGCTAAATTTTTGTCATGATCATGTCTCTTGTCTCTTGGAATTTTATTTCCTGAAATATTGTAAATTCTTGAATTCACGACCCTGTATAGGTCGTCTCTCACTTGACTAACGCCCCTATTCAGGGCGTGAATTGAAAAGTAACGCCCCTGTCCAGGACGTGTTTTTGATAAAATTCTAAATATATATACTGCAAAAAAAAAATAGAAGGAAAGAATGGACGACCACTGATTGCGTCGTCAAATTGTAAATAAACGCCCTTCACCAAGGCGCGTTTTTGGTAAAATACTGAAATATTGAAATCTTGCAAAAATGTAAAATAGATAAACGCCCTTACTGAAGGCGTTAATTACTTGAGTAGTGACTTTACTTAAGTCGTTATTTTCCTGTAAAAATATTTTTACCTGTTTCTGACAACCGATGGTTTCAGTATATATATATATATATATATATATATATATATATATATATATGTATGTATATCGGCACTATATCTCCACTCCGTGAGTATAGTCCCACGTTTCATGATGTCTTATCGATCACCCTTAATTCTCATTGACATACAAGCTCTCCATTGGACATTCCGTTCCTTTGGACTAGCGAGTTAGTCATAGAGACTTCCGTAAGACTCATCGAGCCTTGGATTCCCTCAAGGCCGACTGAGCTGGTTGTACCCTAAAAACCCATTACACTATTGAATGCCATGTCACTCTAAAGAAACATGGTATACCGGCCCTTATGATATGCAAAGAGTATATCATGAGAATTCTTAATGGGATGATGATATCATGCCATTTGTTGATGTTCTTGTGGACCTCAATTCTATAATAAGAATGAGGGTATCTTACCTTTGATATACTGTTCATGTGGACCTCAATTATATATAAAGAATGTCCATACTTGTCATGGTACCCGAGTTAAGGGAACCTAATTCCACCTAGTTTCATTGTTCATCGTGATTGTACCGTTGTTATCGCCTATCTATGTCCAATGTCGTATTTTTGGACTCCATTCTCTCAAAGTTATCCTACGTGTCTACAAGCTTAAATTGTTGAAATTCCATATTGGCTATATATATATACAAGAGTGGATGTCAAAATACATGATAAATGCCTGCGCATATAGGGCCCGATCTGGTCCTGGGAGGAGCACCCGAAAGTACTTGTGCCCATGGGAGTTGAATGATAAGGTATCTGGCATTATACCGAGTGCATGACTAGCTTGATTGGACATTCCACACAAATCTTGTACTTGACTCGTACTTGACATGACATGAATTGCGTGACCCGAAAAAGGGTAATTACTTGCTTGCTTAATACATGATAGCCAAAGTTCTTGACATGACTTGTTAAAAAGTACTTGCTTGAATATCTTGTTATCTTTTCTTGAAAGCTCATGACTAGTTCATCTTGCTGTCTTATTGATAAATTCTCTCTCTATCTTGTCGTTTTATACGAGCATGCATAGCTATAGTACATACATGAAAGATGTAATTATTTAAACCCCTTGCTAGCGCTTGAGATATAATTTCCTACTGAGCGTTCGCTCACTCCGTGTTTGTCCCTTACTTTTCAGGTAAGTCCGACGAAGAAGGTCAATCTGATGGGGAAAGTCAAGAGTGAAAGAGCTAGAGCTTTTCCAAGTGTCATCTAGTCTTTTTCCTATTTTCTTGAGTCAACTATGTACTTTTCCTTTTTAATTGAATAGAGTATTGGATTTGTAATAGTCTATCCATTATGAAATAAAGGATTGGGTTATCTTTACTTTTGCGCATCTCTGTTTTGGTGTCGAATACACTACTACTCTGATTGACATGATTGATATAAACTCGTCACGCATCTCCGGGTATCTTCCGCTCTCGGGGCGTGATAGGTAGATCTCTTGATAAGCTTCAAAATAGATATCTTGGCGGGCACCCTGTCCAGATGATGTAGCAAGTCGTACTGGGTACCCGGCAGAGGTTCGGCTTCTTCTTGCTCGGCAGCCGGCTGGGAAGACTGGGGATTAAAAGTAGTGGGATAATTCTGATGGAACAGCCACCCGCTCCATAGGGCAAGGTTTTGTGCTGGCACGGCACCAGAAGACGACATAATTGGCCCGGTGGTGTGGATGAGTGGAATAGGCGGTGTGGAAGAAAGGATTTGGTAAGCTGTGGTGTTGGGGAGGTAATAAGTGGCGATGGACGGATGATGGATGAGGGATTAGCGGAAGGTGGGGTGGTGATGATGGGTGCTGGTATGGAGGGAGGACAGGCTAGTGGAGGCATGGGGATAAGTGAAGGGTTGGGTGATGGCGTGATGATGGTAGCGGGGGTAACTGGTGACGGGTGTGACAGAATTGCGGGTGGTGGCGGAGTTACTGGAGTGGGTGTGAATGGGAGAACAAGTGGTGAAGACGCTGGGTGTGTAGGTAGAATGCTAGAGGGAGTAAGGGAATTGCAGTGATTATGGTGGAAGGCCATTATCTGCGGCATGGTGCCGTCGTCATCAAAAGACCACCCGATGTTAGGAGCCGGGGGTTGGATAACATTTACCAGAGCCGGTGCCTGCGGCTGAGGCTGTGGAGCGGGAGGATGGTTCGGCATCAGGTTTTGGTGGATCCCTAAGTCCTGAACTGACTGCTGTTGCTGTTGTGGCTACTATTGTGGCTGCGGTGCTTGTTGCTGCTGCACTTGCTGCCTCGGCGGCTGCCTTCTCTTTTCCTTAATTTCAACAATGGCCTTCTGCATCTCGGCCCAATCAATTCTCTGTCCTTCATGAAGGTCATATACCAAGTCCCTGAACTGAAAACAACCTTCAATGGTGTGGCCCGACTGCCTATGGAACATGCAGTACTTGGTCTGATCAACGGCCGGGTTCCAGTTGGGCCGTTCCGGAGGAAGTTGTATAGCATTGATTGACATGAGAGCTGAGAAGATATCTATGAGAGTTTCTGGCAAGGGCGGGTATTGTGCCCTCTTAGGAGCTGGGCGCTTGTTATTGTTGTTATTATAGCCGTTGGGCGGAGGGACGTTGTGGTATTGTGGAGGTTGTGGTGGTTGCTGTGGTGCGGCGAAGGTATTTTGTGGAATGGTGAAGGCAGGCGGAGGATTTTGTGGAGTGGCTTGGAAGTTTTGAGGAGCGGGGTTTTGTGGAGTGCGTGGATTTTGTGGGAAGCGGAAGGGTGCGGCTTGGAAAGGGAAAGCAACAGCTTGAACTTGCTCGTTCGTCTGGATCCCCTCGGTAACAGGCCCTTGAGGCTTCTTATGATACTTGGGCTTTTGATTTTCAAAGAGCGAGTGTATGGGGGAATCCTTGAACTGAGTTTGGATAAAGCGCGCTCGGCTATATAGTTGTTGCATGTTGGCTATGTCATTCATGGCTAGAATATTACGGAAGGTCGGAGTGGCATTAGAAATCAACAATTTGACCTTCTCTTCCTCCGGAATGTGGTCGGGCACTCTAGCGGCCATCTGCCTCCATCGGTCGGCATAGGTAGCAAATTCCTCATCTGGTTTCATCTTTTCGGCCACCAGATCCGTGAATGAATATTCCGGGCCGACTCTATCTTGGAACCTCTGAATAAACTTATCTTTTACTGTCTTGAAACTCTCGGCATCTTCCAGTGGTAAAGAATAAAACCATTCCAATGCAACACCATCTAGCGATCGGCGAAATAGATACGCCATGAGGCGATCATCGTACTGAAATTGAGCCAACTCGTATAAGAAGTCCCTCACATGAACAAAAGGGTTGATGTTCCCATCATACTTTTTGTAATTGGGGAGCTCGGAATGTGGAGGGAACCGGATGTTTTGGAAACTAGGGACTGGAACGTCTGCCAAAGATTGATGGCCAACCCACTTTTGAAGGAAGTCGAGCTACTGCTGCATGGCGGCCAACTTATCAAGCAACACCTGCTCTCGGGAGGGAGCAGGGACAGTAAAGGATGGATTTTGAGGGACGGAAGGGTAAGCAGATGGAGGAGACGGCCCATAGGAAGGATGGTGAATCGAAGGATGACCCACATTAGATTGGACCTGGGCTGCCCCTTGCTGAGGGCGCATAAAATCATTTGGACCAACAAGAACTTACGGCGTAGCTGGGCCTGAGGCATGATGATCTGACGGGAAAGAAGGGACAAAGGTATTGCCCTTATCAAGGAACTGCTGGGCTGACCCAGAAGACTGGCCCATTTCAAGATTGGAGAAGCGGAGGGCCCTAGGTTGGACCGGAGTGAGATCAACAGGCTACACAATGGGTCCGTCGGCTCTAGGTTGAGTGACGGATGGATTGGAATGACCAAAGATAATCGGGGAGGGCGGGGTGTTGGACCCCTGCATAGCATGATAGACCGCCTGAAGCTGGGCCGGGTCTAATTGGGCCATCATCTGAAGGACAGAATTGGCGGAAGGAAGAGGAGGATTTTGAGTGGACGAAGCACTCTCCATGGGGATGGAAGATGAGGGAAGAACGGGCCCTTCGCGAGGCTGGAATGAGATAACTCTAGAGGGATCCTCTAGAAGCCCTTGAGGAAGGGACTCCTCTTAGGACCGAGGAAGATCGAAGGAAGCCATGGTAGATTCGAAGAGTGGGTTAAAATAGGATGAAGAGAGGGACTCGCCCCCGGGTGATGATGCTCCTAATGGATGGAGATGACTCCACATGCAACGGACAACCTTAACAAGATGCAAATAAGACAACAAACAATCACACAATAAGCAACTAAACATGAATGATTTCTATCAAAGATGCAAGTGAAAAAGTAATGAAGACACTCGAAGTCAACCAAGTTGCTTAGAATGATGCCTCAAGATTCTTATGATTTCTCCTTAGGAACTTTAGTAGATTGATTAGGATGTGCTCTCAATAATAGGTTCCTGATAGGAGATGGTGTAAGGCTTGGTTTGACTCTAAATGTGATCACTCCTTCACTTATGCAATCCTAGACACGGGGTGGAAAGGTACAACTGGCCCGGCGTCCGTGTGGGAATCCACGGCTCGCGGGGACTTACGGAGGTCCCTAGTGTGATTTCCTAGTCGGCCCCAAGGAAAATGGAGATGAGAGGTCCGCACACCAAGGTAGGAAAATGCAATCTAATGTATGAAAATATGCATGAACCTATGTGCACCGGAGTGCATGCAAGTTCTATCCTAGAATCTAGCAAACAAGTATGCAAACAATGAATATGGATAAGCAAAATAATGGGGGAGGAGACCAGATATCACCCAAGTAAGAATATCACAGTAGAAACTACGGAATTAAAATGCACCTCGGGATGCGTACCTATCTGGAGTATGTAACGGTCTAGGGGACCTGCGTCAGAATCATGTGACGATCGAAGAATAGACCGTCAGAAGCAGTGTAACGCAGGGACATGAGACCATCAGAGGAGCCAGAGAACTAGAAACAGCAGGGAAATAAAAGGGAAACCCGGGGAAAACCAAACAAGGAAATGATGGCAGGTTTAACAGAGATCAAAAAGCACGATTGGCACAAGTTGTCCCACCGTGATCACCATAAAATTATCTGTTGATTTGTTTTCTTCCTCTTTGTTTGTGTGATGTGATGAATGATAAATATGATAAGCAAATCACAATGATCTCAATCAACCTATTAACATGTGGACCATGAACCTAGGCAATCAGAACAAGCTCTAGCATGGGCGATGCTATCTCAAAACTAAACAAAAGAAGGCAAAGAAAAAACACACGTCGGAGCGTGGAGCAATGGAATAAATAAAACACACCACGTGGGTGGAACAAGCAAAGGAAATAAGAGATGTCAGAGAGAGAAAACCAATGCCCAATGCTAAGGAAAGAACGTGATCGCCACTAAGGTAATAAAACAAGCCAAAGACCTAATCAATACCTTAGCAATAGGAGGATGATGCACCCGCCCACGGGAGAGAGAAACCAATGAAATCTGCAGATCTGTTGAATTTAATGGTCCAGCACCTGTGTCACAGGAGTGTGACGGTCTCCCGCTAAGCCGTTATAGCCACCTAACGCGTCTGATGAAGACCGTCAGAGTATCTGTAGAAACAACTTGTGAATCCTTCGAACTCCAAACCTTCCAGCCGGCTAGAAAGCTTGGGCCTCGTCTAATGAACCCTGTAAACTTGCCAAAGAATGTAGAACACAAGAAAATAATCCCAGATTAGCCTTTCACACAAGTGTAGTATCAAAAATCAAAGAACTTAAGATCATTCAAAAGGAAAGGGAAATATCGGGGAAGTTTGGTTTTTTAACCCCTCTGGGCGTTTTAAAACGTGGGAAGGATGTTGAGATGATGAAAACAGATGATAGAACGTGGAGAAAGGAGTGGGACAATGCTATGATGAGAGGAGGAAGGGAGGAACACAAGTGTGCAAACTATGAACTTTAAAACCCGAAACCAAAGTACTCCCTTGACTATGATGCAGATGGACGTAGAAAACAAGCTCCTCTTGGATGGATGTGGCTCCAGAATGCGGCAGCACTTCGACACAAACTCCAGATTTCTCCCCCATAGGCCATGAATTTAAGGGTTCTATTTATAGACCCTCCAACTCTCCGGTCGAGTAGAGGATAATCTAGCAAGAAAAGAGGATAATTCCTAGCAAATTGTTGAAGATAATACTCCCAAGAGTCCATGGAATCAAACAGAAGGTTCTGAGGATCAGTTTTGGAAGAGAAATCACAAGATCAAACTCTTAATTTGATCACGGAGTGGCAGAGAAAAGACCAGACCAGCCAGGACTTTCTGTTGGATGTAACGGCTGCACGATAGACCGTCGCAGGCATGTAACGCGCCAGGAGAAGACCGTCACACTAACCTTATCCTCAAGGGGATAAGATCAATGGGAAGAAGTTCTAAACAGTTGGACTCTGCATGAATGTGACGGCCATGGGTGGACGCGTTAGAGGAACGTGACGGCCATGGGTGGACGCGTTAGAGGAACGTAACGGCCGCACGACAGACCGTTAGAATCAACAGATAGGCCAAAGGATAAGGATTGAAACAAAGGCCTTAAGCCGTAGGACTCTTCAAGATGTAACGGCCCAAGGCTAATGCATTAGAAGAACGTAACGGCCCTGTGGTGGACCGTTAGAAATAAGGATCCAAAAAATGATAAGAGCTTGCTAAGCTTCATCCAATCGACAAGTGCCAAGGAAACCAGACTCAACCAAGAGGTTAAGACCCATGAAATAAGCCTCCAACTGATCAAGAAGGCTCAATGAAGAATGAACAACTTGGAGCATCATATAGAATAAACAAGGAGATGACCCAACTTATTGGTCATAAAACGGGTGTCAACAAAGCAGTGTGACGGTCGTGTACTGGGCCATTATATGATGTGACACTCCAGTATTGGGCCGTTACATTAGTCTAAATCCAGAACCAAGAAATCGGACTCAGTTGGATGTGATGATCGTATATTGGGCCGTTACATGTGCCTGACGATCTAATATAGATCCGTTACATTACTGATAACCAGAAACCTTAATAGTGTAATCTAATCAATTGAATTTTAATGGTACAACCAACTCGGCGTCCTAGTGGGAATCCCAGGATCGCGGAGAATTATGGAGGCCTTGCAACAAGATTTCCTAGTCCATTGGAAGGAATATCCAATAGAGAGGTCCTCATGTCCAAGAATAATGTTCCTATAGTGTAAAGTGAACTAATGGACATATACCTGAATATATGCCATGTACTTAAAGAAATGACTCTATTGATAGAGAGGATGTGTAACAATAGGAAATCATGATAAAACTCTGTCAATACATCTTTGGAAAATCATGATTTAGATACAAAACTATTGAATTTTGGCACATGAAATTAACATAACTTAAAATACCTTAATCATGCAATTTCTATCATGAATCAGTAGATAATCTTAAAGACATGAAATCAGATCGAAACTTAGATAACTAGGCTTATTTATAGGTTAAATTAACTAGTTTCCCATTCTGTCTACAGTTACCCTGACGGTCTAGAATGGGTGCGTCACAGTGACTGTGACGGTTTATCGTGAGGCCATTACAGTAGTGTAACGCTCCTATTATGGTGCGTCAGAGACAACAGAGTAATTAAGATGCAGTAGAGGTTGTGACGACTTATCGTAAGGCCGTTACAGTTTGTGACAGTCTAAGTATGAGGCGTCAGAGTCCCTGCTAACAGTGTAATGAAATAAAAAGACTATGATTTGAAACCATGTCATGTTTTGAAAAGATTTAACTACCCCAATCATGAAAAAATGAAGTCAAGGTCATCTCGATGCATAGGTTGCAGTGAATTGACAAGATTATATCTTTGATCTTTGATTAGAGCTAAGGATATGTATGTATGCATGAACCTACTAAAACATTAAATTCATAATTCATGATGCATGAAATCAAGCACAATCAGAGGGCTTTTATCACTAACAAGATATTTTTGCCAATCATGAGATAACCTACCCTTTTATCTGAGCTTTAAAGTTCTAATTTGAGTCTGAAAGACGTGCCCTAGTTCTCCCTTTCCAATGAGTTTCCAGCAACTTCACACTGCTCTAGCTCCTCAGTCTCTTGACCTAAGGACGTGAAATTCGGAGGGTAAGAAGATGAAACTAAGGTGAACAAAAAGTTCTAAAGGATTGAATTCCAATTACCTCATTTAAACGTCCTAATCTCTTGATCTCCAGGGGTCCTCTGCTCTGAATCCTAGGTTACTATAGTCGAACCCGCAACTTTGGAAGCTTCAATCTCCTTGGTTGCTTGATCTCCTAGCACAAAATTAAATGAACTATTAGTCTAAAGTATACTAAACAAAATCTTCTAAAGAACTTACCCGAAATTATATCTCCTTACCTTGATTCTTCACGAGCCAAAAGTAAGGGTCGCTCAGTTCAGAACTAGGTCCTATTTATAGGGTCTTGAAGATTAGATCGATTCTAGAATCCTTAATTTGTCAGATCCTAATCCCTAAGAGTCCTTAGTAATGTTATAAACTCTCCCATGTCAATCTCTTGTAGATAAGATCCCAAAGTTCTAATCTTTTTGCTCGTTCTTTCATTCACGGAATTGACAGAATGTAACGCATCAAGACTGGTGCGTTACATGGCTGTGGCGGTCGCACGATAGACCGCTACATCCAACGTGCACAGAGATCAACATCAATCAAACTCTTTTATTCATTTATCCAATATAATTATCTAAAAAATAGTATTTATCCTTAAAATACGTGACTAGGCTAAATAACCTTCGAGAATATGAGCCAAACTTAATGGGCTTAGTCCTTAGACCTTTTGGATCTTATTTTAATAGGTTAGGTTAATTATTTAACATAATTTTGGGCCTTATAATGACTTATTAATCTAATATTCATTTATTAATCCATTTTGGGTCTTTAAAATTCCCAGAAAATAATTAAATATTCTAAAAATATTTTATAAATTTCTAGGCCTTACACTCTCCCCCACTTAAGAGAATTCGGTCCCCAAATTCAATACATGGACTATGGAGAGTGTACTTACAGTTGAATAATTCTAGAAATCTTTTCCGCATGGCCGCTTCTGTTTCCCATGTTGCTTCATATGGCCATATTTTTTTCCATTAAATCTTGGCCATAGGAATAACTTTATTTCTTAGTTGACGCACTTCCCGTTCCAGAATCTTTATTGGCGTTTGCTCGTACGTTATGTCCTTCTGAATCTCTAGATTATCATAAGTGATAATATGGTCAGGATCATATACATACTTCTTCAGCATAGAGACGTGAAATACATCATGAACTCCTGCTAATTGTGGAGGTAAAGCCAGTCTATAAGTCACTTCACCGACCCTTTCGAGAATTTCAAACGGGCCAATGAACCTTGGAGTTAGTTTGCCCTTAATGCCAAATCTCCGAATACCACGACCTGGAGAAACCTTGAGATACACATGGTCTCCTACTTGAAATTCCAAGTCGCATCTACGATTATCAGCATAAGACTTTTGCCTATCTTGTGTGATCTTTATTCTCTCTTGAATAGGCTTGATCTTTTCTATAGAATCTCTGATAATATCGGGGCCTAGGAATTGTCTTTCCCCTATTTCACTCCAACATATTGGTGATCGACAACTTTTTCCATATAGAGCTTCAAAAGGTGCCATTTGTATGCTAGCTTGGTAACTGTTGTTATAAGAAAATTCTACCAGAGGCAAGTGATCATGCAACTACCTCCAAAATCAATAACACAATCCCTGAGCATGTCTTCTACCACCTGATTCGTTCTTTCTGTCTGACCATCAGTTTGTGGATGAAAGGCTGTGCTGAAATTCAATCTAGTCTCTAGTGACTGTTGTAGACCCTTCAAAATTGTGATGTGAATCGAGGATCTCTATCAGATATAATAGTGACTGGGACACCATGTAATTTAACAATTTCCCTTATGTATAATACTGCTAGGATATCCACAGACCATCGACTTTTGATTGGTATGAAATGTGCAGATTTAGTTAATCAGTCTACGATTACCCATATACCATCGTGTCCACCTCTTGTCTTAGGTAACCCCATAATGAAATCCATCTCTATACTCTCCCATTTCCATTCGAGAATATTCAAGGGATGCAGTTTACCTGCGGGTCTAAAATGCTCTGCCTTTACTTGTTGACAAGTGAGACTGTGAGACATTAAATAAGATATTTCTCTCTTCATGTTGAGCCACCAGAAATTTATTTTGAGATCTTGATACATTTTTGTACTACCTGGGTGAATGGTATACCTGGAATTATGTGCTTCTTCTATGATCAATTTCTTCATATCCTCATGATCCGGTACACACACTCGGCCCTTGAATAGCAATCTTCCATCCTCCGTAATAGAGAAATCCAGCCGTTGTTCAATATTAGCTTTAATTTCTAGTAACACGAGATCATCATTTTGCAACTTGACTAGATCCTCTATTAAGGTAGGTTGAGCTCGGATATTAGCCATGAAGCAATCTTCTTCTTTCCTGTCAATATCTAAGTTCAACAGAGCAAATTAAGGAATAAGATTAGTCATACTAATCATAAGACTTGATAGCATACCCATTGGTTTTCTGCTGAGTGCATCCATAACAACATTAGCCTTGCCTGGATGATATTGAATAGAAAAATCAAAATTCTTGAGATATTCCAACCATCTTCTCTGCCTCATATTTAGCTCTTTTTGAGAAAATAAATATTTCAAGCTCTTGTGGTCTGAGTAGACCGTAAACTTTTCTCCATAGAGATAATGACGCCAAATTTTCAAGGTGAAAATGACAGCTGCTAATTCCAAATCATGCACATGATAATTTTCCTCGTGACGTTTCAATTGTCTTGAAGAGTAACAGATTACTTTTCTATTTTGCATGAGGACACACCCTAAGCGAATACCTGATGCATCCGTATATACTTAGAATCCACCACCTTCCATCGGTAGTGATAGAATATGAGCTATAGTAAGATGATTCTTAAGAGTTTGGAAACTCTTCTCACATTCCTCTGCCCAGACAAAAGTATTTTCTTTTCTCGTGAGTCTAGTTAAAGGAACTACAATCTTTGAGAAGTCCTTAATGAATCTTCTATAATAACCAGCTAGACTCAGAAAACTTTGTACTTCTGATACGGTCGTTGGCCGGCTCCAATTCTTGACAGCTTCTACCTTAGAAGGATCCACCACAATACCTTCTTTTGAAATAATGTGGCCTACGAATGAAACTTCATTGAGCCAGAATTCACATTTATTTAGCTTGGCATAGTGTTTATGTTCTTTAAGTGTTTGCAAAGTTATTTTCAAATGTTCTTCATGTTCCTCCTTTATCTTGGATATCATCAATGAAGACGACGATAAACTGGTCCAGATATGGCTTGAAGACACTGTTCATAAGTTGCACGAATGCTGCCGGGGTATTAGTTAATCCGAATGGCATTACCACGAATTCATAGTGGCCATAACGACTTCGAAAAGCTGATTTATAAATGTTCTCTTCTTTAATTCTAAGCTGGTGATAACCTGATCTGAGGTCTATCTTAGAAAAATATTCTGCTCCGGAAAGCTGATCGAAGAGCTCATCAATACGTGGCAACGGATACTTGTTTTTAATTGTGAGTTGATTCAGTCACCGGTAATCGATGCATAGCCTGAGAGAACCATCCTTTTTCTTGATAAATAGAACCGGCGCACCCCAAGGGGATGTGCTAGGTCCGATGAAGCCCTTGTCTAGTAATTCCTGCAACTACCTTTTTAATTCTTTGAGTTCTGTGGGGGACATCATGTAAGGGGCTATAGAAATAGGTGATGCTCCTGGGAAAAGTTCAATAGTGAAGTTCACTTCCCTCACAGGCGGTAAACTGGGTAATTCTGATGGAAACACGTCTGGGAACTCATTTACAATAGGAATGTCCGCTAAGATAATCTCCTTGGATTCGGTAACAATGACAGAAGCAAGAAAAGCTTCACATCCTTGCGAGATGAGTTTGCAAGCGTGAAGAGAATATATGATAGTGGGATGTTTCTTGTATTTGATGCCAAGGAAAGAGAATCTTGGAAGACCTGATTTTCAGAAGGATATAATCCTATTTCTACAATTGATATAAGCAGCATGATCTACAAGCCAATCTACCCCTAAAATGGCATCATAACCTTTCATGTCAAGGCATACTAAGTTTGCGGGGAGATTGTGACTTTCTACTATCACTTCACTATCAGGATAATAGTCGATAAGCTTTGTTCCAGAACCTAAGGGTGTGGAAATAGCAAGATCTGAATGTAGGGGAACTGATGCAATTCATAATATTTTTGTAAAAGTAGTGGAGATAAAAGAATGAGAGGCACCAGTGTCAACTAGCACAAATGCAGGATGAGAACAAATTTGAAGAGTACCTTCCATAAGCCCACCATCCCTGGGCGATTCCTCTTCTTCTAGAACGGCATTGAGGCGAGCCTGCCTCCTACGTCCTCCACCAGATGATTGGTCTTTCATGAGGGGGCATTCTGGCATGCGATGCTCCCTGCTTCAACAACGTAAACAAGCGCCAAGGCGCTTCTAACACTCCTCAGTCGAATGGCCAAAATTTTCACAAAACGTGCAAGTTGTAGCAACTTGCTCCTCCTCCTTGACTTTCTTTTACTTATGGGAACTTCCACCATTCCCATTCCTGGATCTCTTCTTACTATCACGGCTCTTGTAGGGCTCCGTGATGCTGAACTTTTCTTTCTTATAACACCGATCTGAGCATCGGCTAGACTCCTCTCCTTTCCCTTTTAATTTCTCGACCTTCTCTAAGGTCCTTTCACACAAATACGCTCGTTGAACCATTTCCGCATAACTACGGATATTTTGGGTCCCGAGCTGCTGAATGAAACCAGGCCGTAACCCGTCCATGAACCGATTAGCCTTCAACAAATCGGTGCTGATAAGATGCGGTGCGTAAGGTGCAAGCCTTGAGAATTGTAGTTCATATTCGGCAACCGTCATCATTCCTTGCCGAAGAGCGGCGAACTCCATAGCCTTTCGTTCCTTTACGTGCTCAAGAAAGTACTTGGCACGTAATAGGGTAAGAAAACCATCCCATGTATGAGGTGCATCGGCCGGAGGTGCCGGAACCGACTTCCACCATGTACAGGCATCGTTGTTGAGTTGAAAGGTTGCGAGACGCACCTTCTCTTGATCGGTGCATTGAATAACATCAAAGATACGATTCATTTCATCTATCCAGTTCTTCGCATCGTCCGGATTAGAAGAACCATAGAAACGTAGAGGGTTTAAGCTCCGAAAGTTGCGATGTAAATCACCAGCCCTTGCTCCTGCGCCAGCTTGCGCCATGGTTTGTAATGCCTGAGTGAGGCCAGCAACTGTTTGTTGCATGCCATCCCAATTTACGTGATGAGCCATGGTAATGATAGGATACTTGAGAGAAAAATAACAACTTGTTATTTCTCGTGGAATTGAAAGGAAAATCAATCTTAAAGCTAATTAACTATCTTATCCTGGGCTCTACCCAATTCTCACATGGGTGTGAAAATTTCTTCCTTAGTTCATAGGTATGGGTCCTTAAACCTTGGACTTATCCTATGACATGACTCTTCTTCCTAAGTCCTGAGACTTAGGCTCTGATGACAACTTAACTATCACGCCCCGAGCATTTATTACAGCGGAAGACTCGCTCGAGGAACGCGAACAACCGGCATGGTAAGCCTCTTTCAAGCAAGAACGATCAGAGCGCAAGGCAATCACACATAAGAATGCAATCGCACAATATTTACTCAACTTCGACTTTCATTAATAATCAAATCTAATATTCGAATACAACCACTAATTCAACTTCCATCATGCTAGACTCAAGAAATAAGAATTACATAGACTCGATCTAAACAATGTAAACTTCCTAAGTCTTCGCTCATTCTTTATTCACTCTCGGATCCGCTACGTGAACATTCCGAATCCGAACCCGACTCACTTCCATTTCCTGAAAAAGAATGAAAATAGGTAATGAGCACACTTGCCCAATAGGTATCTTCGCATCAACATGAAGGCATCATTAAAGTAATTAACGTTTTTACTCTAGAGGAATAAGGTAAAATCATGCGAATGCGATCAATCATGCGATTAAACCAAAGTACATAAGATAGAATGAGAGCAAGTATGAACTAGCAAGAATGTTATAAGAACATGATATGGCATTTCATGAACAAGAATGTAACGAGAATGTACTAGCAAGCCACAGAATCATCACTCTAGTATCTTTTGCTTATGAGCAAGTACTTCATGAATTTCTGTGGAATATCAAAAAAGTCATGTATAAGTATCAATCATGTTGTATCGTGTTGTGGATTTTCACTTATTTATAAAGAAAGTACTCCCAGCGCAATGCGACGCTAGTAGCATCATACCCCATGGTTTATAATAGTATGTTTCCGACAAGCAGCCGAGGGGACTAGTGTAGAGCCTTTGAACAGAATCAGTGCCCGATCGCATCTTCAAGTATAAATCAAGCTTTTTCCATGCATGTAACAATAAAGTATGGCCAAGAATGTACAATTCCAACAAGCTCTTGATAATAATAATTCAATGAATGAATGCTTTAATAAGAATCATGAGAAATCAAGAATGACTTATACTATGTTATGCTTATGGAAATAAATCGGCAGCATAACGGTACATTATTTATCTTCCATTCATTATATTAGGTTTCTTGATCAATATGATAAGTTCTAGATCATCAAGAGTCCATCTTGAAACCTTGGAATATCAACCCTTGGTCAAACCTTGGTTAAAATAATCAAGCAGTGTGACGGTCGTGTACTGGGTCGTTACATGACGTGACGCTCTAGTATTGGGCCGTTACATTAGTCTGAATCCAGAACCAAGAAATCGGACTAAGTTGGATGTGATGGTCGCATATTGGGCCGTTACATGTGCCTGGCGGTCCAATATAGATCCGTTAAATTACTGATAACTAGAAACCTCAATAGTGTAATCTAATCAATTGGGTTTTAAAGGTACAACCAACTCGGCGTCCTAGTGGGAATCCCAGGCTCGCAGAGAATTACGGAGGCCCTGCAACAAGATTTCCTAGTCCATTGGAAGGAATATCTAATAGAGAGGTCCTCATGTCCAAGAATAATGTTCCTATAGTGTAAAGTGTACTAATGGACATATACTTGAATATATGCCATGTACTTAAAGAAATGACTCTATTGATAGAGAGGATGTGTAACAATAGGAAATCATGATAAAACTCCGTCAATACATCTTTGGAAAATCATGATTTAGATACAAAACTATAGAATTTTGGCACATGAAATTAACATAACTTAAAATAACTTAAAATACCTTATTCATGTAATTTCTATCATGAATCAGTAGATAATCTTAAAGACATGAAATCAGGTCGAAACTTAGATAACTAGGCTTATTTATAAGTTAAATTAACTAGTTTCCCATTCTGTCTACAGTTACCCTGACGGTCTAGAATGGGTGCGTCACAATGACTGTGACGGTTTATCGTGAGGCCATTACAGTAGTGTAACGCTCCTATTATGGTGCGTCAGAGACAACAGAGTAATTAAGATGCAGTAGAGGGTGTGATGGCTTATTGTAAGGCCGTTACAATTTGTGACGGTCTAAGTATGATGCGTCAGAGTCCCTGCTAACAATATAATGAAATAAAAAGACTATGATTTGAAACCATGTCATGTTTTGAAAAGATTTAACTATCCCAATCATGACAAAACAAAGTCAAGGTCATCTAGATGCATAGGTTGCAGTGAATTGACAAGATTATATCTTTGATCTTTGATTAGGGCTAAGGATATGTATGTATGCATGAACCCACTAAAACATGAAATTCATAATTCATGATGCATGAAATCAAGCACAATCAGAGGGATTTTATCCCTAACAAGTTGTTTTTTCCAATCATGAGATAACCTACCCTTTTATCTGAGCTTTAAACTTCTAATTTGAGTCTGAAAGACGTGCCCTAGTTCTCCCTTTCCAATGAGTTTCCAGCAACTTCACGCTACTCTAGCTCCTCAGCCTCTTAACCTAAGGACGTGAAATTTTGAGGGTAAGAAGATGAAACTAAGGTGAACAAAAAGTTCTAAAGGATTGAATTCTAATTACCTCGTTTAGACGTCATAATCTCTTGATCTCCAGGGGTCCTTTGCTCTGAATCCCAGGTTACTATAGTCGAACCAGCAACTTTGGAAGCTTCAATCTCCTTGGTTGCTTGATCTCAAAGCACGAAATTTAGAGAACTATTATTCTAAAGTATACTAAACAAAATCTTCCAAAGAACTTATCCGAAATTATATCTCCTTACCTTGATTCTTCACGAGCCAAAAGTAAGGGTCGCTCAGTTCAGAACTAGGTCCTATTTATAGGGTCTTGAAGATTAGATCGATTCTAGAGTCCTTAATTTGTCAGATCCTAATCCCTAAGAGTCCTTAGTAATGTTATAAACTCTCCCATGTCAATCTCTTGTAGATAAGATCCCAAAGTTCTAATCTTTTTGCTCGTTCTTTCATTCACGGAACTGACAGAATGTAACGCATCAAGATTGGTGCGTTACATGGCTATGGCGGTCGCACGACAGACCGCTACATCCAACGTGCACAGAGTTCAACATCAATCAAACTCTTTTATTCGTTTATCCAATATAATTATCTATAAAATAGTATTTATCCTTAAAATACGTGAATAGGCTAAATAACCTTCTAGAATATGGGCCAAACTTAATGGGCTTGGTCCTTAGACCTTTTGGATCTTATTATAATAGGCTAGGTTAATTATTTAACATAATTTTGGGCCTTATAATGACTTATTAATCTAATATTCATTTATTAATCCATTTTGGGTCTTTAAAATTCCAAGAAAATAATTAAATATTCTAAAAATAATTTATAAAATTCTGGGTCTTACATTACTCTTGTGTCTCTATCTCTGCCTGGGGCGTCGCAGCGAGACACTTGAGGCGCGGACTAAGTCGTCAGTGGACGCATCCGGCCTTGCTTCTGGTGGGCAGTGTTCCTGTCACTTGACGTGAGTTTCACGTGACTCGAGTTTTCGTTTCCCGTCTGCGAGATGTGGTTTTATGTGTAGTTTTCGGGTGTGTTCCTGACGTAGAGGTCTAGGGTTTTCGGTGATCGTCACTAAGGGTTTTCCCTAGACGGTTTTGGTTTTATGACGGCGAGGTCGTGACCGTGTTCCTAGACCGAGTGGTTTTGGGTTGGGCCTTTGTCTGTGAGATGGGCCTACGTGACAGGGTTGTCTGGGTGTGTTTTCTTGCAGCGTAGCTAGAGGTCTTTCCTTTAGACCGGTGTTACCCCGACTCGAGATCGAGGCGTGTTTTCTAGTACAGTAGGAGTAGCTATAGTGCCAAGTTTTTACCGGCCACTGGTTTTCTATTCCTGCTGTTGTTGCTGCTTTCCGCTACCGCCGTTGTTTACGGTTGGGGTTCCGCGGGATCCCTACTGAGCCAGTGATAAGAGGCTCACCCCTACTTTTTAGGTGCGACGGTTCTTCCTCGATGTTTGAGGGTGCTGTGCGGAGGTTCTTAGTTGCCAGCTCGCCGGGCCGAGTGTTCACTCGGTGTTGGGTACGCTCTTCTACCTTAGACTGTACTTTCTGTTGGACTGGACTCTGTTGTACTTAGATTATTTATTTCTGTTAATTATTGAATTAACCTACTTTATTTCCTATTTCTTTGTACCTCCACACTCCTTTTAGCCCTTCTGAGCCCTCCGGCTCGTGGGCGGCGGGTAAGGATTTGAATGGTATCGGGCTCTTCCCGATATCCAGATCTTGGGTAGTCACATAAGTTGTTATCAGAGCCTAGGCATAAGTAAGTCCTAGGAAAATATCATGTCATAGGATAGGTCCAAGGATTAAGGACCCACACCTATGAACTAAGAAAATGAATTTCCAAACTCATGTGAGATCGGGTAGAGCCCAAGATGAGATAGTTAATTAGAAATTATCTCTAGGTTAATTCCCTTTCACTCTATAGGAATTAACAAATTGTTCTTCTTTTCAGGTACCCCCCATCCTCATAATGGATCTCCGTGTCAACTGGAACTAGATGCAACAAACGGTTTACGTGTCTTACCAAGGCCCATCAGACTGTGGCCCAAGCTGGCGCCAGGGCTGGCGCGAGAAATTCACACGGGAACTTCCATAGTTTAAATCCTCCCCGATTCTCTGGATCCTCCAACCCCGACAAAGCATAAAATTGGATTGACGAGATGAACCTTATATTTAAGGTTATGGAATGCACCGACCAAGAGAAGGTCCGTCTCGCCACATTCCAACTAAACAACGATGCGCGCACTTGGTGGAAGGTCACCTCGACGCAACCTTGAAATGCACAGCTTACATGGGATGGATTTCTTACACTCTTCCGAGCAAAATACTTTTCTGAACATGTCAAGGAGAGAAAGACTGCATAATTTGCCTCCTTAAGGCAAGGAATGATGTCCGTGGCGGAGTACGAACTTCAATTCTCCCTTTTGGTACCAGATGCTCCTCACGTGGTTAGCACCGATCTACTAAAGGCTAACCGATTTATGGATGGCTTAAGGCCCATTTTTATTACTCAACTTGGACCCCAAAATATCCGTACTTATACGGAAATGGTCCAACGGGCGCATTTGTGTGAAAGGACCTTGTAAAAGGTCAAAAAATTTAAAGGCAAGGAAGAAGAGTCTAGTCAGAAGTCCGATCGACGAGGAAGGAAAGGATAGAGATTCAGCATCACGGATCCCTACAAGTCCTGTGACAACAAGAAGCGATCCCGTAATGGCAACGGGAGTGGCAACGGCAAGGGCAAGAAAATCAATGAGGAAGAAAAAACTGTCACAACTGCTTGCACATTCTGTGAAAAGTTTGGCCATTTGGCTGAAGAGTGCTGGAAGCGTCTTGGTGCTTGCTTAAGATGTGGAAGCTGGGAGCATCGCATGCCCAATTGCCCCTTAATGAAAGAACAATCCTCGAAGAATGACGGCGGACGAAGGCGGCATGTTCGTCTAAATGCTGTTATAGAGGAAGAAGCTACCAAAGAAGGAGAATTAATGGAAGGTACCATTCAAATTTATTTGTATCCTGTATTTGTGTTATATGATACTGGTGTTTCTCATTCCTTTATTTTTAGCGCTTTTACTAAAACCTTGCCAATTTTACCTATTCCCTTACCTTCGAGTTTATCTATAACTACACCCTTAGATTCTGGAACGGAACTTACAACTTATTTCCCCGATAGTGAGGTTATCATAGAAGGCCACAATCTCCCTGCAAACCTCGTATGCCTTGACATGGAAGGCTACGATGCCATATTAGGAGTAGATTGACTTTGTGACCATTATGCTGACATTAATTGTCGCAATAGGTAGATTTCTTTTCATAAACCAGATCTCTCAAAGTTTTCTTTCCTTGGCATTAAGTATAGGAAGCATCCTACCCTTATTTCTTCTCTTCATGCCTGTAAACTCATCTTACAAGGGTATGAAGCTTTTCTTGCTTCCGTAGTCATTACTGAGTCCAAGGAAATCCTTACAGAAAAAATCCACGTTGTAAAAGAATTTCCTGATATCTTTCTTTCCGACTTACTTGGTCTACCACCCGAAAGGGAAGTCAATTTTTCCATCGAACTCACACTTGGAGCAGCACCTGTGTCAAAGGCTCCTTACAGGATGTCCCCCATAGAACTTAAAGAATTGAAGAAGTAGCTTCAAGAGTTGCTGGAGAAAGGCTTCATTCGACCTAGCACATCCCCCTGGGGTGCACCGGTCCTATTTGTCAGAAAGAAGGATGGATCTCTCAGGCTGTGTATTGACTATCGGTAGTTAAATCAACTCACCATCAAAAATAAGTACCCACTGCCACGTATTGATGAGCTATTCGACCAGATCTCCGGTGCAGAGTATTTCTCCAAGATTGACCTCATGTCTGGCTATCATCAATTGAAGATTAAAGAGGAAGATATTCACAAGACGGCTTTCGGTAGTAGATATAGACATTATGAGTTCGTGATTATGCCGTTTGGGTTAACCAACACCCCTGCAGCATTTATGCAACTCATGAATAATGTTTTCAGGCCGTATCTTGACCTATTTATGGTCGTATTCATAGATGACATCCTTATATATTCAAGACAAAGGAAGAGCATGAGGAACATCTGAGAATTGCCTTGCAAATATTAAGGGAACACCAACTATATGCAAAGCTAAATAAATGTGAGTTCTGGTTAAAGGAAGTCTCTTTCCTTGGCCATGTTATCTCCAAAGAAGGTATTGATGTATATCCTGACAAGGTAGAAGCTGTCAAGAGCTAGAGTCGACCAACGACAATATCTGAAATTAGAAGTTTTCTTGGCCTAGCTAGTTATTATCGGCGGTTCATCAAGGATTTTTTCAAAATTACCGTCCCTCTAACAAGACTTACGAGGAAGGAAAATCCGTTTGTATGGACCACGGAGTATGAGGAGAGTTTCTTGACTCTCAAGGAACATCTCACCACTGCCCCCGTTCTGGCACTGCCTGTTGAAGGTGGCGGGTTTGAAGTATATACGGATGCATCTGGCGTTGGCCTTGGGTGTGTTCCTATGCAAAATGGTAAAGTGCTTTGCTATGCCTCAAGATAACTAAAGCGGCATGAGGAAAATTATCCAGTTCATGATCTGGAACTAGTTGCTATTATATTTGCTCTGAAGATCTGCCATCACTATCTTTATGGGAAAAAGTTCACGGTATATTCAGACCATGAAAGTCTGAAATATCTTTTCTCTTAAAAGGAGCTAAATATGAGACAAAGACTATGGCTGGAGTATCTCAGGGATTTTGATTTCGCCATCCAATATGATCCAGGCAAGGCAAACATTGTAGCTGACGCGCTCAATAGGAAACCAATAGGAATGTTATCAAGTCTCATGAAAGGTATGACTAATCTTATTGATAAGTTTGCCTACAATATATAATAGCTATCCATCTAGCATCCAGATGGCACCGTTCGAGGCATTGTATGGAAGGAATTGTCATTCACCTATATGCTGGGATGAGGTTCGATAAAGACAACTTCTCAATCCTGATCTTGTTCGGGATACAACTGGAAAAGTGAAGCTGATTAGAGAAAGACTTCAGATAGCTTAGGACAGACAAAAATCGTATGCTAATATCAGGAGAAGAGACCTGACATTTCAAGCAGGAGATCATGTATTTCTCAAGGTTTCCTCAGGATGAGAAATTCAAAGATTTGGCATTAAAGGCAAGCTTACTCCGCGATTCATTGACCCTTTTGAAATTCTTGAAAGGGTGGGCGAGGTTGCTTATCGACTAGCATTGCCTCCACAATTGTTTGGTGTCCATGACATATTTCATGTATCCATGCTCAAGAGGTACGTTTATGACCATTTCATATAATAAGTCATGCAGATCTAGTGATACAGAAGGATCTGACGTACGAGCAAAGATGACTAAAAATACTTGATCGAGAGGTACACCAGCTTTGCAACAAGACTATTCCTATGGTAAAGGTCCGATGAAACAAATGCCTAGATCAAGAAGCCACATGGGAAATGGAAGAAGCCATGCGTAAACGATTCCCCAAACTATTCAATTGTAAGTACAATACACTCTCCATAAAGCCATGTATTGAATTTGGGGATTGAATTCTCTTAAGTGGGGGAGGGTGTAGCATCCCTAAAATTCTATGAAATTATAAGTATTTTTCTACGAATTTTCCTAATTTAAATATAATTATTTAAGTCCTAAATAGGCTTAATGGGCTATTTAATGAATAGAGGCCTAATTAATAATTATTTAAAGGTCTATATATCAGATTAGGCTTAATCCCACACAAGTAGTCTCAAAAGACCCAAACCTTAACCTTTTAGGCCCTAGCCCAATTGTAGAAACGTAATTGGGGCTAATTTTGGAATTAAAAAGGGGATAAATAGGATAAACATGGGATAAATAATTGATAAATTTGAAAATCTGAAAATTTCATACTAAACGCCAAGAGGCGGTCTATCGCACGACCGCCTTCTCATAAAAGCGGTCCTCATCTGACCGCTACTAGCTTCCGTGAGCGAGGTCAGATAAACCCTAAAAAGATTAGATTTTTATCCGTCTCAAGCGCCAGAGATCGAAGCTACCTGACCTAGAAACTTGATGTAGGACTCTTAGGGATTGATTTGAGCTGAGAATAGGACTCTATGTCGATATAATCTAGTAACCCTAACTCAAACCCTATAAATAGACTCAATCTCCTCCCGTGCGAACCCAAATGTTGGATCGCATTTTTCGAAGGTAAGGAGACACTATCTCAGGTAAAGCCTTTTGAAGGTTTTATTCTCTTTTATATTGTCTAAACCCCCTCCAATTTTCGTGCTAGGAGGTTGAGTCTTTAAGGAGCTAGAAGCCCCAGAATTTTTTGTCCCTCTATAGTCTGCACAGAAGATAGTGCGTCTGTCCAGCAAAGAAGAGGAGATTAGAAGCCCTGAATGAGGTTAGTTCAAGTTCTACCTTTATAACTTATTGTTATCCTTTGAATCTTCTACCTATTCTCCAAGTTTGGTGACTTTAGGACGAGTGGTTGAAGAGATAGAAGGCCAAGAAGTAGCCGGTTCCACATAGGACGCGCTGGAGCCAGCATCAACTTCCCGTCAGAAATTCGATTCACAGGAGCACTTACAGTGGTAGGTTATCTCATGGATAGCTAAATTAATATGTTAGGAATAAAAGCCCTTTGATTTCTCGTGATTTCATCCACTGTACGTAGAGAATTTTAGGATTTATTTTCACTGCGCATATAGGGTTATTTTTGCATAAATGAAACTTGTCCTTTAAGAAGAATATGATAATTTGATTTAATTCACGCAAATTGATGTATCTCCATGTCTTACTTTTCCTCTATCGTGACTTGCCTCCATGTTTACAAGAGTTTTCATGATTCACTAGCCCTAGAATAGGCCTTAATTGCACAGTTTTAACCCTTCTGTCTGGAAGCCCGAAGGTGATCTCAGGACTGACCGCTTCTATATAAGGCGGTCCTTTCCATGGCCGCAATTTGGTCCTAAAAACCAGCCCTAACCTTAGTTAATTTTCATGATATAATATGCTATGATTATGCCATATTTCACTTGAATATGCCCTTAATCATGTTAGGCACCTTTTGGTTAGCAGAAGCATGTTTTAAACTTAATTTCATCATATGCTAATTTTTGGCCAAACAATATAGTTTTGTAGTAAATGGTATTTCTTATGATTTGTGGAATTATTACATGGGTGATTTGATCGCTGTTTTCTACACTATTCCCTCTCATCTTGAGTCTTTCATAAGTACATAGCACGTATTCTGCTACGTGTCTATTAGATACACTTTGCACTTATAGGCACATTTTCTTAGACTTTTGAACCTCTCTACCTGATATTCCTTCTGTCAGACTAGGGGATCATGTTGCAAGGCCTCCATAAGTCTCCGCGAGCCTGGAATTCCCACTAGGACGTCGAGCTGGTTGTACCCTCAAAACCCAATTATCTAGAAAGCACTCTACCGGTGTATTCTGTGTCCTGGATTGTAGCGGCCCTCAGGCGACCGCTATTGTCAAGTAGCAGTCATCCCGTGACAGCTTTATGCCACTTTATTCTAATGCGTCGACTCTTCCTCAGTCTAGCGTCGACTCTATATAGAAACGATCCTGACCTTATCGCCTATTCATGATAGAGGTCCTGTCTTGACCGCTTCTATCCAGAAACGGTCCAGGAACGACCGCTTCTGAAGTCCCGCGATCAATGACACCCAAGAGGGGGGGGTGAATTGGGTGTTTACCAATTTTACGAAAACTTTTGACCTTTTTGAAACATGTGATATAATGCTAGTTAAGAGATTCAAAACTATATGATCACAAATCGGATTTATCAAACTATATATGATAATGATATAGATTATGCAACATATACGTAGATAAATCCGTAACAACAATTAACAAATACACTCACTTAGAATGGAGGTAGAAGAAAAGGACCAAACCACACAAATCAAACCATAGTGCACAACGGTTTTTAAGGTGGTTCGGATACAACGATGGCAATCCTACGTCCACCCCTCAACAAACCCGGTGAGGCTTCACTCGGGGATAAATTCCCAAATGGAAATGACGCTCCAACCACACACGCAGGACGACGCCTGCCCACACACACGGGGACACGCCCCAAAACACACACACATACGGAGACGAAGTCTCCAACACGATCCAACAAGCGGATCAACAAGACACACACACGATGCGACAAGTGCAACACTCCACACACACAAACACTAAGATCTGGATAAATTTACACACACACGCATATCTGAGAAGACCTACGCACACACGAATCAAGTACGACACACACATACATGGCCACGGATCCAACAATGATCCACACACACACGAGTTTGCAGTTTATAAGAAACACAAATCTGAAACTATAAAGCACAAAACACAAACATGAATAAACCATACTTTAGAAAGCTCCTGATTTAGGCTCCCCCTGAGTGTGTGCTCTGGATGTTCGCGTTGATTCCTTCTTCACTTGAATAGCTTGAGACTCAGCTTGAATGGCCTTGTATTTGATGTAGATCTTCTTACACGGAGTACTATTCACTGCTACAGTACCCTTCCTTCTTCCTTGGACAAATCCATGTATCTTCTTGATGCTTATGATCCTGTTCTCTTCCTTTGCGACTACTGACTTCAAATGGAGCTAGAGTACCTTCAGATGATGCTTGAATGGCTCCTTCTTCCTTGTAGCATCTTCTTCTTCTTCCCTTGGATCACCTTGAGTTGATGAAGAGGTGTATGGATGTAGCTTTGAACCTTGATTGCTTCTACACCTTCTTGGAGGTAGATGGCTTCAGAAATACCTTGAATGGGTTGGAGGTAGATGAAGAGCTTGCTGCACGAGGTACTGTTCACGGAGCTACAGTACCTCTTCTTCCTCCTTGGACAGCCTCCCCTTTGGATCTCTTGGATAGATAGGGTTTATGGCTCCAATGGGATGTTTTATAGCCCTTGAATGGTCCATGGACAACCCCAAGACCAGATCCATATTTTGTGGGTGATTGGGTGACTTTAGGATTAAAGAAATCCATTGAGAATGGCTCTTCTCGAAGTGGAAAACAAAGTCAACATATGTTGGCTCGGGACTGGCGGTCGACCTGTGGAAGCTGGCGGTCGACCGCTACTGAGAAACCTATAGAAATTTGATCCCTGGCATTTTCTGTCGACCTGGGGCGGTCGACCGCTGCTGGCGGTCGACCTGGGGCGGTCGACCTATAGTTATGTAGGATGAGACTTTTTTAGGTTTCACCCCCGAACTTCATTGCAACCCATTTACGTCTGAGGCTTCAAACTCCTTTGATCTTGGAGAATATATGTTGAGTGTTTTCACCTACAAAACCATAGAAAAAAGGATTAGGACTTTGATCAATATTTCATGTGGTAATTGCATGAAGTACATGTATGAAACCCCTTTGGCCAATTGGCAATTTCAATCAATCAACAAGAGCTTATTGTAAATCGTTTGAGCAAAATATAAGTACCATGATTCCAATTTTCAAGCAAGTTTCTCATGAGTTGTTTCAACACAATGTAAGTTCAAAATGATATGTGAAATATGTATTAGAGTTCAAAAAGTGATTTACATTGAGACCCAATTTCACATTTAAGATTGGAACAATTGTTGCTTTCACAAATGCATGTATGTAGCCAAGCTCCATGAAGAGTATGCATGGGAAGCATTCAAAGCATATGTTCAAGTCAATCATATTTAACCAATCGACAGGAACAATCAACCATTTAGTTTAGTTATCACCATTCACTTAATCGCACATGAACATCAAAACCATGACTTCAACAATCATCAAAACCAAGGCATCATACAAGAAGTTTAGTTATCATCAAAACCATAGTTCAACAGCTTCTTCCCAGTTCCTGTCTAACTCAGGATTTTACCCAAGGGTTGATTTTCCTATATTCCTAGATGGTCTATTGATTATCTAGAACCTAACACCTTGTTCAAAAGCTATCTAATGAATTATGAAAGTTAAAGAACAGGCCGTTATGCGGTCGGATTCCTTCCGTGGCGTGACCTTGTCTTAAATCATTCTTTGAATTCTCATGATCTTATATTGGTGCGTTCGTTACCTTGGTTACATTATGGTGACATTATTGTTGAATCAAATAATATTGGCCGAAATGTTATTATTTCTCATGGAAGTAGCTTGATCTGTAACTTGAAGATGCAAGAGCGGGCACGGACAGTGTCCAAGGGCTCCACGCTAGCCCCCTCGACAGATAGTCGAAAAAGTGCTGAAAACCATGGGGTACGATAAACACTGACATCGCATTGAGCCAGGAGTACTTTTTTTATAGACGGGTGAAAACCATGAGGTAATCTTGTGATAATTTACATGCTTGCTTGTACTTTCTTGTTCATGACATTCTAGTGCATAGCCTTTATGGTTATGAAGTACAATCTTATTAATCAAAGGCCACTTTACCTTATATCTTGCTTGATCATGCTGTATTATTCCTTCACATTCTTCATACCTCTATAGTTCAATTCTTGTTGTTACTATGGTGTTATTCGTGTATTGTATCGCATTTCCCATTGTCTTATTATCTTGAGCAAAAACGTAATTACTTAAAGCTTGCTTCCATGTTGATGCGAAGATACCTACTGGGCAAGTGTGCTGATACCTATTTTTTCCCAATCTTTTCAGGAAGTTCAAGGGTGTCAGACTCGGACTATGCTAGCGATGGGTCTGAGAGTGATGATTGATGGTCAAGAGAAGACTTAGAGTGTCTTGAAGTTAGTTGGAGTCATCATGTAATTTTTATCTTTATTGAGTCATGTTATGTAATTTTCTTTTTCTTGAGTCTAGTGGAATAAGAGTCGATATTATGTAACTTGGATCATTATGATAAATAAAAGTTAGATTTTGATCATACATTGTGTCCATTCATCTTATGTGTGAATGATTTGTGCTTTGATTATATTGCTAGCTTGAGGCGTATTGCCGACTGCCTACGTTCTCGAGTTACTTCTGTTGCACACATATGGCTTGGGGTGTGACAGTTAAGTTGTAATGCCCTGAATTTTTTGGATATTTTTCGTGGGTCCCAGAATGTGTTTTATGTTTTACGTGTGTTTTTCCCTAACGAGCCTTCAGAACACTATGCAAGGTGAACCGTTGTGTTCTCAGACTTCGGGACGTGACCAACACGCTGTGATCTTTCTGAGGATCGCAAAGGTAATTTTTTCATATTTTTTTTGTATTTCTGGAATTTTTAGGTTTTTCCATTAATAACCCCCCACCGCTTCACTTTCTCTCATTCCCTCTTTCTCACTCTCTCTCTTCTCTTTCTATCCCCCTCTCCTCTAGGCAACAGATGGGGGCGATGGTGGGCGAGGCAGGGACGGCGTGAGGGTGAGGAGAATGAAGAAGGGGCGAGGATTGAGGCGGTGGAGGCGCGGCGAGCTCGGACTAGCGTTCAGGTGCTCGGCGAGGGTTTCGCGGCATTTTCTTAATGGATCGGCTTCCACGGCGCGTGAAATATTCGTTGGAGGTAGGGGGACGGATTCTTAACCCATGTACTTCTATTCTCATGGTTTTGGTAGGCCGTGGTGAGCCTAGTGGGCTTATTTGAGCATTTTTGTTAAAAGAGCATGTTTTGGGGTGTGAGCCCAATCTAGTGTTCTGATCGCGTTTTTGGGGTCTAACTGGGTCCTCTCGGTGCTAGAGAGGTAGGGGACTAATTTCCCCTTGTTTTTCCCTTCACATGGGTATGAACGGGGTTTGGAATGGATTTTTTCACGGTGTTCACCAGTTTCTGGCTTGCGACGGCCTAGCAGTCTTTCCAGAGACTGCTAGGGTGTGAGGTGGTCCTCTGGAGACCGTTAGGGGCCCCGTATGTCAGTTTGAGCCTTGCGGTCGCGCGATGGATGGCCAGGGTGCCTTAGTGGTTTAGTGAAGACCGCTAGGCTCTCCCTTGCGGTCAGGCCATGACTGTTTGTCCGTGTTTTGATCGTTTGAGGTCAGTGGGGTAGCGGCCTTGCGATTGACCGTTAGGCTACGCCTAGCAGTCAGGCAGAGGACCGCCACCCTGCCTGGCGGTCCGGGAGTGACCACTTGGGGTTTGGTGTGTCTTCGACCGTTGCGGTCCTGGCTAGACCGCTAGGCCATGCCTTGCAGTCCGGGAGCGACCGCTAGGCTCTATGACGGCTCTGAGAGGACCGCCACATGGTTTTCGTGATAGTCATGTCAGTTTCACATTGTGTGGGCCCCGGTCGACCCGGTTATGACCTAGTGGTTGACCTTCGGCCTCGTGGATGTCCCAGACACCCCGTACGTTCTGTGTCCATATTTTTGGGTGTCTAGAGGTACTGTGTTATCTCGATTAGCGTGCCCATAGGTTTGGTGGGTCTGGGTGACCCCACGTGTTCCGGGCTTTCGTGTTCTCGCTAGATTGAGTCGTCATGAGTCGACACGAGTGTGGTGGGCTTTCCCCGCACGGTGTGGGTTTCTTCAAAAGGTGATTTCCGAGTGGGCCATGCTTATGGCCTTGGACTGTAAGTCGAGTCACCCAGCCTGGGGCTGTAGGTTTTCTGTGTGTCCCTTGGATGGGGGATTAACCCGGTGGCTTGTAAGTTGTCTCAGTATTCGTGCTACTGTGGTTTCAAACCTAGGGATTAGGCTAGATTGACAGCGTTGTGTCGTTATGTACGACGGTCTTGACCCCGAGTCATGTGACTCAAGGACTGTTGGGTTTATTATGTTTAGTGGACCATCCAGAATCTGGTGGCTCCGAGCCACCCATTATGTAGTACCTCAGAATTTATATATATAATTTTTCAATTATAAAATAGTTTTCTGGAAATTATAAAGGCCTAAATAAATTAATGAAGGATTGTTGGATTAATAAGTCATTATAAGGCTCAATTAGGTTAATTAGTTAACCTAGCCTATCTAATTATTATCCAAAAGGTGAATGGACTAAGCCCATTAAGTTTGGCCCATATTCTAGAAGGGTAATTGGCTTATTCACGTATTTTAAGGATAAATACTAATTATATAAGATAATTATATGGATAAACGAATAAAAGAGTTTTATCAAATTGAAACATTATATACGTTACATGTAACGGTCTATCGGGCGACCGCCACAACTCTGTAACGCACCTAGACACGACCGTTACATCCTGCAGATTCCGTAAGGTGAGAAAATTACAAAAAGATTTGAACTTTGAAATCCTATCTACAAGAGATCGACTTAGGGAAGCTTATAACATTACTGAGTACTCTTAGGGATTAGGTTCTGACAGATTAAGGACTCTAGAATCGATCTAATGTCCAAACCCTAGCCAAAACCCTATAAATAGGACCTAGTTCTGAACTGAGCAACCCTTACTTTTGGCTCGTGAAGAATCAAGGTAAGGAGTCATAAATTCCAGTAAGTTCTTTAGAAGCTTTTGTTTAGTATACTTTAGACTAATGGTTCTCCAAATTTCGTGCTAGGAGATCAAGCAACCAAGGAGATAGAAGCTTCCAAAGTTGCAGATTCAACCTTAGCAACCTAGGAATCTGAACGCAAGTCCCCTAAAGATCCAGAGATTAGGATGACTAAACGAGGTAATTAGAGTACGATCCTTTAGAACTTTTTGTTCATAATAGTTTCATCTTCTTACCCTCAAAATTTCACATCCTTAGGTCAAGAGGCTGAAGAAATAGAGAAGATTGAAGTTGCTGATTTATCACAAGAAGTACAAGGGTCTAAGGGTAGCACCTAGCATCAAATTCGAAGTTTTAAGGTTCTAGAAGAGGTAGGTTATCTCATGATTGACAAAAATAACTTGTTAAGAATAAAAGCCCTCGGATTGCGCTTAATTTCATGCCTTATAGACTAATAATTTCATGATTTCATAGTTTTATACATTCATGCATCTCTTAGCCCTAAATGGAAATAAAAAGGTATTATCTTGTCTATTCACTAAACCCTTGCATATAGTTGGCCTATGCATCGTTATCATGACTAGGACAGTGGTAATATGTTGATTTCCAGGCATGTTACGTTTTCGTAAACCTTCACTTTAGTTTACTGCCAGCAGGTTCTCTGACGCACTAACGTGAGACCGTCACATGCATGTAACGGCCTTACGATAGACCGTCACAACCTGTTATGCTTTTATTTATTGTATTGTCTCTGACGTACCCTAGCAGGAGTGTTACACCACTATAACGGCCCTCGATAGACCGTCACAACACTGTAATGCACCTATCCTAGACCGTCAGACACCTGTGTTCTGTCAGCCCAAGGTAGAATAATAACCAGTTAAGTTTATTTATAAATAAGCTTAGATAGCTAAGTTTGGACATGTTATCATGACTTTGAGTTTAGTTTCTGATTCATAATCAAATTGCATGATTAATGTGTCTTAGGTTATTTTAAGTTATGCTAATTTCATTGGCTAAAACTCCATAGTTTTGTATTCTAAATCATGATTTTCCAAAGTTGTATTGACGGAGTTTTATCTTGGTTTCATAATGTTACACATTCTTTCCTATCTATAGAGTCATTTCTTTAAGTATATGGCACATATTCCAATATACTGTCCATTAGTTCACTTTGCACTATAGGAACATTATTCTTGGACATGAGGACCTCTCTATTGGATATTCCTTCCAATGGACTAGGAAATCTTGTTTCAAGGCTTCTGTAATTTTTCGCGAGCCTGCGATTCCCACTAGGATGTCGAGTTGGTTGTACCATTAAAGCCCATTGATTAGATTACACTATGGATGATTTTGGTTATCAGTAATGTAACGGCTCTATGTTGGACCGTCAGGCACAAGTAACGGCCCAATATACAACCGTCACATTCCACTGAGTCCGATTTATTGGTTCTGGATTTAGACTAATGTAACGGCCCAATACTGGAGCGTCATATCATGTAACGGCCCAGTACACGACCGTCACACTACTTGAGTATTTTAACCTAAGGATTGACCAAGGGTTGATATTCCAAGGTTTTAGATAGACTCTTGATGATCTAGAACTTATCATATTGATCAAAAAACCTAATATAATGAATGGAAGATAAAGAACGTATCGTTATGCTGCCGATTTATTTCCATAAGCATATCCTTGCTTAAGTCATTATTGATTTCTCATGATTCTTATTGAAGCATTCATTCATTGAATTATTGTAATCATGATCTTATTGAACTTATTACATTCTTGGCCATATTTTATTGTAAACATGCGTGGAAGTAACTTGATTTATACTTCAAGATGCGATCGAGCACTGATTGTGTTCAAGGGCTCTATGCTAGTCCCCTCGGCTGATTGTCAGAAACATACTATTTTATAAACCATGGAGTATGATGCTACTGGCGTCGCATTGCGCTGGGAGTACTTTCTCTATAAATAAGTGAAAATCCACGGCACGACATGACATTCTTGTACATGACTTTCTTGCTTGATATTCCACAAAAAATTCATGAAGTACTTGCTCATAAGCAAAAGATACTAGAGTGATGATTATGTGGCTTGCTAGTACATTCTTGATATATTCTTGTTCATGAAAGGCCAATATCATGTTCTTGTTACATTCTTGCTAGTTCGTACTTACTCTCATTCTAACTTACATGATCATCTTGTTACTTTGATTTAATCGCATGATTGATCGCATTTGCATGATTTTTACCTCATTCTTTAGAGCTAAATTATTAATTACTTTAATAGTGCCTTCATGTTGATGCGAAGATACCTACTGGGCAAGTGTGCTCATTACCTATTTCTAATCTTTTCAGGAGATCGAAGTGATTCGAATTCGGATTCGGGTTATACAAGTAGCGGGTCCGAGAGCGAATGAAAGTATTGTCAAGACGAGAGTGAAGACTTAGGAAGTCTAAATTATTTAGATTGAGTCTATGTAATTTTCCTAATTCTTGAGTCTAGTGCATAATGGAAATTGAATTAGTGGTTGTACTTGATTATTTTGAAATAAAGTTGGAGTTTGAGTAATATTGTGCAATTGCATTTATGTGTGTGATTGTCTTGCGCTCTGATCGTTCTTGCTTGCAAGAGACTTACCATGCCGGCTGTTCGCTCTCCCCGAGTTAGTCTTCCACTATATTAAAGGCTAGGGACGTGACAGTTAAGTAGGTATCAGAGCCTAAGTCTCAGGACTTAGGAAGAAGTGTCATGTCATAGGAAAAGTCCAAGGTTTAAGGACCCCTACCTATAAACTAAGGAAGAAATTTCCATACCCATGTGAGAATTGGGTAGAGCACGGGATAAGATAATTAATTAGCTTTAAGATTATTTCTTCCAATTTCATGAGAAATAACAAGTTGTTATTTTTCTCTCGGGTACCTCATTTTACAAATGGCTCATTGTGTAGATTGGGATGGTATGCAACAAACAGTTGCCGGCCTTACTCAGGCATTGCAAACCTAGTATGCCTTGACATGAAAGGTTATGATGCCATTTTAGGGGTAGATTGGCTTGTAGATCATGATGCTTATATCAATTGCCGAAATAGGATCATATCTTTTCGAAAGCCCGGTCTTCCAAGATTCTCTTTTCTTGGCATCAAGTACAAGAAGCATCCTACTATCATATCCTCACTTCACGCTTGTAACCTTATCTCGCGAGGATGTAAAGCTTTTCTTGCTTCTGTCATTATCACTGAATCCAAAGAAATTAACATAGCAGACATCCCTATTGTAAATGAGTTCCCAGATGTATTCCCATCCGAATTACCCAGTTTACCACCCGAAAGGGAAGTGAACTTCACCATTGAACTCATTCCAGGAGCAGCACCTGTTTCTATAGCCCCATACAGGATGTCCCCCACGGAGCTTAAGGAATTGAAAAGGCAGTTGCAGGAACTACTAGACAAGGGCTTCATCAGACCTAGCACATCCCCTTGGGGTGCGCCGGTTCTATTTATCAAGAAGAAGGATGGTTCTCTCAAGCTATGCATCGATTACCGGCGGCTGAATCAACTCACAATTAAAAATAAGTATCTGTTGCCGCGTATTGATGAGCTCTTCGATCAACTTTCGGGAGCAGAATATTTCTCTAAGATAGACCTCAGATCAGGTTATCATCAGCTTAGAATTAAAGAAGAGGACATTTATAAAACGACTTTTCGAAGTCGTTATGGCCACTATGAATTCGTAGTGATGCCGTTTGGGTTAACTAATGCCCCAGCAGCATTCATGCAACTTATGAACAATATCTTCCAGCCATATCTGGACCAGTTCATCGTCGTCTTCATTGATGACATCTTCATAGATTGCAAGATGAAAGAGGAACATGAACAACATTTGAAAATAGCTTTACAAACACTTAGAGAACACAAGCTTTATGCCAAACTCAATAAGTGTGAATTCTGGCTCGAGGAAGTCTCATTCCTAGGCCACATTATTTCAAAAGAAGGTATTGCTATGGATCCTTCTAAGGTAGAAGCTGTCAAGAATTGGATTCGGCCAACGACTGTATCTAAAGTAAGAAGCTTTCTGGGTCTAGCTGGTTATTATAGAAGATTCATTAAAGACTTCTCAAAAATTACGGTTCCTTTAACTAGACTTACAAGAAAAGAAAATCCTTTTGTCTGGTCAGGGGAATGTGAGAAGAGTTTCCAAACTCTTAAGAATCATCTTACGACAGCCCCTATTTTATCACTACCAATGGAGGGTGGTGGATTCGAAGTGTATACGGATGCGTCTGGCATTGGCTTAGGATGCGTTCTCATGCAGAATGGAAAAGTAATCTGTTATTCTTCAAGACAATTAAAACGTCACGAGGAAAACTATCCCGTACATGATCTGGAATTAGCAGCGGTTATTTTTGCCTTAAAAATTTGGCGTCATTATCTTTATGGAGAAAAGTTCACGGTCTACTCGGACCATAAAAGCCTGAAATATTTATTCTCTCAAAATGAGCTTAACATGAGGCAGAGGAGGTGGTTAGAATATCTCAAAGACTTTGATTTTGCTATTCAATATCATCCTAGCAAGGCTAATGCTGTAGCAAATGCACTCAGCAGAAAACCAATAGGTATGCTATCAAGTCTTATGATAAGTGTAACTAACCTTGTTCCTCAATTTGCTCTGTTGAACTTAGATATTGACATAAAGGAAGAAGATTGTTTCATAGCTAATATCAGAGCTCAACCTACATTGATAGAAGATCTGGTCAAGCTGTAAAATGATGATCCTATATTACTGGAAATTATAGCCAATATGGAACAAAGGCCGGATTTATCTATTTCCAATGACAGAAGATTGTTATTTAAGGGACGAATATGTGTACCTGATCATGAGGCTACGAAGAAACTAATCCTAGATGAAGCGCATAATTCCAAATACATAATTCATCCAGGAGGAACAAAGATGTATCAAGATCTCAAAATAAATTTCTGGTGGCCCAATATGAAACGAGAAATAGCTGATTTCGTATCTCGCTGTCTCACCTGCCAACAAGTAAAGACAGAGCATTTTAGACTCATGGGTAAATTACACCCCTTGAGTATTCCCGAATGGAAATGGGAGAGTATAGGGATGGACTTTATTATGGGTTTACCCAAGACCAGAGGTGGACACGATGGAATATGGGTAATCATAGACCGATTGACTAAATTCGCACACTGCATACCAATAAAGAGTCGATGGTCTGTGGATATCCTGACAGCATTGTACATAAACGAGATTGTCAAACTACATGGTGTCCCAGTCACTATTATATCTGATAGGGATCCTCGATTCACATCACAATTCTGGAAGGGTTTACAACATTCACTAGGGACTAGATTACATTTCAGCACAACTTTTCATCCACAAACAGATGGTCAAAAAGAAAGAACAAATCAGGTAGTAGAAAATATGCTCAGGGCTTGTGCTATCGACTTTGGAGGTAGTTGGCATGATCACTTGCCTCTAGTAGAGTTTGCATATAACAATAGCTATCAGGCTAGCATACGAATGACACCTTTTGAAGCTTTATATGGAAAAAACTGTCGATCACCAATATGCTGGAATGAAATAGGGGAAAAGTAATTTCTAGGCCTCGATCTTATCAGGGATTCTACAGAAAAGATCAAGCTCATTCAAGAAAGAATGAAAATGGCACAAGATAGGCAAAAGTCTTATGCTGACAATCGAAGACGTGACTTGGAGTTTCAAGTAGGAGATCATGTATATTTAAAGGTTTCTCCAGGTCGTGGTATTCAAATATTTGGCATTAAAGGAAAGTTAATTCCAAGATTCATAGGCCCGTTTAAAATTCTTGAACGGATTGGTGAAGTGACTTACAAACTGGCTTTACCTCCACAATTAGCAGGAGTTCATGACGTATTTCACGTCTCTATACTGAAGAAGTATGTATATGATTCTAACTATATTATCACTTATGACAATCTAGAGATTCAGAAGGATATGACGTTCGAGCAAACGCCAATAAAGATTCTGGAACGGGAAGTGCGTCAACTAAGAAATAAAGTTATTCCTAGGGTCAAGGTTCAATGGAAGAAAATATGGCCATATGAAGCAACTTGAGAAACCGAAGCAGCCATGCGGAAAAGATTTCCAGAATTATTTAACTGTAAGTACACTCTCCGAAATCCATATATTAAATTTGGGGACCAAATTCTTCTAAGTGGGGGAGGGTGTAGTATCCCAGAATTTATATATATAATTTTTGAATTATAAAATAGTTTTCTAGAAATTATAAAGGCCTAAAAAAATTATTGAAGGATTATTGGCTTAATAAGTCATTATAAGGCTCAATTAGGCTAATTAGTTAACCTAGCCTATCTAATTATTATCCAAAAGGTTAATGGACAAAGCCCATTAAGTTTGGCCCATATTCTAGAAGGGTAATTGGCTTATTCACGTATTTTAAGGATAAATACTAATTATATAAGATAATTATATGGATAAACGAATAAAAGAGTTTTATCAAATTGAAACTCTATATACGTTACATGTAACGGTCTATCGGGCGACCGCCACAGCTCTGTAATGCACCTAGACACGACCGTTACATCCTGCAGATTCCGTAAGGTGGGGAAATTGCAAAAAAAATTGGAACTTTGAAATCCTATCTATAAGAGATCGACTTAGGGAAGCTTATAACATTACTAAGGACTCTTAGGGATTAGTTTCTGGCAGATTAAGGACTCTAGAATCAATCTAATCTTCAAACCCTAGCCAAAACCCTATAAATAGGACCTAGTTCTGAACTGAGCGACCCTTACTTTTGGCTCGTGAAGAATCAAGGTAAGGAGTCATAAATTCGAATAAGTTCTTTAGAAGCTTTTGTTTAGTATACTTTAGACTAATGGTTCTCCAAATTTCGTGCTAGGAGATCAAGCAACCAAGGAGACAGAAGCTTCCAAAGTTGCTGATTCAACCTTAGCAACCCAGGAATTTGAACGCAAGTCCCCTGAAGATCCAGAGATTAGGATGACTAAACGAGGTAATTAGAGTACGATCCTTTAGAACTTTTTATTCCCAATAGTTTCATCTTCTTACCCTCAAAATTTCACATCCTTAGGTCAAGAGGCTGAGGAAATAGAGAATATTGAAGTTGCTGATTTATCACAAGAAGTACAAGGGTCTAAGGGTAGCACCTAGCATCAAATTCGAAGTTTTAAGGTTCTATAAGAGGTAGTCTCATGATTGGAAAAAATAACTTGTTAGGAATAAAAGCCCTTTGATTGTGCTTGATTTCATGCCTTATAGACTAAGAATTTCATGATTTCATAGTTTTATACATTCATGCATCTCTTAGCCCTAAATGGAAATAAAAAGGTATTATCTTGTCTATTCACTAAACCCTTGCATATAGTTGGCCTATGCATCGCTATCATGACTAGGACAGTGGTAATATGTTGATTTCCAGGCATGTTATGTTTTCATAAACCTTCACTTTAGTTTACTGCCAGCAGGTTCTCTGACGCACTAACGTGAGACCTTCACATGCATGTAACGGCCTTACGATAGACCGTCACAACCTGTTATGCTTTTATTTGTTCTATTGTCTCGGACGCACCCTAGCAGGAGCGTTACACCACTGTAACGGCCCTCGATAGACCGTCACAACACTGTAACACACCTATCCTAGACCGTTAGACACCTGTGTTCTGTCAGCCCAAGGCAGAATAATAACAAGTTAAGTTTATTTATAAATAAGCTTAGATAGCTAAGTTTGAATATGTTATCATGACTTTGAGTTTAGTTTCTGATTCATAATCAAATTGCATGATTAATGTGTCTTAGGTTATTTTAAGTTATGCTAATTTCATTGGCTAAAACTCTATAGTTTTGTATTCTAAGTCATGATTTTCCAAAGTTATATTGACGGAGTTTTATCTTGGTTTCATAATGTTACACATGCTTTCCTATCTATAGAGTCATTTCTTTAAGTATATGGCACATATTCCGGTATGCTGTCCATTAGTTCACTTTACACTATAGGAACACTATTCTTGGACATAAGGACCTCTCTATTGGATATTCCTTCCAATGGACTAGGAAATCTTATTTCAAGGCCTCCGTAATTTTCCATGAGCTTGGGATTCCCACTAGGACGTCGAGTTGGTTGTACCATTAAAGCCCATTGATTAGATTACACTATCGATGATTTTAGTTATCAGTAATGTAACGGCTCTATGTTGGACCGTCATGCATAAGTAACGGCCCAATATACCACCGTCACATTCCACTGAGTCCGATTTCTTGGTTCTGGATTCAGACTAATGTAACGGCCCAATACTGGAGCGTCACATCATGTAACGGCCAGGACACGACTGTCACACTACTTGAGTATTTTAACCCAAGGATTGACCAAGGGTTGATATTACAATGTTCTAGATAGACTCTTGATGATCTAGAACTTATCATATTGATCAAAAAACCTAATATAATGAATTTAAGATAAAGAACATATCGTTATGCTGTCGATTTATTTCCATAAGTATAACCTTGTTTAAGTCATTATTGATTTCTCATGATTCTTATTGAAGCATTCATTCATTGAATTATTGTTATCATGAGCTTATTGAACTTATTACATTCTTGGCCATATTTTATTGTAAACATGTGTGGAAGTAACTTGATTTATACTTCAAGATGCGATCGAGCTCTGATTGTGTTCAAGGGCTCTATGCTAGTCCCCTCGGCTGATTATCAGAAACATACTATTTTATAAACCATGGGGTATGATGCTACTGGCGTCGCATTGCGCTGGGAGTACTTTCTCTATAAATAAGTGAAAATCCACGGCACGACTTGACATTCTTGTACATGACTTTCTTGCTTGATATTCCATAGAAAATTCACGAAGTACTTGCTCATAAGCAAAAGATACTGGAGTGATGATTATGTGGCTTGCTAGTACATTCTCGATATATTCTTGTTCATGAAAGGCCAATATCATGTTCTTGTTACATTCTTGCTAGTTCGTACTTACTCTCATTCTGACTTACATGATCATCTTGTTACATTAGTTTAATCGCATGATTTATCGCATTCGCATGATTTTTACCTCATTCTTTAGAGCTAAATTGTTAATTACTTTAATAGTGCCTTCATGTTGATGTGAAGATACCTACTGGGCAAGTGCGCTCATTACCTATTTCCAATCTTTTCAGGAGATGGAAGTGATTCGAATTCGGATTCGGATTCGGGTTATACAAGTAGCGAGTCCGAGAGCGAATGAAAGTATTGTCAAGACGAGAGTGAAGACTTAGGAAGTCTAAATTGTTTAGATTGAGTCTATGTAATTTTCCTAATTCATGAGTCTAGTGCATAATGGAAATTGAATTAGTGGTTGTACTTGATTATTTTGAAATAAAGTTGGAGTTTGAGTAATATTGTGCAATTGCATTTATGTGTGTGATGGTCTTGCGCTCTGATCGTTCTTAGTTGCAAGAGGCTTACCATGCCGGCTGTTCGCGCTCCCCGAGTTAGTCTTCCGCTGTAATAAAGGCTTGGGACGTGACACGTTACTCCGTGTTACTCGCAATGGGTGCGTGCGTGGCTTTCCATGTTCACGTTTAGTGACCTCCCACTGGTCGTAGCCTTCTTACGACACGCGTGTGCTGACCCACCTGGGGGTGGTGGAGCGGCTTACCCGAGAGAGATGATTTTTAGGCTGGTTACCTTTGGGCTCCCACGCGTAGCCTGAGTCCATGCTTCGGGGAAAGAACCAGCTAAAGGATCTGACCTAGGACACATGTTCTGTGTGTTCACACTTAGTCGGGGTCTGTGGGACTCGCGCTGACGAGCGCGACCCCAACTAGTCCTTGTTCGTGGTACTGGTTACTATTGTGTCACTATCCCTGCCTGGGGCGTCACAGCGAGACACTTGAGGCGCGGACTAAGTCATCAGTGGATGCATCCGGCCTTGCTTCTGGTGGGCAGTGCTCCTGTCACTTGACATGAGTTTCACGTGGCTCGAGTTTTCGTTTCCCGTCTGCGAGATGTGGTTTTACGTATAGTTTTCGGGTGTGTTCCCGAGGTAGTGGTCTAGGGTTTCCAGTGAGCGTCACTAAGGGTTTTCCCTAGATGGTATTGGTTTTATGACGGCGAGGTCGTGACCGTGTTCCTAGACCGAGTGGTTTTGGGTTGGGCCTTTGTCTGTGAGATGGGACTCCGTGACAGGGTTGTCGGGGTGTGTTTTCTGGCAGCGTAGCTAGAGGTCTTTCCTTTAGACCGGTGTTACCCCGACTCGAGATCGAGACGTGTTTTCTAGTACAGTAGGAGTAGCTATAGTGCAGATTTTTTACCGGCCACTGGTTTGCTATTCCTGCTGTTGTTGCTACTTTCCGCTACCGCCATTGTTTACGGTTAGGGTTCTGCGGGATCCCTACTGAGCCAGTGACAGGAGGCTCACCCCTACTTTTTAGGTGCGGTGGTTCTTCCTCGAGGTTTGAGGGTGTTGTGCGGAGGTTCTTAGTTGCCAGCTCGTCGGGCCGAGTGTTCACTCGATGTTGGGTACGCTCTTCTACCTTAGATTGTACTTTCTGTTGGACTAGACTATGTTGTACTTAGATTATTTATTTTTGTTAATTGTTGAATTGTCCTACTTTATTTCCTATTTCTTTGTACCTCCACACTCCTTTTAGCCCTTCTGAGCCCTCCGGCTCGTAGGCGGCGGGTATGGATTCGAATGGTATAGGGCTATTCCCGATATCCAGATCTTGGGTTGTCACATAAGTTGTTATCAGAGCCTAGGCATAAGTAAGTCCTAGGAAAATATCATGTCATAGGATAGGTCCAAGGATTAAGGACCCACACCTATGAACTAAGAAAATGAATTTCCAAACTCATGTGAGATCGGGTAGAGCCCAGAATGAGATAGTTAATTAGAACTTATCTCTAGGTTAATTCCCCTTCACTCTATAGGAATTAACAAATTGTTCTTCTTCTCAGGTACCCCCCATCCTCATAATGGCTCTACGTGTCAACTAATAGTTTTGTAGTAAATTATATGCTAATTTTTGGTCAAACAATATAGTTTTGTAGTAAATGATATTTCCTATGATTTGTGGAATTATTACATGGGTGATTTGATCGCTGTTTTCTACACTATTCCCTCTCATCTTGAGTCTTTTATAAGTACATAGCACGTATTCTGCTACGTGTCTATTAGATACACTTTGCACTTATAGGCACATTTTCTTGGACTTTTGAACCTCTCTACCGGATATTCCTTCTGTCAGACTAGGGGATCATGTTTCAAGGCCTCCGTAAGTCTCTGCGAGCCTGAGATTCCCACTAGGACATCGAGCTGGTTGTACCCTCAAAACCCAATTATCTAGAAAGCACTTTACCTATGTTTTCTATGTCCTGGATTGTAGCGGCCCTCAAGCGACCGCTATTGTCAAGTAGCGGTCATCCCGTGACCGCTTTATGCCACTTTATTCTACTGCGTTGACTCTTCCTCAGTCTAGCGTCGACTCTATATAGAAACAATCCCGACCTTATCGCCTATTCATGATAGAGGTCCTGTCTTGACCGCTTCTATCTAGAAATGGTCCAAGAACGATCGCTTCTTCCCAGTTCTTGTCTAACCCGGGGTTTGACCCGAGGGTTGATTTTCCTCTATTCCTAGATCATCTATTGATTATCTGGAACATAACACCTTGTTCAAAAGCTATCTAACGAATTATGAAAGTTAAAGAATAGGTCGTTATCTTGCCGGATTCCTTCAGTGGCGTGACCTTGTCTTAAATCATTCTTTGAATTCTCATGATCTTATATTGGTGCATTCTTTACCTTGGTTACATTATCATGACATTATTGTTGAATCAAATAATATTGGCCGAAACGTTATTATTTCTTGTGGAAGTAGCTTGATCTGTTGCAAGAGCGGGCACGGACAGTGTCCACAGGCTCCACGCTAGCTATAATGCCCCAGATTTTTTAAATATTTATCGGATCATGATCTGTGGGTTTCGAATCATTTTTGTGGGTTTTGGATCATTTTTGTGGTTCACGTGTGTTTTTATCTATCAGACCTTCGGAACCCCGTGTAGGGTGAACCGTTGCGTTCTCCGACTCCTAGGCGTTACCACCGCGTTGTGCATTTTCTGAGCATCGTGAGAAGTATTTTTTCCCTATTTTTGGTATTTTCTAGAAATTCCAGATTTCCTATATTAACCTCTTTTTCTCTCTCTCTCCATCTCTCATTTCCCTCTTCTCTCACTCTCTCTTCTCACGCACTCTCTTCTCTCCCTCTCTTCTCCGGTAGCCGATGGACGTGGACGGGGGTGAGGTGGAGGTGACGCGGGTGAGGAGCAGGCGCTGACAGGATGAGGATCAAGGCGGTGGAGGCGCAGCGAAGCTCGACCGTGAGTTCTGGGCTCCGCGGCAGTTCGTGTGGCATTTTCTTGGCAGTTCAGCGTCCTCGATGCACGAAATCTGAGATGGAGGTAGGGGGCTGGTTCCCTAGCCCGAGTACTTCATTTCCCATGAGTTTGGTAGCTAGAGGTGAGTTGAGTGGGTTTATTTCTTCATCGGGATCATAATGTGTGATTTTGGGGTGTGAGCCAGATCTCTCCTTTTAATCGCGTTTTTGGGGTTTGAATGGGTCCTCTCGGTGCTAGAGAGGTTGGGGAATGATTTCCCCTTGTTTTCCCCTTCACATGTGTAGCAACCCTAATAAATGAATAATTGAAAAAAAATTAAAACATATATATATTACAGAAGTAATATATATAAAAGGAATAGGGTTAATTGGACGAAATAAAACAAAATTAAAATAACGCCTCTTATTAGGGCGTTAATTCAAAAAGAAACGCCTCTATCAAAGGCGTGACTAAAGAAAGGACGCCCACACGTGCGGTCGTCAACTCTCACGACCAAATAGGCAAGTAAAAGAAACGCCCATATATGGGGCGTGTTTCAAAAACAAGGAACGCCCTTATCCAAGACGTTTCTTAAGAAACGACCTGAACTAGGTCGTTAATTAAAGAATCGACGCCCTTACCTAAGGCGTTAATTAAAGAATACACGCCCTGACCAAAGGCGTTAATTCAGTTCGTGACTCGTTCGAACCCAGAGCTTATCCAGGGAAAGATTAACCTAATCTAGTAAGTGTCTATTAGAGTAAGGACTCTATTAGGGATATGTTACCCTCAATCAAACACTACTTTTAATAGGACTTCCAAAATCCCTATAAATAACCTACTGCTCGAACCCTACAACGCTATTTGGCGTTCGGAGTCTGCAAGGTACGTGAGAGAGGAATAGTTCCTCTAATTCTCTACGTCTGTTGCATGAAGAACTAACTGTTCTTCATCTTCTTCTTCTGTATAGGTTAAGAAGGCGGCGTACGTGAAGAACAAAGGTATTGTTCTTTTTCCTTTTTCCCTTCGGTCAGAAAGTATGAAGAAATACTAATGTTTCTTCTTTTCCTATAGGAAAACTGCAGTTCTTCTCCTTGATCCCACTGTTCGTAAGTTGCGGTTGAAGTTTCCGATCCTTCAAACCCTTCGTCAAGTTCAATCATATTAAGGTAGGTTTTCTCAAGTTATTGTAGCCCAAATAAAATTAATGCAAGATATATATATATATAAGCATGTCATGCATACGGTTATTATAGTTTCCATGTGTTTTCTGCAATATTTTGAAAGAGACGCCCCTGTCAAGGGCGCTAATTCACATGAAACGACTTTTCCCAGGTCGTTAATTTCATGTTTAACGCCCCGTACGCAGGCGTTAATTTCTTTAAACCGTTAATCACCCATCTTAAGAATTGATTATCTATGAAATCATGATTATAAAATAATGCATGATCCTCTATCTTCAACCTGCTAACTTTACTGTCGTGATATTACATTCGTTCCTCTGTTATCCTGAAATTGTTACTGGCCTGAAAGTTTCTGAAGGAACTTGAATTAACGACTTCGACAAAGTCGTTTTCCACATATTAACGCCCCCTCATAGGGCGTGAATCTGAAAGGTAACGCCCCTTCCTAGGGCGTGTATCGGTTAAAATTCTGAAATTTATATATTCTGAAAAATAGAATTAAATAGTAACGCCCCTGCCCAGGGCGCGTTTTTGATAATTCCTGAAAATTAATTGTATTCTGTCAAATATGTAAACAATAAGACGCCTTCTGGTGTAGTCGTCAGATCTTGAAGAAACGACCCTGACCAAGGCGTGTTTTTTTCTCAGCTTTGAATAAACGCCCCCAGGCAAGGCGTGTTTTTGATCTCAACTTTGAATAAACGCCCCCAGGAAAGGCGTGTTTTTGATAAATTAACGAAATAATGAAAATTCTGCAAGTTGGCAATATATGTAACGCCCTCATGTTAGGCGTTAATTATTCAATACACGACTTTACTCAAGTCGTTATTTTACTGTAACCTGATTCTATTATCGATGGTTTCATTTTATATATATATATATATATATATCGGCACTATTCTCCATTCCGTGAGTATAGTCCCACTTTTTACGTTGATTTATCGATCACACTCAACTCTCATTGACATACAAGCTCTCCATTGGACATTCCGTTCCTTTGGACTAGCGAGTTAGTCATAGAGACCTCCGTAAGACTCCTCGTAGCCTTGGATTCCCTCAAGGCCGACTGAGCTGGTTGTACCCTAAAAACCCATTACACGATCCTTGCCATGTCAATCTAAAGAAACATGGTATACCCGCCCTTATGATTATACAAAGAGTATATCATAAGAAATTCTTAATGGGATGATGACATCATGCCATATCATGTCGTTCTTGTAAACCCCAATTCTATGATAAGAATGAGGGTATCTTGCTTGATCTAATGTTCATGTGGACCTCAATTCTATATAAAGAATGTCCATATTGATTTGTCATGGTACCTAAGTTAAGGGAACCATATTCTACCTAGTTTTATCGATATCGTGATTATACCGTTATTATCGCCATTCTATGTCCTTTGTCATATTTTGGACTCTATTCTATCAAAGTTGTCATACGTGTCTACAAGCTTGATTATTGAAATTCTATGTTGGCTATAAACAAGAGTGGATGTCAAAACACATGATAAATGCCTGCGCATATAGGGCCCGATCTGGTCCTGGGAGGAGCACCCGAAAGTACTTGTGCCCATGGGAGTTAAAATGATAAGGTATCTGGCATTATACCGAGTACTTGACTTGCTTGATTGGACATTCCACACACATCTTGTACTTGAATCGTACTTGACTTTACATGAAATGCGTGGCCCGAAAAAGGGTAATTTACTTGCTTGATACATGATAGCCAAAGTTCTTGACATGACTTGTTAAACGTGCTTGCTTGAATACCTTGAATATACTTGTCATCTTGTTGGAAGTTCATGATTAAGTTCATCTTATTTCTTTGATATTACATTCTCTCTATCTTGTCGTTTTATCCGAGCATGCATAGCTTTATTGCATTCATGAAAGATGTAATTACTTAAACCCCTTGCTAGTACTTGAGATATAATTTCCTACTGAGCGTTCGCTCATTCCGTTTGTCCCTTTGTACTTTTCAGGTAAGTCCGACGACGATGGAAGTCAATCGGATGGGAATAATCAAGAGTGAAAGTGATAGAGCTTCTACAAGTGTCGTCTAGTCTTTTCTATAGTTTCTTGAGTCAAATATGTATTCTTTTCCTTTTTATTAAACAGAGTATTGGATTTGTAATAGTCTATCCATTATGAAATAAAGGATTAGGTTATCTTGCTATTTTGCGCATCTCTGTCTTTGTGTCGAATACACGACCACTCTGATTGACATGATTGATATAGACACGTCGCGTATCTCCGGGTATCTTTCGCGCTCGGGGCGTGACAGTCTTTGTGGTATCAGAGCCTAAGGTATTCAATTCCTAGGAAACCCAAGTCCAAGGATAGGTTTCAAAACCTTTAACCAAGTGAGAGTGGGTAGAACCAAGGGTTAAATGATCAATGAGTCCTTTATAAGATCATAGTGATATAATACTAACATAGCTATTGTAATTGTAGGATAATGGCTGCCGAACGTGCTCAATGGCGCAACATGCAGCGTACCCTTCAAGGGATGACCCAAGTGCTACAACAGGTAGCACAAGGTGGTGCTCCACGAGCTGGAAGCTTACACCAAGCATTCAAGAATATGAATCCCCCGAAGTTCATGGGATCGACCGATCCAGACGATGCCGAGCATTGGGTTCAGGAGATTGAACGTATATTCCGTGTTATGCAATGCACGGATCAGGACAAAGTCTTATTAGCTACTTTCCAGTTAGAAAAGGATGCTAGATGCTGGTGGGAGTCGATTGAAGCTACAATTCACCCAACTCAAGTTACATGGGGAGAATTCGTTCAATATTTCAACGCCAAATATTTCTCTGATAGGGTCCAGAAAAAGAAGGCCGCCGAATTTGCCGCATTAAAGCAAAGATCTTTATCGGTGGCTGATTATGAAGCACAGTTCTCTAGACTGTCTAGATATGCTAAGCATTTAATTAGCACGGAAAAGATGAAAGCCCGTAGATTTCTTAATGGGCTTAGGCCCCACTACATTACTCAACTGGCGCCTATGGATATTCAAGTTTATACTGAAATAGTGCGCCGAGCTCAGTTGCTTGAAGATGCCACGGAACTATCTGATAAGATCCGTGGGAAGGACAAAAAGGAGCAAGTCACAAGTTCGGGTTCTTTTAAACCCAACTTTAAGAAGAGGCCCAATAATGGAGGTTCTTCCTCTCAAGATCAGAAGTTCAAGAAATCCAAGCCTTTCTCTATCACCACTACACCTTCAAACGTAGTATGCAAGCATTGTGACAAGGCTGGTCACAAAACAGAAGAATGCTGGAGGAAATTAGGAGCATGTCTCCGTTGTGGGAGTCGTGAACATCGGATTCCCGATTGTCCATTAATGAATGACCAAGACGGTGAGGGTAAACGCCCAGTGACAAGGAACGCGCGTCTTCATGCGATCCAAGAGACCGAACCAGAAGAAGAAGGCGGATTGGTGGAAGGTACATTAAAAATTTGTTCCAAATATGCACATGTCTTATTTGATACGGGTGCATCGCATTCCATTATTTCCAAGAAGTTTGCTGACCCATTACCTCTAGAACCAGAATGGATGAAGTTAATATTGTCTACTCCTCTCGGAAACGAGACGGATATCACACATCATTACCAAAACTGTGAGGTATTGGTTCGAGGAAAGAATTTTCCTATTGATCTTATCTGCTTAGATCTAAAAGAGTATGATGTTATACTAGGAGCAGATTGGTTATCCAAATACCAGGCAACGGTTGATTGCCGTGATAGCAAGATTGTTTTCAAGGAATTTCCGGAACTGACTTATACTAGTCCTAAGAGTCGAAGTAAATCCCCTCTTATTTCGGCTCTTCGAGCAAGCAAGCTCGTCAAGAAAGGATGTGTATCCTTCCTTGCTTTTGTCACTATTAAAGAAGCTAAGGAAACCAAGATAGAAGACGTTCAAGTAGTACGAGAATTCCCAGACGTATTTCCAGAAGATTTGCCGGGATTACCCCCTCAAAGAGAAGTGGCCTTCACCATTGACTTAGTCCCTGGTGCTGGTCCTGTTTCAAAGGCACCATATAGAATGTCCTCTGCTGAACTCAAGGAGTTGAAGGAGCAGTTGATGGAACTAATCCGAAAAGGGTTTATTAGACCAAGTACTTCCCCGTGGGGAGCACCAGTCTTATTTGTAAAGAAGAAGGATGGATCCATGAGATTGTGTATCGACTATCGACAGTTGAATCATCTTACTATCAAGAACAAGTATCCACTGCCGAGAATCGATGAGTTATTTGATCAGATTTCAGGATCCAAATATTTCTCCAAGATTGATCTCAGGTCGGGATATCATCAATTAAGAATCAAGGATGATGACATTCACAAGACCGCATTCAGAAGCAGGTATGGCCATTACGAATTTGTTGTTATGCCTTTTGGACTAACAAATGCCCCTGCTGCCTTTATGCAGTTAATGAATAGCATATTCAGGCCTTACTTAGATCAATTCATAGTAGTCTTCATTGATGATATATTGATATATTCTAAGACTAAGGAAGAACATGAAGAGCATTTGAGGATTGCATTGCAAGTCTTGAGGACAAATCAATTATATGCTAAACTCAGCAAATGCGAGTTCTGGCTTGAAGAAGTGGCTTTTCTCGGACATGTCATATCAAAGGACGGATTATCTGTAGATCCGTCAAAGTTGAAGCTGTGAGAAACTGGGAGAGACCCACTAATGCAAGCGAGATCAGAAGTTTCTTAGGTCTTGCAGGCTATTATCGGCGATTCATCAAAGATTTCTCTAAGATCGCCGTGCCACTTACAAGGTTAACTCGTAAGGAGATCCGATATGAATGGAGTGAGGAATGTGAAAGAAGTTTCCAAACTCTCAAGGATCATCTCACTACAGCTCCGGTCTTAGCTCTACCGATAGAAGGAGAGAAATTCGAGGTCTACACTGATGCTTCTGGCATTGGCCTCGGATGTGTCCTAATGCAACAAGGAAAGGTCATAGCATACTCTTCACGTCAGCTGAAGAAGCATGAGGAGAATTACCCCGTCCATGACTTAGAACTGGCCGCGGTAGTATTTGCCCTAAAGATATGGAGACACTACTTATATGGAGCACAGTTTACTGTATACTCCGATCATAAAAGTCTCAAATATCTATTTTCACAAAAGGAGCTAAACATGAGACAAAGACGCTGGCTAGAATATCTCAAGGACTTCGACTTCAATATACAATACCATCCCGGAAAGGGTAATTATGTTGCTGACGCCCTTAGTCGAAAGCCGAGAGCAATGATAGCAAATTGTATGATGCAAGAATGGAGGTTACTTGAACAATTCTCCGAGCTCAATATAAGCTTGGACACGGAATCCAAATTTGTCACACTATCTCATGTAAGCATACAGTCAGATTTATTATCTGAGATACAAACACTTCAGGATGATGATCCTATATTAGTAGAAATCAAAGGCAGATTAGAAGGACAATCTGATTTTCAACTAACTTCTGATGGAAGATTATCGTTCAAAGATAGAACTTGTATACCCGATTGTCCGGAATTAAAGAAGAAGATCTTAGATGAAGCTCACCGATCAAGGTACACTATTCATCCAGGATCAACCAAAATGTACCAAGATGTAAAGAGGAACTTTTGGTGGCCTAATATGAAAAGAGAAATAGCGGACTATGTATCACGCTGTCTCACATGCCAACAGGTCAAGGCGGAACACCAAAAGCCTGCGGGAAAACTACATCCTCTAGATATTCCTAAGTGGAAATGGGAGGATATTGGTATGGACTTCATCATGGGTTTGTCTAAATCTAAAGGAGGACATGATGGAATCTGGGTTATCATTGACCGATTGACTAAATCGGCACATTTCTTGCCAATCAAAAGCCGATGGTCAATTGATGTGCTAGCTGCACTATACATCAAAGAAATAGTCAGGATACATGAATTCCTGTCTCAATCGTGTCTGATAGAGATCCCCGTTTTACTTCTCATTTTTGGAAGGGATTACAACATTCGTTGGGAACAAGGCTCAACTTTAGTACTGCTTTTCACCCACAAACGGATGGTCAGACCGAGCGAACTAATCAAGTTGTTGAAGATATGCTGAGAGCATGCATTATTGACTTTGGAGGAAGCTGGCATGACCACTTACCTTTAGTTGAATTTGCATATAATAATAGCTACCAAGCTAGTATCCAAATGGCACCTTTCGAAGCCTTATACGGAAGGAGTTGCCGATCTCCCATATGTTGGAACGAAGTTGGAGAGAACAACTATTAGGTCCAGACATGGTAAGGGATACAACTGAGAAGATACAGGTAATCAGAGAAAGATTACAAGTTGCTCAGACAAGGCAAAAGGCTTATGCTGATACCAGGAGAAGAGATCTTGAATTCCAGGTTGGAGATCATGTATTTCTTAAAATATCCCCTGGACGTGGCATACGAAGATTTGGTGTTAAGGGCAAGCTTACGCCAAGATTCATCGGACCATTTGAGGTACTCGAAAGAGTTGGCGAGGTTGCTTATCGCATCGCGTTGCCTCCTCAGTTGTCCGAGGTACACAATGTATTTCACATATCTATGTTGAAGAAGTATGTGCACGATCCGTCTCATATTATTGAGCATGGAGATCTGGTGATCCAGAAAGATCTCACATATGAACAGAGGCCTATGAAGATCTTAGATCGAGAAATACGAGCTCTAAGGAATAAGGTATTCCCATGCTCAAGGTGCAATGGAATAAGAATCCCGAACGCGAAGCGACATGGGAGACCGAAGAATCTATGAAGAAACGATTTCCCGAGTTATTCTAAGAGGTATATGTTCTACGCTCTCCACATGTATAATTATATATATATTGAATTTGGGGACCAAATTCTTTTTAAGTGGGGGAGGGTGTAGCAACCCTAATAAATGAATAATTGAAAAAAAATTAAAACATATATATATTACAGAAGTAATATATATAAAAGGAATAGGGTTAATTGGACGAAATAAAACAAAATTAAAATAACGCCTCTTATTAGGGCGTTAATTCAAAAAGAAACGCCTCTATCAAAGGCGTGACTAAAGAAAGGACGCCCACACGTGCGGTCGTCAACTCTCACGACCAAATAGGCAAGTAAAAGAAACGCCCATATATGGGGCGTGTTTCAAAAACAAGGAACGCCCTTATCCAAGACGTTTCTTAAGAAACGACCTGAACTAGGTCGTTAATTAAAGAATCGACGCCCTTACCTAAGGCGTTAATTAAAGAATACACGCCCTGACCAAAGGCGTTAATTCAGTTCGTGACTCGTTCGAACCCAGAGCTTATCCAGGGAAAGATTAACCTAATCTAGTAAGTGTCTATTAGAGTAAGGACTCTATTAGGGATATGTTACCCTCAATCAAACACTACTTTTAATAGGACTTCCAAAATCCCTATAAATAACCTACTGCTCGAACCCTACAACGCTATTTGGCGTTCGGAGTCTGCAAGGTACGTGAGAGAGGAATAGTTCCTCTAATTCTCTACGTCTGTTGCATGAAGAACTAACTGTTCTTCATCTTCTTCTTCTGTATAGGTTAAGAAGGCGGCGTACGTGAAGAACAAAGGTATTGTTCTTTTTCCTTTTTCCTTTCGGTCAGAAAGTATGAAGAAATACTAATGTTTCTTCTTTTCCTATAGGAAAACTGCAGTTCTTCTCCTTGATACCACTGTTCGTAAGTTGCGGTTGAAGTTTCCGATCCTTCAAACCCTTCGTCAAGTTCAATCATATTAAGGTAGGTTTTCTCAAGTTATTGTAGCCCAAATGAAATTAATGCAAGATATATATATATAAGCATGTCATGCATACGGTTATTATAGTTTCCATGCGTTTTCTGCAATATTTTGAAAGAGACGCCCCTGTCAAGGGCGCTAATTCACATGAAACGACTTTTCCCAGGTCGTTAATTTCATGTTTAACGCCCCGTACGCAGGCGTTAATTTCTTTAAACCGTTAATCACCCATCTTAAGAATTGATTATCTATGAAATCATGATTATAAAATAATGCATGATCCTCTGTCTTCAACCTGCTAACTTTACTGTCGTGATACTACATTCGTTCCTCTGTTATCCTGAAATTGTTACTGGCTTGAAAGTTTCTGAAGGAACTTGAATTAACGACCTGGACAAAGTCGTTTTCCACATATTAACGCCCCCTCATAGGGCGTGAATCTGAAAGGTAACGCCCCTTCCTAGGGCGTGTATCGGTTAAAATCCTGAAATTTATATATTCTGAAAAATAGAATTAAATAGTAACGCCCCTGCCCAGGGCGCGTTTTTGATAATTCCTGAAAATTAATTGTATTCTGTCAAATATGTAAACAATAAGACGCCTTCTGGTGTAGTCGTCAGATCTTGAAGAAACGACCCTGACCAAGGCGTGTTTTTTTCTCAGCTTTGAATAAACGCCCCCAGGCAAGGCGTGTTTTTGATCTCAACTTTGAATAAACGCCCCCAGGAAAGGCGTGTTTTTGATAAATTAACGAAATAATGAAAATTCTGCAAGTTGGCAATATATGTAACGCCCTCATGTTAGGCGTTAATTATTCAATACACGACTTTACTCAAGTCGTTATTTTACTGTAACCTGATTCTATTACCGATGGTTTCATATTATATATATATATATATATATCGGCACTATTCTCCATTCCGTGAGTATAGTCCCACTTTTTACGTTGATTTATCGATCACACTCAACTCTCATTGACATACAAGCTCTCCATTGGACATTCCGTTCCTTTGGACTAGCGAGTTAGTCATAGAGACCTCCGTAAGACTCCTCGTAGCCTTGGATTCCCTCAAGGCCGACTGAGCTGGTTGTACCCTAAAAACCCATTACACGATCCTTGCCATGTCAATCTAAAGAAACATGGTATACCGGCCCTTATGATTATACAAAGAGTATATCATAAGAAATTCTTAATGGGATGATGATATCATGCCATATCATGTCGTTCTTGTAAACCCCAATTCTATGATAAGAATGAGGGTATCTTGCTTGATCTAATGTTCATGTGGACCTCAATTCTATATAAAGAATGTCCATATTGATTTGTCATGGTACCTAAGTTAAGGGAACCATATTCTACCTAGTTTTATCGATATCGTGATTATACCGTTATTATCGCCATTCTATGTCCTTTGTCATATTTTGGACTCTATTCTATCAAAGTTGTCATACGTGTCTACAAGCTTGATTATTGAAATTCTATATTGGCTATATAAACAAGAGTGGATGTCAAAACACATGATAAATGCCTGCGCATATAGGGCCCGATCTGGTCCTGGGAGGAGCACCCGAAAGTACTTGTGCCCATGGGAGTTAAAATGATAAGGTATCTGGCATTATACCGAGTACTTGACTTGCTTGATTGGACATTCCACACACATCTTGTACTTGAATCGTACTTGACTTTACATGAAATGCGTGGCCCGAAAAAGGGTAATTTACTTGCTTGATACATGATAGCCAAAGTTCTTGACATGACTTGTTAAACGTGCTTGCTTGAATACCTTGAATATACTTGTCATCTTGTTGGAAGTTCATGACTAAGTTCATCTTATTTCTTGATATTACATTCTCTCTATCTTGTCGTTTTATGCGAGCATGCATAGCTTTATTGCATTCATGAAAGATGTAATTACTTAAACCCCTTGCTAGTACTTGAGATATAATTTCCTACTGAGCGTTCGCTCATTCCGTTTCTCCCTTTGTACTTTTCAGGTAAGTCCGACGATGATGGAAGTCAATCGGATGGGAATAATCAAGAGTGAAAGTGATAGAGCTTCTACAAGTGTCGTCTAGTCTTTTCTATAGTTTCTTGAGTCAAATATGTATTCTTTTCCTTTTTATTAAACAGAGTATTGGATTTGTAATAGTCTATCCATTATGAAATAAAGGATTGGGTTATCTTGCTATTTTGCGCATCTCTGTCTTTGTGTCGAATACACGACCACTCTGATTGACATGATTGATATAGACACGTCGCGCATCTCCGGGTATCTTCCGCGCTCAGGGCGTGACAACATGGGTGTGAACGGGGCGTGGAATGAAGTTTTCTACAGTGTTTGCCGTTTTCTCGCTCGGGACAACCTAGCGGTCCTTCCAGGGAACGCTAGGCTACCTGGCGGCCATGTAGAGACCGCCAGGGGTCCCCTTATGTCGGTTCGAGCCTTGCGATCTCACGATAGACTGCCACCGAGGTTAGCGGTCTCCAGGAGACTACCAACTAGTGCTTAGCGGTCTCAAGGAGACCGCCAACTAGTGCTTAGTGGTCAGGGCTGTTGACAAGTTTTTCTTTCCCTCCCTTCCCTTTAACTCAAAAGAAGTGAATATGAAGAGTGAGGGATGAGCTAGAAAGGGAAGAAAGCAACCAATGAACTACTCATACACAAAAGCATGCCGTGATCGCCACCAAGATACATAGCACAATAAGAGAGTACCACATGCCTTGCAAAGGGGAGAAAAGAATGAAGACACTCGCCAAGGACGCAGCGCTGGAACAGGTCGAACATGGCCCTCTAGATACCGCCCAAGTACGTAAACGGCCGCACGACAGACCATGTACAGCGCTGATGTGGAACGCGGGACGAATGGTCGGTTTGAGCCTAGACGGTCCGAGGTCGGCCGTGAACAGGATATGGACGGTCTGAGGGAGACCGCTCACAACTGAAGACGGACGAAGACAAACCGCATAAAGCTGCCAGACCCCGAGCCAAAGGACTTGATCCTCCACCCCTTTCGGCCGGCCAGAGGGGATGGGCCTCGTGCTAAAGCTTCTGTTGACCTGCAAAACACAGTAAATGACCAAAAACACAACCCAAATTAGCATTGTTAAGTGTAGTTTCTCTGAGGATGAATGGAAAACTAAGCGCATGATGGAATGGGGGATACCTGGGGGGTTGGGTTTTTAACCCCTATGGGGCGTGAAAAGTAATGGGAAGGATAAGAGGATAAGGATGCCAATGAAGAACGTGGGGAAAAAGTAAAGGAAATGTGCATGCAACGATGAACTAAATGATCAAACACCTAGACCAAAACACAAAAGAGACTACTACTCCCTGAACTGAAGGCTCAAATGGATGTAGAGAGCCTTCCTCCCTAGCTGAGATCCACTCAATAATCCGACAGCACTTCGATGCAAACGCTGGATCTCCCCCCTTTTCAAGCTTGGACCAAGGGTAATATTTATAGACCCCTGAAAGTCCACTCAAAATTGAGGGTTTTCCAGCGATCATTAGGCTGAAATTATTTTGGATAAATCGAAGATAATATTACCAGCTTTCACTAGGATCAAATGGAACTCAATTTGGTTGAGAATCCGCGAAGAAAATCGAGGACAAAGCAGCTGATTCGACCATGGATGGAGAGAGAAAAACCAACCAGCATAAGGATCTCGGCCATATAAGCGGTCGCTCGATGGGCCGCCCACACCAATACACGGTCCATTGCTTGACTGCCTATAGGTGTCGGTGGTAAATAAAAAATAAGATAAATGAGCCATTTATCCCAGAGAACTGACCGACTGATTCGGCGTAGGACTCTTAGGATAAAAACGGTCCATCGATAGGCCACTCCAAAAGTCACACGGCCCATTGCCAGACCGTGTACCAATTGTTAGTGATAAATAAAAAAATATGATAAATAGATAATTATCTAAAAAATTACCCCATTTAGGACTCTGCCCAATAAATAGTCGTGCGATGGACCGCCCCACTCAGAATAAACGGCCCAGTAAAAGACCGCTTAATAAAATGAAGGTCGACGCCAAAAAAGGTAAGGTCGACGCCAGTGAAGGATAAGGTCGATGCTAGTAAGGATAAGGTCGACGCTTGCTCAAAAACGGTCTTCTAATAGACCGCCCGGCTTGAATAAAAGGCCGAATGACAGACCGTTTATTGGGTTGTCGGTGGAAATTCTAGAAATAGCCAATTAAACTAGAGATAAATATGATAGATAAAAACGGTCTCCAAAACGACCGCCTAACATTCCAAACGGTCTTTCGATAGACCACTGCCAGGTTGGTCGGTTGAAATTAATAAAATGGGATAAATAAGCCCATTTACCCCAAAGACCAAGTGAAATCAAGGCCCATTAAGCCCGAATTCTAGAGCAAACCTAGTCAGGGAGGAAATACCCATAAAATAAGCCCACAGACATGCTTGAAAAATGGTCTAATAATTAATGGACAACTCGAGGCATCAAAAAATAGTGGTAAGAAGAATGACTCAACTCATAGGCAAAAAACGGGTGTCAACAGATGTCCCTCCTTAACATCCTCTTTGCAGGGGAGCGAGCGGAGGTGAAGCGAAAGCGAAATGGAACATGGAGATGAAGCGGAAACGAAGCAAAGCGAACTGAAAAGTGGGTGTTAAGGTAAAAGACACCCGTTTTCTCATGAATGAGCGATAGGAATCTTCCCGAAAACTCCGAACCAAACACGAGGAACAATCGGACCAATATGACACCAATCTAGAAAAACTTACTAAATAAAAGGAGAAGAAATAAGCAACCTCATTAAGGGGACACAATACACAACCAATGAGGGAATCGGAACAAGCAGTAAAAGTAACGAAACAGACTAAAACCTCCAGACAGGGACTTTTAGTCAACTAAATCAAGTGAACAGACCAGAGAAAACCTTCCAACTCTAAGTGGAATAGTTTCTCTTACCCAAAACCATGAACGCACAATCGTCCATCACTATCGAGACACTCTCAGACAAACCATGGGTCATGAATGCTCAAAAAGATGCGTATGATGTATGCTGGGCTAAAATAAAAGAAATCATTAAAACGAATGCAAAGAAAGCTATTTAATAGAAAATACTCGAGAATAGTATTGCTAGACTTGGAACAATTAGGGTCAGGGTACTGTCCGCAACCACAGCGTGCGAGATAGAACTGTTGTCCCCCAATTTTACCAACCTAACGGCTTATCCAGTGATTAAACACGTGGATCTAGATCATCATCATTTTTGTTATAGGGGAACGTCAGATCCTGGAACACGTGAACAACCTGTCGGTTCTCGAGATAATATAGCTTAGATACCATATAGTAATCCATTAAGGGATACAAGGTTCGAAATACTTACCTGAGTTACCTATCGGTAATGGAGGTGGAATAATACTGTAAAAAGAAACATGAACAAAGTTTTGCAATCGATATATCATGAAATAAGTCAATTGAGCCAAAAGATTGTTAATTCGAGCACATAATGCAGCAACATTCATTATTCTAGCAGATACACTGTCTACCCTAGACCGCCAGATCACATAAATGGTCCACACAGCACCGTTTAGGAAATGAGATTTTGAATCTCATCGCGAGGGAAAACGGCCCAATGACAGACCACTCAGTGAGAGAAACGGTCATAGACAAACCATTTGAGGGAAGCTGAGTCGTCAACACCAAACGGTCTGATACCCAACCATCTAAGATATAAACGGTCTATCAATAGACTGCTTCTACACTGTCGGTTTCAAAAAAATAAAACCAAACCCCCTCGTCTTCCTCCTCCGTGACCGATGGAGGAAACCCCCCACATTCTCCACTCTCACCACTGTGCTCACCGCCTCCCCCTCACCCATTCTCATTTTCCATTCCACACTCTCACCCACTCACCCCTAGTCTCTCCCTTCCTCTATGCGCTTCAAGCACCAAGCATTGGAGTGCAGGATGGCTCAAGAGGACGCCCAGGCACCACCACCATCCACCTCGCCGGAGGAGACGATTCCGTCGCCGCCCACGGCGGAGCCCACAGAGAAGGATGCTCCACAACAGGCCAAGGTGGAAGGAGGAGACCCTCCTGCGACCGCTGGGACGGTGGAGATCGCCCTATCGGCAGAGAAGACCATGACGGTGACCCGGACGCCAGCCAAAGAGCCATGTCCCTCCGAGGTAGGCCTAATTGCTGCTTGTAGTCCTAGGGGAAAGAAAATGGGTGTTCGACCCCTTCAGGGCCGGTTGGGAGGCCACCCCGGCGGCCACCGTCGGTGGGGACGGGTTTGAACGCCATCGGGCACGGCAGCTTAAACACGGTCTTATAGTGACCACCTAATCAAACTACACGGTTCACATAGAACCGTCTGGGCCTAGAACGGTCCACGGGTGGCCATTCTGAGGGAATATAGATGAGGTACTGGTGAGTCGACACGGTCTAAGGAAGACCGTGTATAGGATAGACGGTCCATGTTGAACCGTCCGGGAGTGACCCGTAGAGAAACTAAACGGTCTCCATCAGACCGTCCACCAGACAAACGGTCAAGGGATTGTCCATGTAGACCTAGATCAACAGGGGCTTGAGGGGGAGATCAAACGGTCAGGTGGGGACCGTGGGATTCTGAAACAGTTGGAGGGCGGCCGTTATTAGGATAAACTCATGAGGGGAAAACGGTCCAGACTGGGCCATCTATGAACAAAAACGGTCAATGGATGACCGCATAGCTTTAGATCCTGAAATGGGCTTATTGGAACTATAAAATAGTTGGAAACCAACCGTTAGAGGAATATAAATGGCCCAGAGAGGACTGCTGACCTGACAGACAACATCTTTATTTATTCTGATGATTTATTATAAAATGTATGACTAATGCCAATGTTTTAAATGCATATAGGGAAAGTGTAGGACCCGGATCTCATGGCTCTAGGTCCGAGCAGTGTACCTCGCACTGCCGGCCTTCCAGCGAGAGCGGCCAACTGCCATGGGGTTCGGTGATTTCTTGAGCGTGGAGGTGACGAGGCTCGACACTGCACTGCTTTACGCCCTGCACGACCGGTGGGACTTGGTGAGCCGGATGTTTTTCTTCCGGTGGGGCCACATGGTCCCGACGTTGGAGGACGTCAGGCGCATCACCGGCCTGCGTGTGCACGGGGCGCCAGTTAGCGGGAAGACTTTTCTCGACAACCGAGAGCTAGCCCAGAGGCTGCTGGGCGTGGAGTTGCTCCGACCGTCGCGTCAGTCAATGACGCTGTCGAGGGCAAGGCTGCAGGAGAGTCTCAGACTACGAGGAGCCGGGATCGTGACTAGAGAGCTACCGGAGCAGCATCTCCAAAGACTGACGGACCGAGCACGACCACGGGTAGCAGCCGCAGCGGGACCGGAGGCAGACAGGGTGCTGAGGCGATTCTTGATGCTCTTCTTCGGGAGGTGATTCTTCGCCACTCGGGGAGACGTCATCAGCTGCCGACTACTGCCACTACTAGAGGAGGTGGACAGAATCAGGGAGTTCACGTGGGGAGTGGCCGTCCTCGCATTCCTGTTCGACACCTTGAGCTCGATGAGCTGGAGGACCATGCTCGGTGGGTTCTCCCCACTGCTACAGGTATGACTCAGAGCCCTAAAATGATTATGCAATCTCTATATGAATTCTCTAAATGCTTATGCGCTAACATTTAATGCAATGCAATGCAGGTGTGGGCCTATGGGCATCTCTCTGGACTGGGGAGAAGAGTGGAGACGCACTCCGATCGACTGCCCATGGTGAGACGGTGGACGGCACCACGGGAGGTCGGATCCCTGCGATGTGAGGTGCGGGCGATCCAGGATGACCTCGACATGCTACCCTATGCCTCGGTAAGATTCTGAACTTAAACTTTGTGTAAATGCAACTATATGCCTATTATGCTAATGCAATTGCTCTATTCGAAAGGTCCGGTTGACGCCCTACTAGGGAGAGGGGCACGAGGGCTAGCCATAGGTAGTGGTTGCCCTGGCCTATGCCGGATGGGACATCTGGCTCCACTGCATGAATGTGGTGGAGCCCCTCTACTATCGGCTCGTGATGAGGACCCTCGGGGTCCACCAGGCAATGGTCGAGTTCCTGGCTCCCGAGAAGCCGGAGGAGCGTGTGGGATGCCACGCTCGAGGACTAGCGTCAAAGATTGACTGGACCGTCAGAGCAGCGAAGCAGATCCGTGACTGGACGAGGCTTGGGTGAGTGGTACGCACCAGAGCAGAGAGTGAGGAGGCCTACCTGACGGCCTATGCCAGGCGCTACGGGGACTAGGTCTTCCGTGGCACTTGACGACCGGTACGACTCTAACCCCATGCTTTCCATTATGCTTTATGATTATGATGCACTGACGCTTGACTTCTATATGCAGCTTGACCCCCAGGGGCGGATTGCCGAGCTCTAGGGCCTTCTCCACTCCACTGTACAGGAGCGGGACAAGCTCCGACGGGTGCTGGACCTCCTGGTAAGTGTTACTGAACCTTGGACTTAGTTATGCATATGCTTATGATTGACTGACCTGGAGTTCTAAATGCAGCGAGCCGAGGGGACCCAGCGTCAGGGAGCTGACGCACCTTCTTCCTCCTCCCAGCCGTCAGCAGACTATGCCGAGCGGGACGCAGAGTTTGTGAGGATGGTGACATGGGCTGAGGAAGCCGAGACGGCACTCACCGAGAGGGTAAGTAAACACTTGCACTTTCTCTTTTTATTATGATTATGAAATGCGACTAACTGACCATGATGCATGCACATGCAGATGACTGAGCTGACAGCGGCCCTGAGCGAGGTTACCCGACTGAGGGAGGAGATGGAGCGTAGCCGCACAGCAGACCCGACAAAGCTGGTGCTTCTCCGGGCTAAGGCAGCATTGGTAGACTGCTACCGAGCTGAGGTAGAGTGTTCTCGCGCAGAGGCGGAGTGGGCTCGGATAGAGGCAGCCGAGCTGAGAGGAGAGGTGCGAGCGTTCGAGAAGATGAGCCGGAGGCCGGAGCGCAGCGGCTGGGAGGAGCGGTCTACCGAGGAGGATGAGCCAGATAGAGGCACACATGGTACACACGGAACGCACGGCTCCTACAGGAGTTACTTCACGAGCTCCTCCGGTCATCAGAGGAACGAGGAGGAGGAGCGGCGCCGATGGCACCGGGAGGAGGCGAGCTCGGTGATGACCCCACCATCGAAGAGGCACGAGGGCTCGGGTGAGAGTGGGGGCTAGGGAGAGGGACCGACCTGATGTACTCAGATGTGACTTATGTGCATATGGATGTTACGATATGCTTTTGATATGATGAGTTTTGGTTTTGCAAATGAATGTGTGAATGCTTGATGCTAACTGACTAACAATGAATCCTAACCGGACACGAGAGAGTGAGAGATAGAGATGAAACGCTTTGAGTGGAATTGGTGTAAGAAGGACAAAAATTGAGGCTTCAGGTAGATAAACGGTCAGCCATACGACAACTCCAGTGTTCAGACGGTCCCATGGTGGGCCGCAGATGCTTGTTCGGCCAAGGCTCCAAAGAAGGTTATAGACGGTCCCCATTGGACCGTGGATTCTAGAAGACGGTCCTCTCTTGACCATTGAACATTACAGACGGCCTCACATAGACCGTCTAGGCTGTTGGGAGGCGAAGTGTGTAGGAGGCATGAAAATGGTCCTTTGAAAGATAGCTTGTGGGATCATACAGTCGTACGATAGACCGCGGCTCTAGAAGCCGTGCTAAGTCCGATCGGGACTCTTTTGAAGAGTCCCAAACCATGGGAGAAGAGTCCCAACCCATGCCAAAGCCTATCCTAACCCGAGTTGGAGCTATCCTACCTCAATCCTAGGGGTATTAGGCCACAAATTAGGCTCTATAAATAGGAGAGTGTTCCAAATTCATTCTTCACACAAACCCTTTCCTTTAAGCCTTGAAAACCTTGCAAAAAACCTCTCAAAGTACCATGAAGAGGGCCCTTGAAGGAAGCACTATGGGGGAGGCCAGTTACCACGGGCCAAAGCTGGCCAACAAAGAGCACGGTGTGCTGCAAAGGTTTACCGCCATCCCCGGGCATCTGAGATCCAACCCCTTTGAGAGAGGTAAATCAATGCAATTTCTCTTATTTCATTCAATTTCTTCAAAAATGCTTATATTTTTTCTTCTCTTCTTCTCTTTTTTCTTTCTTTTCTCCTCCATCATCTCAGCTTCTCCCCGGCCCCAGGCGTTATTCCACCTTAAAGTGGATGTCTCCCATGATCCGTGAGCTCCCTATAATAGTGATATCCATCCTAAGGGCCTGGCACTTGCACCCTCTCTTAATTCTAGCCAAAAACTTCCCCAAGCTTTCGTTGGGCTGGCACAACATTACAACATTGATAGAACTATGGCATCCACAGACACATACTTTCATCTTCCCTTCCTTTGAAGCCACCATCTTGTTAGAGGAGGTAGAGACCTAACTATCCCTTCCTAGATCCAAAGTTGGTAAGGTGGACTTGGTTTGCCACACCGTTGCCCTTGTAGATCCTGCCCTCATTCTAGGGGAGTTCCTTCCTAGTGCTAAGGATGTCTGCACCATGATTGGTCCACACCATATCCATTTGCTACCCTTGAGCCAGTGGGTCATACCTCATTGTAAAAATAAGTGTGGGTGGGATGAAGCCATAGCCAAGGCTGTTTCTATCTACTTATGTGGTGCTATACTCTTCCCCCTCTGCCGACCATGTCCTGGACATTCCCAACCTTAGCACCATTAGTGGCATGTGGCGGGGTCTTTCCATTTCTTAGGCCATCCTTGCTTACCTGTACGAGGGTCTTAGCTCAGTAGCCTTAGGAGGCCCACTCTTTGGCTCTGTGATCCTTCTTGAATGCTGGATGGGTGTAAGGTTGAAATTCATACCTAGGGAGGATATCACTTCTCTCTTTGGGAGCCATCCACTATTCTTCATTGGTGGTTCTTTCTGGTTCTCTCAACAGGTGGAGTGTCAGACTGTGGACAAGAAGACCAGGGATGAATAGTGCCTCTACATTAACACCCTGCCCCTTGACCGATTCGTGATGCACCCGTTCTTCCTCCACGGTACCACCCTCAGGCTTCCTAGGAGGATTGGGCTCGATTTGAGGCTTGTGGGAGACACCACCTTGGTGATGTACTGCCCCCACAGGTGTTTTCTACAGGTCGGGCTCTCCCGGACCATAGTTCCAACACTACCCCACCTTCCTGCACTACAGGTGAGGAGGCTCGGGACAGAGGAGGATGAGCAGGCGGTCAGGAGTGCCCTCATCATGTGGGAGGTTAGTAGGACACACGTCCTACTAGCGGAGGTGACAAAGCTCCAGGAGGAGTATCAGGCATATGTGAGATAGTTACGTGAGATTCGGTCTCGCGGGGATGCCCGGCTGACGATTGAGTGATTTTATCATTTGTGATATATAGAGACCCAAGGATTTGATATTGATTTGCTTGATTTTGAAATAAAGGAATGGAATGCTTGATTAAATGAGATTGGCCTTGTTTCTCGTGCGTTTGTGGATTGAGATGGTTTTCTGGAAAGGAGGCGGTCCATGAAAGACCGCTAAATAATTTACATGGTCATCATGTGACCGTAGACCAAAGCCAAATGGACTTAGATAGACCGCTCAATTGACGGATATGAGGGGTTCAGAATGAGGGCAGGCGGTCTATCGAGGGACCGTCTAGGATGATAGAGTGGTTGATGAGGGACCGTTTTAAACATAAGTGGTCAAATTCAAACCGCAGAATCCTGGGCGCAAGGAAAAGCCAATGGGCTGGAGAGATAACATGAAGGCGGCCTTATATAGGCCGTCTGGAACACGAAATGGTCACATTCTGACCGCTTAAGATATTGAAGCGGTCGCAGAAGGACCGTTTATCTGTAAATGCCATAATCACTTGTCAACCTGTCCCTACACACACACTTAGATAAAAAACAGGTTAAATCTGTTTTAGGCTTAACCCCTTGCCTATAGCAAGTTAAGGAATAACCAATCCTTGATTTTTGGTCAAGGGGATAAGTCTTATTAAATAGGCAAAATGACAAAAGAAAAAGGATGTAATGTATGCCATGAAATGTAAGGGGATTATGTGATGATTTTGAAATTTTTTGTTTTTTCTTTATTTTGTTTTTTTTAGTTTTGATAATATTTAATTAATTTTTTTTAATTTTAGATTATCTAATTTTTTTATTTTTTTGTTTGGGTTTTGAAATATCTGATTTTTTGATTTTAAAATATCTATTTTTTTGATTTTAAAATATCTAATTTTTTTATTTTAAATTATCTAATTTTTTTCTTTTTTTTAGATTTTTGAACCAGTTCAGACCCGGCGACGGGAGACCCCCATATCTCATTAGGGGCTTCCCAAGTGCAACGTGCATTGTGGGTGACCATCCATGGCCAGGGTCCAATTCCACTTAACGGTGCCTCTGCTGAGGCCATACCCGGGATACGATCCAATACTTGGGAAATCAAAAAGAGAATTTAAAAGGAAAGCCAGTAATAGGTATAGAGTTTTTTTAGGGCTTGAGTTCCTTTCATGACGACCCCTTTTCAAGAGATTTAGTCTGTTACGTCGGGGCTTTGTGTCCGTCATCGAACTATCATCCGCTCTAGGCACACGTACGACCGGGCTCATGACGTCCCGCGGGGAAACTATACTGCCACTCTTGCCATGCCTAGTTTCATTTTTCGGAGCAGTTAGACTTTTGAGCTTCAAGCCTTTGAATGAGATTTTAGCTTTTGCCTTGATTTTGCCCCTTTTATTTTATTTCTTTTATTTCTTTTCGTTTACAAATGCGGAATTAGGTCATAACGGACTGCCCCTATTTGAAACCTCTCTTTCATCGGGGTGCTTAGATCAGTTCTCGCCCCCTTTTTATTCACCACTTGCCCCTATATCCAGCCGAAGAAAAGGAAAACAAGGATTTTCACTTTCTCCCAAGTATGGCCAAAGGAGAGACGGTGCTGCGTAAAAGAGGAAAACCTTGGAGGTCGTGTAGTGTGTGAATGTCATATTGGGGGATCTCCCTTTATGATCAAGGAGAGGAACACCCCGCCACCGGACCATCGCTAGCTTGACTCTAAGGATAAAAACGTTTGAGATACAACCGATTCCATGGATTAGACAGTTCTTCACCCTCTGCATTGACTAGACGGTACGCGTTCCCAGGATAAACTTCCTTGATTACGAACGGACCCTCCCAGTTGGGTTGCAGTTTAGACCTAGGACCTCCGGAACGAATAAATTTGCGTTTCAAAACCATATTACCCACTTGAAATTTTCTTTCGATGACCTTCTTTTGAAAATGACGCGAGACACGCTTTTGATAAACGGAGATGTGATTGGTCGCATTAAGCCTCTTCTCATCCAAGAGTTCCAGCTGGACTAGCAACGCCTTTCGACGTTCATCGAGATTAAGTTCTTTGTCGAGCTGCACTCTTAGGGAAGGGATCAAAATCTCATACGGGTGTACCGCCTTCATCCCATAAGTGAGAGCAAAAGGAGTTTGCCATATGGGAGTGCGGACGGAGGTACGATAAGCCCATAGAGCTTATATTAATTTATCGGCCCAATCAGCGAATTTGTGCGACTCGCATGTTTTCTTGATGATTTTAAGAAGAGTCTTATTGGTGGCCTCGACTTGGCCATTGCCTTAGGGGTAGTATGGCGATGAATGGTGTAATGAAATGTTGAATTTCTTACAGAGATCCTAGAGTTCTTGTGACACGAACTGAGGCCCGTTGTCAGTGACGATGTCGCTTGGCACTCCAAACCGTGAAATGATGTTCTTGAGGATGAAGCGGCAAACTGTGGTAGCCTTGATTTTCGCGTATGCTTCGGCTTCGGCCCACTTTGCGAAATATTGCGTAGCGGTGAGGATGAGAGATTTCTATTTGGTTTGGGAGTTAGGATCACCTAGTGGGCCTACAATATCAAAGGCCGACATGGAGAATGGCCAAGGAGCGGAAAGAGGATGGAGAGATGAAGCAGGAGCATGAATCTTATCGGCATAGAGTTGGCACTGGAGACACCTACAGACATAGGTGGAACAATCTTCTTCTAGGGTTGGCCAGTAATAGCCCTGCCTAAGAATCTTCTTTGCCAAGGCCTGACCATTGACATGCCCTCCACACTCACTCGAGTGAGCTGCTTCAACAACTTTGCAAGCTTCGTCATCGTCTAGACATCTCATGAGAACTCCATTAAGAGCGCGCCTATACAACTCTCCTGCAATGATTGTGTATCTAGAGGCAACTCTTCTGATGGTCTTGCGCTGCGCGGTGTTGGCTGATTCTGGGAATGATCCATCCCTGCAATATTACTCAATCACGTGATACCAAGGCAATCCCTGTTCTTCTAAGATTTCCTCAAGTTCTGTTAAAGATACTTCTTTCAAATCCTCCTTCTCAGCTTTCTTCTCCACAGATTTCCTAAGGTTGTCAAACCACGGATCCTGAAGGGAAGGAGTGTCCAAATGCTGGACCATAATGGTCTCAGTGGAGCGACTGAGGGGGAAAGAGAGGGAATAAGCAAGCCATGCAAGCGCATACGCTAGGATATTCTACGATCAAGGAGTATGAATGTAAATCACCTTGCGAAATTACTTAGCTAAGAGCGTGACCAAATCTTGATAAGGTTTGAGCTTAGGGTCACGGGTGCGATAAGTGGAAAGAACTTGATGCAACACCAACTGAGAATCTCCTATAATATTATTCACACAAGATCTTCTCTCTCCTCCCGATTTCCCCCCTCCCGTTCTCCCCCCCCCCCTCGCGAGCTCCCTCCTCCCTGTGGTTTGACCTCTCCCGTGGCTGCTGCCCTCCGGTGATGGTCGGAGGTGGGGGGGGGCACTGTGCCTCCCCCCTCCCCCCTGGTCCTGTCCCGCCGGTGGTTCTCTCTACCGGTGGCCTTGCTGCGGCGGCCCCTTCTCTTAGTCCTCAACGCTCGGCTTTGGTCAGCCCTGCCGCGGGTGGCTCTGGTGCCTCTCCTGCCGGCGATGGTGCTCCTACTGGAGGTCTCCCGGCTACTCTCGCATCGATAGCTGCTGCGAACGGCCATGGTTGCTTGGCTGACGGGCTTCCTCCTTCGGTTGGAATGGTGACCGGCCTAGCCATGGCGCCTCCTCCTCCTTTAGCCCCTTCGTCCTTCTCAGCTGGCACTCCCCTGCCCCTAGCTGTTCCCCTCCTAACCCCACTCCGAGCTTCTTCTACGGTGCCCATGGCCTTGGCTACTACATCCACCGATGCGTTCTTTGATGCCACTGCTTCGACGTCCGCCGGTGTGTCTCTGGCGATGCCTGCGCCTTCGTCGCAGCCCTTCGCCGTTGGGACTGTCCCTGCTCTGTCCTCCCCTGTCGGCATCATCGCGCCTCAACCATCCGTCGGGCGACACATCTTTGGAAGCCCGGGCACGCATGCGCAGGCAGGAACTGCAGCCGGGTCACCAGGCATTGACTCCCTCTCTCCATTGACCTTTCCTTCTACCAAGCCTTCCGACGCCCAGCCTCTGGGGCCCACCCCCCCTCCTCTTGATGGGACCTTGGGCGAAAATGGTACTCTATTTTCGCTCCAAGGCCCCCTTGCTTCGAGCGGTTCTCCCGTCGGCCCTCTGCGTCATGCCTCTGGCCTGCCGTCGTCGCCCTACCCCCTTGCCCCCCTGCTAGTGGCGTCCCTGCCACTGCGCTTGCTCAGGCGGCTTCCACCCCTCCCCCCTTGCTCCTGCTAGACTCCCGGGCCCTTTGGCTGTTGCCTGCCTTCCCTCTGCCACATCTGTTGGCCCTCTTGCGCATGGCGTTTCCCCCTTGCTCCCCACTCCTTCCATGCCCTCCGTGGCCACTGCAGCGCCCTCTATTAACCCGTTGAGTGGGGCTCCAGGTAACTCTCCAGGGCACCCCCCTGCTGCTTGGTCTGCCCTTTCCTTGGTGCATTCCCCTGCAGCACCTCCAGCGAAATCTCCCTGGGCTGTTGCCCAGTTGCCAGTGAGCGCTCTCGTCTCCCCCTCGGTTGCCCCTACCCCCTCTTTTGCCCATGTCCTTTCCCAGCCTTTCTCCCCACCTTCACTTGGCCTGGAGGTTCACCTCCCCGCCTTCACTGACGGTGGAGAACCCGCGACCTTCTTCTCGTTCGAAGAAGTTCAGCTCTCCTGCAAGCCTCTCCAGCATGCCGTCATTGACAAAACGTCGTGAGGCCGTCCACCGTTTGAGGACATCCGGAGACACCTCTCCCAACGCTTCACTTTTCGGCAAGACTTCCTCATTTGCGCCTTGGACAACCGCCACCTCCTCATTCAGTTTCAGAACCGAGAGGATTTCTTGCAGGTACTCCTCAAGGAATCCCTGCTCATCCACGGGAGGCCCTTCCATTTCTTTGCTTGGTCCATTGACTTCTCGCCAGACACCGACTCCCCCATCGTCCCTGTCTGGCTCGAGCTTCCTGCCATTCCCGTCAACTTCTACAACAATGCCTTGCTGCGCTCCATTACCGGGAGTCTTGGACCGGTTCTGCAAGTGGACCGTAACACCTCATGCCTGCTCCGTGGACATGCCGCCAGAGTGTGTGTTCTACTCGACATCTCCAAGCCTCTTCCAACTCTAGTCTGGGTTGGCATCGGTGGCGGAGGATCGTGGCAGGCCATCGTCTACCTCGACCCACCTCAGTTTTGTTGTCGTTGCTCGCATCTGGGGCATCTTGCGGATGGCTGCAAGAAGAAGTTCGCCTCACTATTGGGTGGGGCCGGGAGTGCCACTGCTAGTGGTAGGGCTCAGCCCACTCCCCCCTGCTCCTAAGGCCCCCGTTCGTTCCCGTGGTTCCGTTTGGCGACCCGCTAGTGCTCTTGGCAGCGCCAACCCTGATGTTGCTCCGCCTTCCGCCCCAGCCTCTTCCCCTGAGCAAGGATTGGCTACCGCACACCTTGATGCCCCTCCCGTGCAGGAGTGCTCGAAGTCTCCCCCTGTATTAGGCATTGGGCCTGGTGCTGCTACTGTGGCACCCATGCTTGTTGGCGCGTCTTCTCTGGCTTGCGCAAGCCTCACCCCCTCGTAGATTCACGCCCCACCATCGCCGCTAGCTCCTGTGGGACCAGCCTACTATCCTCCTCCTATTGCCCAAGAGGTCGACTTTGCAGACCCTGCTCTACCTGCCGCGGCTGTGCATCTAGCCGCGCCCCCCCCACTCTTGGCAGTGGCTCTCTGCGTGGCGCCTCAGCGACTATTGTGCCCTCTCTTGGTGTTGTATCGGGCTTCATAGCAGCTGATCCTCCTGTCCTTGTAGCACCAGTGGCCCCTGCTGCGCCGGCTGAAGCTGATGTTGCCGTTCTTCCTCCACTTCTCTCTCCTGAGGGTGCTTGCGTTCCCACCATTGCTCCTGCGGATCCCACGTCCACACCCCCTGCCATTGGCGATAAGGGATCCGGGCACTTAGACGTGCCCACCCCTCTTGCTGCTAGCGCCTTCGCACCTGCGGACGGGTACCGACTCCCTTCTTCGACGCATTTGGACTCCGCTGCCGGTGACTTCGCCCCTCCGGCCGCTATCCCCCCCACTGGCGGACTCAACCCGGCAGCCGCATCTTGGTCCCTGGGGTCGCAGTCCGCTTGCCTGGTGGGCGCCGTTGATGGTGCACAAGCCTCGCCTCATTCTGCGACTGTTTCCCCCCGACTCTCCTTTGCACAAGCTTTGAAGAAGAAGATCAACCGTGCACCGCCCGGTCCATCCGATGACCCTCTGCCGGCCTGTTCTCCTGTGTGCCATGCTGTGGGGTCTCCCCCCCCCCCCCGTCTCCTGAGGATCGGCTCCAGTTCCCTTTGCTCATCCAGGCGCTCTCTGTGCCCGGTCTCGAGCCGCACGCGGGTCTACCTTTCTCCACGGCCACCCATGTGGCCTTCGTGGGAACTTCGGCCCCGGATCGCTCAAGATCGCCGCGTAGGACGGATGCCGGTGCTCCAAGGTGATCTCATAGGCGCTCCAATTCCACCTCCTCTTCGCGGGACCGTGACTATTGATGTAGCCTTTGGTTTCTTTTCGTTGTATGTGGCCCCTTTCATCTCTATAAGTTTGGGCGCCTCTGCTCCTCCCCCTCATCTCCCCTCTTCATGTATCTTCCTGCTTTCATATATAAAATCGCTTGTCTGGTCGTCCGGGTGGAACATTCACTTCCTTCCGCAATGAAGGGGTGTGTGGGAATCCTCGACTCACCTTGCAAGTATTCACTTCGAGTTAAAAATAATCGCCTATAATGTTTAAGTATCGCGCACCTAGAACATAGGCATGCTTCAATCCGACAAGGAGAGCCTCATACTCGGCTATATTATTGGTAGCAGGAAAAGAGAGTTGGTATGCAAAGGGAATGGTCACTCCTTTGGGAGTGAGGAGAATAGCGCCGATCCCTCGGCCCTGAGAATTGAGTGCACCATCAAAATGTAGCGACCAGAGTGAGCACTGGCAGGTGTTCATCAAGGAACTCATCCTGGATTGAATATGTACAAGGGATAGGTAAGTGAGCAAGATGTTCAGCAATGGCATACCCCTTGATAGCTTTTTGAACAACGAAGGTAATATCGAATTGAGAGAGAAAGCTCTGCCAGTGAGCTAACGTACTAGAAAAGACGGGTTTCTCTAAAAGATAGCAAATTGGGTCCATTCTAGAGATCAACTTAACCTCATGGGCAAGGAAATAGTATTTCATATCCTGAGCTACCCATACTAAGGCTGTGCAGGTTTTCTCCATAGTGGTGTACTTAGATTCTGCAAGATTGAACAACCTAGAGAGGTAGTAGGCTGCCCTTTCCTTCCCTTCGTTGTCCACTTGTGCTAGGACAGCTCCTAGGGAGTCATCAATAACCGAAATGTATAAAATTAGGGATTTCCTAGGAACAGGAGGTTGCAAAACCGGGGGATTAGACAAATAAACCTTAAGATCCTCATAGGCCCTTTGACAATGTTCGTTCCATTCAAATTTGGCCCCCGCCTTCAACAGTTCATAAAATGGGCGGCATCTTTGTGAATGTTGAGATATGAACCTCCGAATAAATTACAAACGCCCAATCAATCCTCTAAGCTTAGTGATCTTCTTAGGCGGTGGCATTTCCATAACGGCCTTTGCTTTGTTTGGATCAATTTGAATCTCCCGCTTGCTAACTATAAAACCTAGCAACTTCCCTAATGCTACCCCAAACACACATTTCTTTGGATTTATCTTCAACTTATACTCCCTAGCCCTTTGTAACACTTTGGCTAGGATAGCAGGGTGCTCTTCTTTTGACCTTGACTTCACCAAAATGTCATCCACATAGGCTTCCATATAAACATGCATCATGTCGTGGAAGATTGCCATCATCGCCCGTTGGTATGTGGCACCCGCATTCTTCAGTTCAAACGGCATGACCACGTAGTAGTAGATGCCCTAGGGCGTAGTGAATGAGGTCTTTTATTGATCTTCGAAAGTTAGACGGATTTGGTTATACCCTGAATATCCATCCATAAATGAGAGAGCTTCGTACCCGGTCGTGTTGTCCACCAACACGTCGATATGAGGAAGCGGAAAATCATCTTTAGGACATGCCTTATTCAAGTCCCTGAAATCAATGCAAATTTGTACTTTTCCATCCTTTTTCATCACAGGGACAATATTGGCCACCCATTGGGGATATAAGACAACCCTAATAAACTTGGCCTTATGTAATTGATGAGGGCATCACCCAGGATTCCCTCTGGCTCGGCACATCCCTCCCTCCCGGAGGCATCTAGGAGGCGACTCGTTCCCCTATTATGGGCCCTAGTGCCTCTATCTACCCATCATATGAGTTTATTTCCTTTTAGCATGTAATTCTCTATTTATTTGAGTCTAAGTACCTAAGTATGTAATCATCATGTGGCTAAGGGGGGGTAATGGGCCTCCTCATTTGGGCCTGGCCCAGGGGCGCCCCTTTTCCCTCCACAAGTCATTTGAATTCCTGTCTTTGTTTTAGTTTCCAGGGACTTATTGTAAAAGTTGTGGTTCCTATAAATAGGACCCAACCCCCTCCATTTTGAGTTAATGAAGAATTGATAATTTGAGTCCACATTGAGATTTCTCTCCCTCTTCTCTCTCTCTCTAAGCATTCACTCTCTCCTCTCCTAAAGGGGCCGGCCCCTTCTCTCTCTCCTCCTCTCTCTCTCCCCCTCAACCTTGGGCGAACCAGCCCCTTCACCTCCCCTCCCACCTGCCACCTCAGCTGCCACCTCACCCCCTCCACCCCTTCACCTCCCCTAGGCCATTAACTCCATTCATTTCCCCCTCTCCCAAGTGACCCTTCCCATTCCCCATACACCTTTCCTACTTCCAATACACCCCTTCCTCTCCCCCAAGCATCCCTCCCACTTCCCCACACCCCATTCAAGGCATTGGTGCGACCCAAGCCACCCCCCCTTGGCTGGCTGCGCAAACACCATCTCCCACACCTTACCTCCTTGCCTTGGCCGAACCACACCCCCACCCCCACCAGCTTCGGCCTCTCCACCCCCCTGCCCCATCCCCCACACCAGATCCGACCTCCTCACCACCCTCACACCTCCTCCCCCTCCTGCCATCACCCTACAACTCCAACACTAGCCAAGACCTCCATTTTCACTTCACCCTCTCCCTCCCCTCACCCCCCCTCTCTAGTTAGTTCGCTGGCAGCAGAAAAGGGCCCTGAAGATCACGTCTGTTCGGGGCTCATCCGGCATCTTCTGAAGGCGTACCACCCATCCACGGAAAGAGCTCGGGGTCTACTTCGCAGGCGAGGCGATTTCGCGTTGATCCGAGCTCGGGACTGTTCACAGTGGCGGTTCTCCCCCGACTGCGCAAGACAAGACCTGCAGTGGACTTGAGCCGGAGAAGGGAGCTTCCCACGACCGCCGGCGGCAGAATCTGACACGGGTCTCTTCATCAAATTTTCTCCCCTTCAAGTCTGGGACCAGGAACAGCAAGCGGAACGGCCATCCGAGGTCGAGGGACGAAGTTATCCCTTCTTTCTCACAGGTCAGTCGGTTCTGTCCCAGTCAGGCTGCTCCGACCAGTTAGCATTCTGTTGGCCCTCCCCGTCTCCACCGACCTCAGACAACATCGAGACCAGATTTGCTGGAAAGTAGACCCCCAGACGGTTCCAACGCCACCCGCCGTTCGTGAATCGGAGCTTGGGAGCGGCCGCAGCACCACCGGCAACCTGCTGTTGCAGACAGATTGATCAGAGTACCAGAATCTTCATCCCTGTTCGTACCGCCACCACGGTCAGCGGCGGCCAGACAAAATTCTCAGAAAATTCACAGTCGACCAGGGTCCAGTGAAGAAGAGAACCCCACCAGCCACGTCACCGGCAAAATTCTGGAGCGGGAACTACGCCCCGAACAGCGATCAGGGGTCAGAACTTCAGCAAGCGGACAGAACAGCACAGTCCACCGTCCTTAGCTCTTACCCGATTCCCATCCCCCGCCTGGCCGGCTTAAAGCCCCTCCCTGCGTGGAGGTAGTGTTTGGTGTAATAATTCATCCCTCTTCCCCACTTGTGGGACGTGGTAAATGTAATAAACAGGTTCAAGCGTCACCGGCGCAGTGTGCGGGGAACACACTTCCTCGCTCGCCCTCGTCTCCGAGCGGGATCGGCGTCTTCACGCCGGTCAGGTATTCTCTCACCCTTGCTCCCTCGTCTTTCTGCTCATTTAATATTACGCTGCAATCCGCTGGTTAGAACGAGAGTGCCCGGTCCCGTTGCCACCACCCTTGAGTGGCCATCGTGGTTGAGTGAGAAAGAGAGTCCTAGTGCCCCCAAGGCACCCGGCCGCCCACGAATCGGGCTCCACACTTGCGGGAGGGCTAACACATAGCGGTGCTGGTTCCTAACCAGCTAGGGTCTTGTCCCAACACCCTCTCTTGGTATCACCAAGTCACCAAGGGGACGCGTGTGAGCGTGGTGTTGAAAACGTTGCAATTATCGCTTGCTTTGAGATTGTGTTGCGAAGTACGTCCCAGGGTCATTCCTCATTAGACCATAGTCGTTTCACATCAAGTGGTATCAGAGCAAGTTTTAGACTTGTCTCTACTAAGTCTAGTCCTAGGGCGCATTGTCATCTAGTTCATGAATCATGGCTACCACATACCCATCCCACTCGGCCCACTACCGGGATCCGATCAACCCAATACTTTGGGACATTATTCGAGATGAGGGTGTTACCTTTGATGGGTCGCATGCTAGTGATTACCTCAAGTGGGAGGCTGCAATGGAAAGGAACTTTGAGAGGAATCGGGTATACGGACACACAAGAGTTTGTAGGGCCAAGGGACAAATTCGGGGTCAAGCCAAGATAGAATTGGAACACATAGAGGCCATAAGAAGGATTGAGAGGCAAGAGCCCATTCACTCGTGGGAAGAGATGACGAGAGAACTTAGGAAAATCTACATTCCAAAACCTTCCTACTCTTCCTACTCACACACCCCTAGCCCGAGGAGCACCACCACTACTCAATCCCAACCCGGCCAACTTAAGACCATCCATAGGACTCCGCCCCCACCACCCCTAACCGATCCCCTCTCCACATTTCGCCACCAACTCCTCTCCCTTAGAACCCAACTGTCCCAACTACCCACCCCTCCACCTAGGCCCCCAAAGACCACCACCCTCCAACCCACAAATCCCTACCAAACCCCTCCACCCCAAAGAGTTGAGAAAGTGATTGAAGTTCATGAAGCTCCCCTTGAATGGGAGGAAGAATTTGAGGCACAATGCCAAGAGTCAAGTCAGGAAAACCCAATCCCCACCAACCTTCCCCAACTAAAACTCACTTCCATAACCCTCACCGTTCAAACCCAAGTGGATCCCGTGCCCACCCCTCCACCTAGGCCCGCACCGGTCACCACCCCGCAACTCACTATTCCCCATGAGACCCATACTCCCCAAACCCCCGTAACCCTACTGCTACCCCTCCATTATCCCCTATAAGGGATGCCCCACCCAAGATCGACCAATCCAACTGTCTTCACCCAACCCACCTTCCACTTCCAACTACAAACCTACCCCAACCTAGACTCCCACTACCTCCACTTCCAACCCCAACCCAATTCCGACCTTGCTCATCACCTTGGGGGCGCCATGCACCTACCATCACCACCCCACCCCGAACATACTCTCTCACCTCTTTGGAGGAGGAACCCATACCCGACCCCAAAGTTGTGAACACCCCGGACCCAATTCCCAACATGGAGACCACACATGTCCAAATTGAAGAAAAAAACTCACATGGTAACCCTCACCCTACACCACCCTCTCTAGATGGGACCGAGCTTATTTTAGGAGATACCCTTGTTAGCTGGTTGATGGGTAGCCCAATTAGAGAGATGATGGCCCATGCCTACCCTCCCATGGAACAACACCTCCCCATAGTCCCTCTCTCCTCCTATCACACCACTATCCAATCCTCCTATGAGGTTGAGAGTTGGGATGACCTTCTTAAGGGCCTAGCATGGCAAATAGAGTTGACCGACATGTTGGCCACAATGGCTAACCAACCTAGGAGCGTTGACCTCCTACATCTATGTGTCGGATCCATCACCACAGCTTACACTGTAGGTTGCTACACTAGCGACCTCCTTCTAATCCTCCCCACACCCGACGAACCTAAAGCCATCCATGACTTAGAAATGCTTATCTTGGGCCGAATGCAAGGAGCCCCATCCGTGGCTGATCATCCCACTCACAACCTCAGCCCAAAGAAAGCTGACTCCCCATCTTTTGATTCTGAGGACATGGAGGTCATTCCCCTAAGAAACCCATTCCACGATCCATTTGACCCCTTCCAATGGGAGTCAGGGACCATCCATGACTCATCCACATCACCCGCTATCCACTTATTCCCACCTCCACCTATCATGAAGGGCCAAGCCCTCTCCACCCATGACTCACCCAACTTATCCACCCCCAACCTTTCTCTACTCCCACTCACCATGACAAGACAAGCCCACCTCATCCATGGCCCACTCAACTTAGAAGACACCACCCTAAAGGATGAGGGGTTGACCCACTCCATGCCATTCCCCTTCCTAGACCCCTTCGACCTCTGTGAGTGGGAGCCCAAAGGACATCACCCAACCTCCCACATGGAAATCACCCAGGGAATAGGAATGCATTTGCCTTGTCACGCCACATCTCTTGACATGATTCTTAAGTCAGGTCCATTCATCCCTGTTACCCACATGGCAAGAAGGATGCATGATTGGTCTATATTCGGGAGTCATGGCCCCCCTTCATTCATCATGGGTCATATTCATGCTAGGAGCATATGTGGATGTCCGGGCCCCCCAACATACATCACCCCTATGCATGATAGGTTGACACACGGCTGCCCCGGCCCTCCTAGGTCCATCAAGCTGTACCTAGTCACATTACATGATAGCTCCACTTATGGTTGTCCAGGACCCCCTTCATCCACTAGTGAGTCAACACCCACAAGGTTGCATGAGCATATTCGCAACAACAACAACAAAAGCAATGAAATTTACAAGAGAGCAGCTGATTCACACCACCGCCACCAGGAGTTCCACATTGGTGACTATGTGATGGTGAGAACTGAAAGGTTATTCCCTGGGAATGCCTCAAAGTTGAGGGCACATGGGACTGGTCCCTTCCGGGTGCTGGAACGTCTTGGCACCAATGCTTATGTGTTAGATCTCCCAGAGGAGTACGGAGTTAACCCCACATTCAATGTGGCGGACCTGGTGCCCTACAAGGGCCCCACGATGGCACCCAGTAAGGATATCCAGCCAGATTCATCCCTTGAGAGTGCCCCCACACCCCCGAGAGCTCCACCAAACCTGAGGGACCAGCGTGATACTGTGGCGCGAATATTGGATGAACAGACCACCAGCACGAGGAACAAGGTCTATGAGAGGTACTTGGTCCGGTGGAAGGGCCGCCCACCCTCGGACGACGCCTGGGTGAGTAGGGAAGACCTCCAGCAGCTTGCGTCCGACCTGTTGGAGCAGTATCGCAGCAGGGACGGTCTTTACTCGACAGAGTCGAGTCTTTCGCCGCCCGGGAGATTTGATGAGGGCATCACCCAGGATTCCCTCTGGCTCGGCACATCCCTCCCTCCCGGAGGCATCTAGGAGGCGACTCGTTCCCCTATTATGGGCCCTAGTGCCTCTATCTACCCATCATATGAGTTTATTTCCTTTTAGCATGTAATTCTCTATTTATTTGAGTCTAAGTACCTAAGTATGTAATCATCATGTGGCTAAGGGGGGGTAATGGGCCTCCTCATTTGGGCCTGGCCCAGGGGCGCCCCTTTTCCCTCCACAAGTCATTTGAATTCCTGTCTTTGTTTTAGTTTCCAGGGACTTATTGTAAAAGTTGTGGTTCCTATAAATAGGACCCAACCCCCTCCATTTTGAGTTAATGAAGAATTGATAATTTTGAGTCCACATTGAGATTTCTCTCCCTCTTCTCTCTCTCTCTAAGCATTCACTCTCTCCCTCTCCTAAAGGGGCCGGCCCCTTCTCTCTCTCCTCCTCTCTCTCTCCCCCTCAACCTTGGGCGAACCAGCCCCTTCACCTCCCCTCCCACCTGCCACCTCAGCTGCCACCTCACCCCCTCCACCCCTTCACCTCCCCTAGGCCATTAACTCCATTCATTTCCCCCTCTCCCAAGTGACCCTTCCCATTCCCCATACACCTTTCCTACTTCCAATACACCCCTTCCTCTCCCCCAAGCATCCCTCCCACTTCCCCACACCCCATTCAAGGCATTGGTGCGACCCAAGCCACCCCCCCTTGGCTGGCTGCGCAAACACCATCTCCCACACCTTACCTCCTTGCCTTGGCCGAACCACACCCCCACCCCCACCAGCTTCGGCCTCTCCACCCCCCTGCCCCATCCCCCACACCAGATCCGACCTCCTCACCACCCTCACACCTCCTCCCCCTCCTGCCATCACCCTACAACTCCAACACTAGCCAAGACCTCCATTTTCACTTCACCCTCTCCCTCCCCTCACCCCCCCTCTCTAGTTAGTTCGCTGGCAGCAGAAAAGGGCCCTGAAGATCACGTCTGTTCGGGGCTCATCCGGCATCTTCTGAAGGCGTACCACCCATCCACGGAAAGAGCTCGGGGTCTACTTCGCAGGCGAGGCGATTTCGCGTTGATCCGAGCTCGGGACTGTTCACAGTGGCGGTTCTCCCCCGACTGCGCAAGACAAGACCTGCAGTGGACTTGAGCCGGAGAAGGGAGCTTCCCACGACCGCCGGCGGCAGAATCTGACACGGGTCTCTTCATCAAATTTTCTCCCCTTCAAGTCTGGGACCAGGAACAGCAAGCGGAACGGCCATCCGAGGTCGAGGGACGAAGTTATCCCTTCTTTCTCACAGGTCAGTCGGTTCTGTCCCAGTCAGGCTGCTCCGACCAGTTAGCATTCTGTTGGCCCTCCCCGTCTCCACCGACCTCAGACAACATCGAGACCAGATTTGCTGGAAAGTAGACCCCCAGACGGTTCCAACGCCACCCGCCGTTCGTGAATCGGAGCTTGGGAGCGGCCGCAGCACCACCGGCAACCTGCTGTTGCAGACAGATTGATCAGAGTACCAGAATCTTCATCCCTGTTCGTACCGCCACCACGGTCAGCGGCGGCCAGACAAAATTCTCAGAAAATTCACAGTCGACCAGGGTCCAGTGAAGAAGAGAACCCCACCAGCCACGTCACCGGCAAAATTCTGGAGCGGGAACTACGCCCCGAACAGCGATCAGGGGTCAGAACTTCAGCAAGCGGACAGAACAGCACAGTCCACCGTCCTTAGCTCTTACCCGATTCCCATCCCCCGCCTGGCCGGCTTAAAGCCCCTCCCTGCGTGGAGGTAGTGTTTGGTGTAATAATTCATCCCTCTTCCCCACTTGTGGGACGTGGTAAATGTAATAAACAGGTTCAAGCGTCACCGGCGCAGTGTGCGGGGAACACACTTCCTCGCTCGCCCTCGTCTCCGAGCGGGATCGGCGTCTTCACGCCGGTCAGGTATTCTCTCACCCTTGCTCCCTCGTCTTTCTGCTATTTAATATTCACGCTGCAATCCGCTGGTTAGAACGAGAGTGCCCGGTCCCGTTGCCACCACCCTTGAGTGGCCATCGTGGATGAGTGAGAAAGAGAGTCCTAGTGCCCCCAAGGCACCCGGCCGCCCACGAATCGGGCTCCACACTTGCGGGAGGGCTAACACATAGCGGTGCTGGTTCCTAACCAGCTAGGGTCTTGTCCCATCACCCTCTCTTGGTATCACCAAGTCACCAAGGGGACGCGTGTGAGCGTGGTGTTGAAAACGTTGCAATTATCGCTTGCTTTGAGATTGTGTTGCGAAGTACGTCCCAGGGTCATTCCTCATTAGACCATAGTCGTTTCACATCAGTAATTTATCCACTTCTTCGTTTATCCTTAGGTCCATTTGGGGGTGGAATCTTCTTGATTTTTGCTTAACGGGCGTTGCCCCTGGTTTAAGTACTAGTCTATGTTCTACCATGGCGAGGTCAAGGCCCGGCATGTCCTCGTAAGACTAGGCAAATGAATCGCTATACTCCCTTAAAACCTTTACTAGCTCCTCTTCAACCTGATGAGGGAGATTAGCGGAGATAATTATGAGCTTGGGATCCTCTTCGGTTCCAAGATTAATTTCTTTCGTGGGTTCATCCACTACTGACGATGGTTCATCAAATCTCTTCAAACCCTGCGTATACAAATCGACAGTGTCCTCCACGTCGCTATCCTCATAATCGATAGGGTCCTTCTCATCTATGATTTCATAAACATCTAATCCATCATCGCCTCACACCCCCTCTAGCTCTTCATCACCCTCCAAGATGATGGTTGTCTCTACAAACTCAGGACACTTAAGGAGGGGTGACAATGTTGAGTAAGATTCTGGAGGAACCTATCTGGATTGGTTTTAGAATGATGCGTCACTGGGCGTGTAGCAAGCGTGGAAGGGTTGGAGATACTAGAACCAGATCCTACTTCACTAGACTCAATCGACTCTACTTCCAAAGCTTCAACAGACCCTACATCTAACCTAGGAGATAGAAAATCTACAAGAATGGAAACATGGGCCTCGTGCCCCCAGGAAGAGGACTGACAAAACATAGCATAATCCTCCATTGAAATCTCCGTTTTAAAATTGGCATTTTTTTTGGAGGCTGGTGGAGACCATGCAACAAGACGGATTAGAGGGGGGAGGAGGAGGAGAAAGTTGACGGGGGAAGAGAGACGGAAAAAGAACATCAAAGAAAGGATCAGAAGAAGAAAACCACATGGTTGAGAGATCAGATGAGGAGGACCACATGGTTGAGAGATCGATAGGTGGGCAATGCCCACATACACATGGCACAATCAAAAATTCAGTTGGCATTTCTACCAACAAGGGATCAATCACAATCGGAGGTGAGCAAGGTATAAATTCCAGCTTCTGGAAAAGGGAAGTAAGGCGGGAAGGAGCCCAAGAAAAAGTAATAAGGGAGCTCCCCTCTTCTCACGGTCTTCGGTAAACTAGCTCTGCTGGAGTGTATTTTACAAGCTGCACCCCTGGATTTCTCGGACAATATTCTCCTTCATAAAACAACTTCTCAAAACTATCATAAAAATCTTCAATATCACCCACCGGCCCCTTCAGTGGTGACGGCGGGTCAGCAACAGTACAAGCATCACTATTTCTCAAGTCAGAGTAAGGCGTCATCTTCAAAGTGCTGGGTTGTAATAGTGCTTTCACAAAATGCTGACGGTAGTCCTACGTCATCGGCCCGGAATCTCCCAGACTTGACAATGCAGACTCTCGGCAGCCGAGGCCTCTTCTACTCATTTTTCTGCCCCTTGGGACTAGCGTAGTCCTCCCTTCTAATTGGGCTCCAAGACCCATGCCTGGCTGGTAATCTAGTTTCAGAATCATGTTCCAACCCTTAGAGTCTCTTATCTTGGACTTGGCTTTGACGTTGACTGGTGTAGTGGCGGGCTTGCGTGACGCATATGCCCAGAGAAAATCCAAGTCCATTACAGAAAGGATCAGCTTATTACTCGGCCAGAGTGTTGGTAGCATCTTATCGGAAATAGCTTCAACAGTTTGCACCGTCGAAATACTCTTTACCTTGACCACCCGCCCCTGAAATGGAAATTTCAGGCATTGGTGAGCGGTCGAAGGCACATCATGAAGACTGTCAATCCACGGTCGACCCAAGATGGATTTAAACAATGGATCTATGTCCAAAACAAAAAATTCCATGGCCATTGACAATGGCCCGAGCTCGGCCTGAATAGTCACCACCCCATGGCATGCTCTCCTGGAGTTGTCATAAGCAGCAATGGTTGTCGGAGTTGGGCTTAGCATATCTTTAGAAATATTGCAAGCACGCAGGGTGCTCAAGGGACAGACATTTATCGAAGCTCTTGTGTCCACGATAGCTGCATCGATAGCCACCTTATTTTAATGTAATTGAAATGCAAAGTGGTATCTGGCGTGCCTCGGGGGGTGCTAACTCTGACTCTGAAAAAGAAATGGACGGCCCCTTTGTAATTGTGGCCAATGCCGATGGTAAACTGTCCACTGCCATATCCTCGCTGACCATAACCTTCTGGAGAAAAGCCCTCAAAGCTTCTTGGTGTAGCATGGAGCTCTTGATCAACTCTAATACAGAAATCTTGGCTGGCATCAGGTCCAAGTGCTGCAGTAGATCATATCTTGTGCCAAGTAGGGGGTCGTCTTCTTCTTGCTCACCTGTGGGTAAGGAAACTGGAGGGTTGGGTGTAGGTGCACCAGTAGAGGGATAGCTTCTCTGAAATAAACGCCCACTCCGGAGGGCAAGGTTCTGTACCGACACGGCATTGGATGGACTCCTGACTGGCCCAATGGGGTAAGTGGAAGGAACAATGGTGGGAGATGCGATGGTGGAGGTGGGTCTGACAGGCCCTGGCGGAAGGATGATAAGTAAAGGATTAGGTGAGGGGGTGACAACGGAGGGTATGACGGGTGAAGGTGCAAGGATTGGTGAAATGGTGGGCAAGGTGGTAGGTGCAATGGGGGATCTGGAGGGAACGGTGGGTGTAGCGGAGGTCAAAATGGTGGGTCGAATGATAGTGGGGATAGAAGGCGAAGGGGGGTTGTTGTAGGTATGGTGGAGAGCCAATAGGTGAGCTGGAGTCTCATCATCATAGGACCACCCATCGTTGAGAGCTGGGCGGTGAATAATATTTACCTGAGTTGGTGCCGGCGGCTGCTGTTGAGGAGTGGGCGGGTGGTTTGGCATTGGATTCTTATGAATCCCTAACTCTGGTGTAGGCTGCTACTGCTATTGGGGTTGGTGCTACTGTGGCTGCTGCTGCTGCGGCGTCGGCTGTTGCGGCCTCGGTGCCTGTCTTCTTCTTTCCTTTATCTCTGTAATCAACTTATGCATTTCTGCCCAGTCAATTCTCTGTCCCTCATGCAAATCATAAACAAGGTCATAGAACTGATAGCACCGTTCTATAGTGTGCCCGGGTTGTCGATGATATATGCAATATCTTGACGGGTCGGAGGCTGGATTCCAGTTCGGGCGTTCCGGGGGAAGCTGGAGATCACCAGTGTGCATCAGAGCCGAGAAAATATCTGTGAGAGTTTCATGAAGTGGAGCATAGTGGGCTCGCTTGGGACCCGATCGAGCAGGTGCGTAGCCATTTGGTCGAGGACATTGTGATACTGTGGTGGCTGTTGAGGCTGTTGTGGGGGTTGTGGCTGTTGAGCGAGAAATGATGGTCGGGTAGTTGGTGGAGTGGCGAACTGGGGGTTGCGGGGAGATTACTAAAAGCGAGGTGGAGTGGATTGGTTGGGAAAGTGGACAGCCTACACCTGCTCATTCGCCTGGACTCCTTCGGTGACTGGGCCCTGAGGTTTTCTGGTGGTTTTGGGCTTCTAGGTCTCGAACAAAGAATGAATGGGGGAGTCCTTAAACTGGGTCTGGATAAACCGGGCCCTACTGTACAACTGGTGCATATTGGAAATATCATTCATTGCTAAGATATTCCGGAACGTGGGTGTGGCATTGAAAATTAACAACTTTACTTTCTCTTCTTCTAGAATCTGCCTGGGCACACGGGAGGCCATCTGCCTCCATCTGTCAGCATAAGTTGCAAAGCCTTCATCGGCCTTGATCTTCTCGGCCACTAGATCAATGAAAGAATATTCCGGGCCCACCCGGTCTTGGAATCTCTGTATAAATTTTTCTTTGACAACTTTAAAACTCTCTACCTCTTCCAATGGTTGAGTGTAGAACCATTCCAATGCTACCCCGTCTAGTGAGTGGTGAAAAAGATACGCCATGAGGCGATCATCGTGTTGAAATTACGCCGACTCATATAAGAACTCCCTTATATGGATGAAGGGGTTTCCATTCCCATCGTACTTGCAGTACGTGGGGAGCTCCAATTGAGAAGGGAAACAGATGTCACAGAAATTGGGAACGGGGATGTCAGCAAGGGATTGTGGGCTGACCCGTTTGTGAAAGAGGTCAAGTTGCTGCTGCATGGCAGCCCACTTATCAAGAATCTCCCATTCCCGGGATGGAGGAGGCAAAGCTGGGAGAGCGGACCCGATGTAAGGGGCCGAAGGGTAGGTAGACGAAGGGGGTAGCCCGTAAGAAGGATAATGGGCCAAGGATGGGCCCATATCCGCGTGAGCCAATTGGGCGGCCCCTGCTTGAGTGCGTAAGAAATCGGCCGGGCCTTCAAGAGTCTACGGCGTTGGAGGGACAGCTCCATAAGGATCAACATAGGAAGAGGAGGGGAGCTGGGTTTTCCCCTTATCAAGAATCTGATGGGCCGAGCTAGAAGCTTGGCCCAACTCCAAACTAGGAAATTGGAGGGTTCGGGACCGGACGGGGGTGAGATCAATGGGAACAGTAGACGAGGCCCTTGGCCCACTAACAAAAGTTGAAGAAGCGGAGGCAGCAGTCATGCCGTGGGGAGGAACTGAAGGCAGGGCATCCTGCCCCTGCAAAGCCTGACGAAGAAGGTGGAGCTGGTTGGGATCCAACTGAGCCATCATGTGAAGAACATGATTGGCTGAATTATGAGTAGAAGAATCAGAATGGGAGGGTTGACTACCCTCAACAACAACGGTCAGAAGAGGAGGGGCGGACCCCTCTCTCCCCTGCACAGTGGTGACCCTAGGTAGGTCCTCCAAAAGTCCCTCAGGAAGGGAGTCCTCGTGAGAGTGGGAGAAATCGTAGGAAGACATGGTAGGTGAGGAATCGAACAACGGATTGAAGTAAAAGAAATGGGAATTGCCCCTAGGAGACGATCCTATGGGTGTAGAGGAACTCCACATGCAACGAACACCTTGAATCAAGAGAAACAACACCTAACAGGCACCTAACTGGAGATAGCTAACAAACATGCACAAACAAAGAGGAGAGGAAAGGCAACCAATTATCAACCAAGTTGTAATGATGCGTGAAAGTTTTTATATGTTCCCCTTTTAGAACCTTAATGAATTCAATTGAATGAGGTTCTCTCAACAATAGGGTTCTTAGTAGTGATGGAATGGGGACTTGGTTGACTCTAAGTTTACTCTCTCTCACTGATGCAGCCTAGACTCGGGGTGGTAAGGTACAACCTGCCCGACGTCCGCGTGGGAATCCACGACTCACGGGTGCTTACGGAGGTCTCGGCTAAGGTCACCTAGTCGGCTCCAAGGAATATGGAGACGAGAGGTTCCCCTACCAAGGTAGGAATGCAACTAGTATGATAAAATGTATGAACCTATGCGCACCGGAGTGCATGCAAAGTCTAGCCTAAAACTAACAAGCAATGATCACACAATATGGAAATATATGGCAAAAACCATGCAAAAATAAATGACAACCAGGGGAGATGAAAAGCACCAAAATGATCATGAAATGATATGAAATTACGCACAAAATATCAATCTCGGGTGCACTATAGCAAATAAACGGTCTGATGGGAGACCGCACATGGAGCGTAGATGGCCCTGGACAGGACCACTAAATGACAGGGAGCAGAAAAAAAAATAAAGACACAAAATAGAAATAAACTGAAACGATGGAAACTGCATCGTACCTGAAAAACTGGGCGGTCTAGCAAACGACCGCGAAACCTGCAAGACGGCCCTGACAAGACCGTGTAAGCATAACAAATCCACAGAAATATAAATTGTTGAAACGTACCTGAGGCAGCAGTGGACGGTCTATCGACCGACCGCTTGATGCTGTAAACGGCCTCTCAGAAGACCGCGCACAACCCCGGGAATAGAAAATAGCAAAATCAAAATGGCAAACCCAAGTGGACAAACAACGAATATGACCACACAAAAGAGCAGATCAGCAAAATCAGAAGCACGATGGGCAATAGGCGTCCCACCGTGAACGCCAAAAAAGGGGGTGTTGACAAGTTTTTCTTTCCCTCCCTTCCCTTTAACTCAAAAGAAGTGAATATGAAAAGTAAGGGATGAGCTAGAAGGGGAAGAAAGCAACTAATGAACTACTCATACACAAAAGCATGCCGTGATCGCCACCAAGCTACATAGCACAATAAGAGAGTACCACATAACTTGGAAAGGGGAGAAAAAAATGAAGACACTCGGCAAGGACGCAACACTGGAACAGGTCGAACACAGCCCTCTAGAGACCGCCCAAGTACGTAAACGGCCGCACGATAGACCGTGTACAGCACTGAAGAGGAACGTGGGACGAATGGTCGGTTGGAGCCTAGATGGTCTGAGGTCGGCCGTGAACAGGATATGGATGGTCCGAGGGAGACTACTAACAATTGAAGATGGATGAAGACAAACCGCGTAAAATCGCTAGACCCTGAGCCCCCGTCCAACCGGCTAGAGGGGATGGGTCACGTGCTAAAGCTTCTGTTGACCTGCAAAACACAGTAAACGGCCAAAAACACAACCCAAATTAGCCTTGTTAAGTGTAGTATCTCTGAGGATGAATGGAAAACTAAGCACATGATGGAATGGGGGATACCTGGGGGGTTGGGTTTTTAACCCCTATGGGGCGTGAAAAGTAATGGGACGGATAAGACGATGAGGATGCCAGTGAAGAACGTGGGGAAAAAGTGAAGGAAATGCACATGCAATGATGAACTAAATGATCAAACACCTAGACCAAAACATAAAAGAGACTACTACTCCCTGAACCGAAGGCTCAAATGGATGTAGAGAGCCTTCCTCCCTTGTTGAGATATACTCAATAATCCGACAACACTTCGACGTAAACGCTGGATCTCCCCCCTTTTCAAGCTTGGACCAAGGGTACTATTTATAGACCCCCGAAAGTCCACTCGAGATTGAGGCTTTTCCAGTGATAATTAGGCCCAAATTCTTTTGGATAAATCGAAGATAATATTACCAGCTTTCACTAGGATCAAACGGAACTCAATTTGGTTGAGAATCCGCAGATAAAATTGAGGACAAAGCAGCTGATTCGACCATGGATGGAGAGAGAAAAACCAACCAGCCCAAGGATCTCAGCCATATAAGCGGTCGCTCGATGGGCCGCCCACACCAATACACGGTCCATTGCTAAACCGCCTATAGGTGTCGGTGGTAAATAAAAAATAAGATAAATAAGCCATTTATTTCAGAGAACTGACCGACTGGTTCGGCGTAGGACTCTCCAGATAAAAATGGTCCATCGATAGGCCGCTCCAAAAGTCACACGACCCATTGCCAGACCGTGTACCAATTGTTGGTGATAAATCAAAAAAAATGGATAAATAGATAATTATCTGAAAAATTACCCCGTTTAGGACTCTGCCCAATAAATAGTCGTGCGATGGACCGCCCCACTCAGAATAAACGGCCTAGTGAAAGACCGCTTAATAAAATGAAGGTCGACGCTAAAAAAGGCTATGTCAATGCCAGTGAAGGATAAGGTCGACGCTAGTAAGGATAAGGTTGACGCTAGCTCAAAAACGGTATTCTAATAGACCGCCCGGCTTGAATAAACGGCCTAATGATAGACCGTTTATTGGGTTGTCGGTGGAAATGCAAGAAATAGCCAATTATTCCAGAGATAAATCTGATAGATAAAAACGGTCTCCAAAATGACCGCCTAACATTTCAAACAGTCTATCGATAGACTGTCGTCAGGTTGGGTGGTTGAAATTAATAAAATGGGATAAATAAGCTCATTTACCCCAAAGACCAAGTGAAATCAAGGCCCATTAAGCCCGAATTCGAGAACAAACCTAGCTAGGGAGGAAATACCCATAAAATAAGTCCAAAGACATGCCTGAAAAATGGCCCAATGATTAATGGATAACTCGAGGCATCAAAAAATAGTGGTAAGAAGAATGACTCAACTCATAGGCAAAAAATGGGTGTCAACAAGGGCATGACCGTTTATGTTGTTTTGGTCGTTCGGGTTCAGGTTGAGTAGCGGCCTTTCGACTGACCGCAAAGTGACGCTAGCGGTAAGGCTAGGACCGCCACTAGGGTCTTGCAGTCTTGGGAGGACCATTTAATTTCCTGGAGTTTCTCACGGCTAGCGGCCCAATGGTGGACCACCAAGCTGGGCCTTGTGGTCCGGAGTAGACCGCTAAGCTGGGGCTTGCGGTCAAGGGTGGATCGCCTGGCGGTGTAGGGGTCCAGGGTGTACCGCCACCCTATTTTCCGTGCTGTTTGTGCTCCGTTCGTGTTGTGTTGGCCCCCGGTCGACCTGGTTGTGACCCAGTGGTCAACCTTCTATCTCGTGGATGTCTCGGACACCCCCTGGGTTCGGTGTCCGTATTTTGGGGTGTCTGGAGGTACCGTGTTATCTCGATTAACGTGCCCATAGGTTTGGAGGGTCCGGGTGACCCCATGTGTTTCGGGCTTTCGTGTTCTCGCTAGGTCGAGTCGCTGTGAGTCGACATGAGTGCAGAGGGCTCTCCCCGCACGACGTAGGCTTCTCCGAAAGGTGGTTTCTGAGCGGGCGGTGAGTTTGGCCGTTCGACTGCAGGTCCGGTCACCTAGCCTGGGGTGGAGGTTTCCCGCTTCTCCCTCGGATAGGGGATCGATTAGGTGACTTGTGAGCTGCCTTGGGAATCATGTTACTATGGTTTTAGACCTAGGGATTAGGTAAGATTAACGGCATTGTGCCATTATGTGCAGCGATCTTGACCAGAGTCATGTGACTCAAGGACCGTTGTGTTAGTAGGTGTAATGGGCTATCCAGAGTCTAGTGGCCTCGAGCCACATGTTACTCCGTGTTACTCGCGATGGGTGCGTGCGTGGCTTTCTGTGCTCACACTTAGTGACCTTCCACTAGTCGTAGCTTTCCTATGCACGCGTGTGCGAACCCACTTGGGAGTGGTGGAGAGCGTGACCCAGAGAGACGGTTATTGGGCTGGTTACCATAAGGCCCCCACGTGCAGCCTGAGTCTAGGCGTCGGGGGAAGAACTAGCTAGAGGATCTGACCTAAGGCACATGGTCTGTGTGTGCACACGTGGTTGGGGACGTCGGACCCGTGCTGAGGAGCGCGACCCCAACTAGTCATTGTTTTGCGTTCCTAGTTACTGTGCGGTGTATCTATCTCCGCTTGGGGCGTTGCAAAGAGACACTTGAGGCTGCGGACTAAGTCATCAGTGGACAAATCTGGCCTTGCTTCTAATGGGCAGGTACTCCCGTCACGTGAAGTGAGATTCTCATGACTTTAGGTTCTGTTTCTCGTCTGCGAGACGTGGTTTTACGGGCAGTTTCTGGGTGTGTTCCCGAGGTTGAGGTCTAGGGTTCCGGTGAGCGTCACCGAGGGTTTTTCCTAGGCAGTGTCTGGTCCACGACTGTGATGTCGTGATGAGTTTTCCTAGCAGCGTAGCCAGAGATTTCTTGTTAGTTTGGTAGTCCCCCGACTGTGAGATCGGGGCATGTTTTCCGGTACAATAGGAGTAGCTATAGTGCCGAGTTTTTACAGGCCACCGAGTTCACTGTTCTACTGTCATTGCTACTTTCCGCTACTATCGTTTTTACGGTTGGGGTTCTGTAGGACCCCTACTAAGCCAGTGATAGGAAGCTCACCCCTACTTTTCTGGTGCGGTGGTTCTTCCTCGAGGCTCGAGGGTGCTGTGCTGAGGTTTTTAGCGTCAGCTCGTCGGGCCGAGTGTTTACTCGGTGTTGGGTATGTTTCTCTGCCCTAGACTGTAACTTTGTTGGATTGGACTCTATTGTTATTGTTTATTTATTTCTGTTAATTGTTGAATTACCCTGCTTTATTTCCTATTTCTTTCTACCTCCACACTCCTTTTAGCCCTTCCGAGCCCTCCGACTCGTGGGCGGCGGGCCAGGATTCGAATGGTATCGGGTTCTTCCCGGTATCCGGATCTTGGGTCGTTACACTAGCCCCCTCGACAGATAGCCGTAAACATGCTGAAAACCATGGGGTACGATGAACACTAGCGACGCATTGAGCCGGGAGTATTTTTTTATAGACGGGTGAAAACCATGAGGCAATCTTGTGATAATTTACATGTTTGCTAATACTTTCTTGTTCATGACATTCTACTGCATAGCCTTTATGGTTATGAAGTACATTCTTGTTAATGAAAGGCCACTTTACCTTATATCTTGCTTGATCATGCTCTATTATTCCTTCACATTTTTCATACCTCTATAGTTCAATTCTTGTTGTTACTATGGTGTTATTCGTGTGTTTTATCGCATTTCCCATTGCCTTATTATCTAGAGCAAAAACGTAATTACTTAAAGCTTGCTTCCATGTTGATGCAAAGATATCTACTGGGCAAGTGTGCTCATACCTATTTTTTCCCAATCTTTTCAGGAAGTTCAAGTGAGTCAAACTCGGACTATGCTAGCGATGGGTCCGAGAGCGATGATTGATGGTCAAGAGAAGACATAGAGTGTCTTGAAGTTAGTTGGAGTCATCGTGTAATTTTTGCCTTTATTAGGTCATGTTATGTAATTTTCTTTTTCTTGAGTCTAATGAAATAAGAGTCAATATTATGTAACTTGGATCATTATTATCAATAAAAGTTAGATTTGATCATACATTGTGTCCATTCATCTTATGTGTGACTGATTTGTGCTCTGATTATAATGCTAGCTTGAGGCATATTGCCGACTGCCTACGTTCCCGAGTTACTTCCGTTTCACACATATGGCTCGGGGCGTGACATAGCCTATCTCATTAATTAGAGCTATCTCATTATTAGGCATGATATGTTATTCTTGTACATTATATTTCACAAATATACAACATATTTCATTGATACACTCTTGTCCTTTAGTCCTGAATAATATGTCATTCTTGCACATTATATCTCACTCTTGTATTGTACATTTCATTCTTGTACATTATATTGAATAACCGTGCAAATGATTTCACTGATACGCAGCATGATTTATAACTGAGCAATATATTTTATTCGTCTACATTTTATTTCATTGATAGTACATTATATCTCTTCACTGTACAAAATATTTCATTGATACAGTGCACCGACAATTCCTTAATTATGTATTTCATTCTTATACAGTATATTTCATTCTTGATATAATGGATTTCATATATAAACAACATATTTTATTACTACATATGCGATGGAGAAGTCTACACCTTTTGTTTATATCAATAAATGTGAAATTTTAAATACACCCACGAAAAATGTTGAGAAGCTTGCACTTTCTGTGTTCCCACCAAAAATAGGAATGTAATTTGATATAGGGGAAGATGTCCACAAATTTTATAATGCATATGCAAAATCAGTTGGATTTGGCATCACTACATTATGCAGTCGGAGCTACGAAGGAATACCTAATTTCAAGCATTTTGGTTGTTAGAAATTTGGGATGTCAAGGAGAAATCCTACCAGTGAGCGTCCTAGATGTTTGATTATGGGGTCCAGCGTCTCCTTTAGGGATTCGCTGTCCCATGTGGATTATGGGGTCCACGTAGCGCATCGGTGCTTGACAGCCCAGCCCGCTGCATAGATTTTGGGGTCCATGTGCGAAGCCCTTCAGGCCCACCCACAACACGTATAGATGTGGGGTTCTGTAATGCCATAGGGAAATATAGTTCGTCGTTGCTAACAGCTCAAGATTTTAGCGCAACGGCTGGGGCTTGATCCTACAAATTGGTATCAAAGTGAGGTTGCGGGTTCGAATCCCCCGGGTGTCGCTGGGGGGGAGATTGTTGGATTATGGGGTCTAGCGTCTCCCTTAGGGATTTGCTGTCCCACCTGAATTATGGGGTCCACGTGGGGCATCGGTGCTTGACAGCCTGGCCCACTGCATAGATTTTAGGGTCCATGTGCGAAGCCCCTCAGGCCCGCCCACAGCACGTATAGATGTGGGGTTCTGTAATGCCATAAGGAAATATAGTTCGCCTTCGCTAACAACTTGAGCTTTTAGCGCAATGGTTGGGGCTTGATCCTGTAAACAGGTATAAGAGCGAGGTTGCGGGTTCGAATCCAACGGGTGTCGCGGAGGGGAGATTGTTGGATTATGGGGTCCAACGTCTCCCTTAGGGATTCGCTGCCCCACGTGAATTATGGGGTCCACGTGGGGCATCGGAGCTTGACAGCCCAGCCCGCTGCATGGATTTTGTCAAAAGGATTTTTAGTGGTGCATTATGGTGGCTTCCAAGTTTCTATCTGGGATACAAGTCGACTTGCTTCATTGGAAGTCGACTTGGCCTTATGTTTGAATGGTAGTTCATGTTTACATGTGCTTGAACATCCTTGTTTTCTTGGTATAGTGTATGGATTTGCCTTATGCTTGTTTGTAGAACTTGTTTGAAGAATTGGGCTTCCTTCAGAATTCCAATGGATGGTCATGACAATTCAATAGTTTTAAACCTCATAGCATTGGTGAGTATCTCTACATTTCATATTCCCACAATGCAAGGTAAGATTATTGGGTAAAGTAATATTCATAATGTTTGAGAAAGAATGTTTAAAAAAGTCTTGATGTGAATGAGAATGTTGTAGAAAGTGTGGAAACATGTTCACATGAATGCATATTTGCATATCTATGAGATGCATGTGATGCATGTGACATTTCAAGAGAAAGGATGTAATCGTGTGAAACTTTCGTGTAACGATCCGAGATCCGAGTACTGGAAAGGAACCGGCACGACTCAAACCTCGGCCCGCCACCCATGAGCCTGAAGACTCGGAAGGGTTAAAGGATGGTGTGAGGGCACAAGAGAAGCTGGAATAACTGCAGAGATAGCACAATAACTAAACAATAATGCAGGAAATTAAATAAATAACTAAACTGCTTCAAGGTCCAATGTATCTCATGTACAAATTAAGTACAGTCAACAAAAAGAAAAGTACAAGTACATGGGGCATACCTCGACTCTAGCAATTGGCGACTAACCCTGGCCAAAAGAACCATGAGGAACCTCGGATGCGCCTCCCGACGACCCCGCCTCACCTGAAAACACCGGGGTGAGCCTCATTTAATAGGCTCAGTAGGGATCCCGCGGACCCCCACCTCGCATAAAAGAAACAAAGCGGAAAGGCACACATGAGCACGGTAGGTAACACTACCTAAAGAAAGGACAGCAGAATCAACAAGAAAGAATAAATAAATGAAAAAGCTCTCTACAACTAACTGTACCGAGCAAACCAACCTCGGTCTAACAAAACAAGAGTCCGTACCTGCCAGGAGACAAGAGCTCTACCCACTAGAAGTAAAGCCAGATGCGTCCCCTGACGTCTTACACCACGCCCAAGTGTCTCCCTACTCGCCCCAGGCGGAGACGGAGACACGCAACAAGTACCACAAATAAGAACTAGCTGGGGTCGCGCTGGTCAGCTCGGGTCCTCCGCCCCCAACTATGTGTGCACATAAAGACCATCTGCTCTAGGTTGGGTCCTCTAACTGGTTTTCCCCCAGTCGGACTCAGGTTGCAAATGCAAGGGGCCCTACGGAAACCAGCCTAAAAACCGCCTCTCACCGGGTCACGGTCTCTACCACTCCCAAGTGGGTGCGCACCAGCGTGCGCAGGAAAGCTATGACTAGTGGACAGGTCACTGGAGGTAAGACTCAACTCACGAAAATCACCGAACGTAAGGAAACGGACCGACGGTCCACTTAGGACAGCCCCTCAGCCTATCGGTCCTCTCTGGACCGCAAGGCAGGCCTAGCGGTCTCCCTAAGACCGCCAGGCTCAGCCAAACGGTCAGGCCGTGACCGCAAGGGGACGAGCCACGAGGGGGCCTAGCGATCTATCGCCAGGCTGCTAACCCCCGCAAAATGGTCCTCACTGGGCCGCAGGGAAACCAAAAATGGTCAAGCCCAGACCGCTAGCCAGCACGTGACTCCCAACGGTCGGGAAACATGTACCCCAAGGGTGCTCCGGTCAAACTGGAGAAACGGTCATCCTACGGCCATAAATTCGAGGGTAGCGGTCTATCGCACGACCGCCGCCCTGAGCCTAGCGGTCCTGGGAGGACCGCTAAGCCTGCCGACACTCTCAAACACTTAGCGGTCCCCTGAGGGCCGCTTGGGGAGCCTAGCGGTCTCTGGAAGGACCGCTACGCTCACCCGAGAACGAGAACGGCTAAAAGACCCAAAAAATGCGATCCACACCCCGATCATCGCCCGATGATGGGGAAGCAAAGGGGAATCCATCCCCAACCTTCTTATCATGATTCTACACCCTTAGATCGGTCAAAAACTCCATGAAACGAGAGATCCGGCGCACATCCCCAAAACATGGATTTTAACCCTCCTGGCTCAAAAACACCCCTCTCGGCCTCTCCTCGGCCTACAAATCACGGGGAAAGCTGGAAAGAGCGCAATGATCTATCTCCCTACCAAAAGAAACTCGAAGCTGGAAAATCCCCGATCTCCACGCCGCGAAAATGGCACCACCGCGATCACCACGTCGCCGGCGCTGCGCCGCCGCCTCGGTCCACCGTCAGCAATCAGAGGAAGAAGGGACGCCTCAGGCCACACCGAGAGGAAGCAACGGTCGAATAGGGGGGTGCGCTCACGGGAAGAGAAGGAGAAGAAGAGAAAAGGAAGAAGAAAGGAAAAGGGAAAAAAGGGGTTATTTATAGAAAAATCCAGAAATTACGAAAAATATGAAAAATTGAGAAAAAATTAGTTTCTCGATCCTCAAAACACGCTTAACGGACTGGTACTATCTTGGAGTAGGAGAACACAACGGTTTGCCCTCCACAGGGTTCCGAAGGTCCGTCAGAGAAAAACACGCATGAACCACAAAACGCGCTCCGGGACCCCCGAAAGTTAACCAAAACCTACGGATCCAGATCCGAAAAAATGTCCAAAAAACCTGGGACATTACATTTCATGCTTATATTCTTTGTTGTAGGAAACTGACCTCATGGTGTTTTTACAGGAATACAAGAAGGTCCCTTGTTCAAACCGATGCTCCTCGTGAAATTAATGGTCCAAGGATGTTAGTTTTTATCAACATGAATAACTTAGCTCATGCTAATTGAATGAATTAGCTCCCATGCTATTGTACATGCTTTTGTATTTGGCATCAAAGCAAAAGCTTGTGATTTATCTTTATGGTAACATCTCTTGGTGAATTGTGATTTTTGATGGTTGTAAATAGAAGTTTAACACATGTTTGAGTGGGTTCATTGAAACATTTTTGAGTAAAAAAGTTGAGTGTGTTATCCTTGATGCATATATTTTGATTCTCATCCAAACAACTTGGTTTATCATGTTTTTTAGGATGAAGTTCATGGTTGATTCTTAGTGGATCATGCTAATATCAAATCACATTTTTACCCTTGTTAAAGTAGAAGTTTTCACTGGTTTTAAGCCATACAGGCATGGGTTGACCCATAGGGTCAACCCTCATTCACCCCTGGTCTGTCCAGGGCTGCTGGAAGGAAGAGTGTTGCTGGGATCAACCCATAGGGTCGACCCTATGGGTCGACCCACATGATCCTGGCTTCTGTTTATTGTGTTCGAGGTAGTGAATTCTCAAGGGTCAACCCCATGGGTCGACCCTTTCCGGACGGGACTTGCGAAAGTGGTTAAAACCCATTGTTTTGCATTGGAAACATTACCAATCTACCCCTAAAAGGTTCCTACACATATGAGGGCATTCTTAACATGTTTTAGGAGGGTTAGATGGGTCTTTGGCCACTCTTGCTTATATATATACATGCTCTTCGAATTTTGGATGATAACCCTATTGTGCTAACTCTTTCTATCTTGTAGGAGAAGAAAAGGGAAGAAGGGAAGAAGGAGCTCGTGAGGACTGGTTTTGATCTGCATCAAGGCATTTCTGGAGCTCGTGGATGAAGATAAAAAGGTGTAGAATGAAGGAAGGAGCAAGATGATGGTGACTTCATGATCATCCGTCAACGAACTATGGAGAACCAAATCTTCTAGATAAGGGAGGGCTTTATACTTGAGATATTATCTTTGTTTCAATCTTTATATTATATCTTTGGCTTATTGTATTCATTTGTAAACACTTCATCAATTTCTGAACGAATATTTTGTATGGGTGTTCGGAGAGTGGGTTCTCCGAGTGTTTGTGTTGACGCGTGTGCGTCGTTTTGTGCAGAGGATATCCGCGTGTGGTTTGGGGATTGTTCCCCATGTGTGGTTGGGAGTTTTCTCCCATGTGTGTGTGTGGAGCTTTGCTTTCTGTATGCAGGCGTTGTCATGTGTGTGTGTGGGGATTTATCCCTGTGCTGGTTTTCTAATAGTGAAGCCTCACTCAGTTGAGTGTGGGGTGGATGTAGGGAGCTCGTTGTGGTGCCGAACAACCTTAAAAGTCATCGTGTCCATATCTGAATGCATGTGTGATTGTCCATTTTCTCTATCTCCATTCACATGTCAAATTGACACTATCACACACTCAATCTAATCTGACTGCTACACACATTTAATCTGCACACACAAAGAGCCCAGTTGAGTTTTGTTCTTCAAGCCGCTTTTAATTTTTAATGTCCATCTATTTGCCACTTGATAAATCTACGATGTACCTAATTGTTTAGGTGTTGTGTTAGTTTCCACTGTGGGGAGTTTGAGTTTTAAATTGGACATAAATTTTTATAGAGGGATCTATTCACCCCCCCTCTAGATCCGTCTTCCTGCACTACGGGACCCAACAATTGGTATCAGAGCGAGGCTCTGCTGTCCCTAGATCTAACGATCTACAGAGAGATCCCAGTGCTTGTTCAATCATGAATTTTTCTGTCAAACAGTTCTTAATGAATTCCCTACCTATTTTTAATGGTTTTGATTTTACTTCATGGTTAGGTAAAATGTGTGGGATGATTAATTTTGTTAATCCTAACCTTTGGAAGTTGATTTATGATGGTCCTCACAAATTACCTCTAGATCAGACCAGGTGGTTTGATGAAGATTAGCTGAAAAACCATGATAATCTAACCACCCTAAGTTTATTGCAAGTTGCCGTCAATACTCACATGTTTCCATTTGTCTCTTCTTCTAGAATGGAAAAGGAGCTCATGGAATATTTAATCAAAGCTCAAGAGGAGAAGATGGACATCCGGTGTCTCAGGGCCAACAAACTGGGTACATCGAGCGAGGAAAGCTTCGTGGTAAACTCTGACAGTGATGAAATTTCATTTGAGGAATTGTTGAATGCCTATGAAGAACTGTCAGATAAATACAAGAAAATGAAGGCTGAAAACAAGAAGCTTAAAAAGAAATCTGAAAACACCTTCCATGAAAATGTTTCTTGTGATAAATATTCCGAGCTTGAAAATTTGAGAGAACTCTTAATGCACGATGTCAATTGTCACAAAGAAACCATAGCATGTTTAAGAAGTGAAAATGTAGCTCTAAAGAATAAAATTGATCAACGGGAGAAAAGTGAGAATGACCTAAGAAATCAGCTGAAATCAGACTCTCTTGATCACGATCTTTGTAATGAACTGAAAAATTGAAACAATTGAGCTCATCCATGTCTGGAAGACTGTTAACTCTTGAAAAAGGAAAAACTGTGGCTATTCAAAAATATGAAAATGTAAGTATGCTAAAATAAGAAATAGAAAGCTAGAAAACCATCAATGCCACATTGAATGAAAAAGTTATTTCATGTGAAAATGAGATTGCTTCGTATGAACTGCATGTTGCATCACTTGAAAATGAAATTGATGAATTGAATAACTCTATGTCTAAATTTGTCAAAGGGGAAGATAATCTGGACAAAATCCTGGGGACCAAAGTGAATTTTCAAAGACAGGGACTAGGATATGATCCTAGTAAAAAGAAAGCTTTTGGTCTGAAAATGCAAACATCTTTTGTGCATGTATCATGTTCCTCCAACTTTTCAAATGCCTCTTCTGTTGAGAAACCAAAGTCTAAAGTTCAGGCTCAACCTAAGATCAAGAAATCTGATGTTTCACCAAATTGTCAAAATGGTCCTAAAAGTCATAGTAAGAAATTTGATGCTCACAAAAGTCATATGAAGCATGCTAATATCCGAAGAACTTCAAAGTTTAGTTGTTTTTACTGTGGTCAGCCTGGACATGCGATGAATGACTATTTTGTTATGAAAAAAGATGATTTAGAATCATGCAAAAGAACAATAGCCCCGAGTAGATGAAAATAGTCTTTAAATATAAAATCGTGTTCTTGTTATCACTGTGGAAAACTTGGTCACATGTTGAAAGATTGCTGGTTGTTGAAATGGAAAGACAAGTTTCACGCTCAAAATGATAAATCTCCTGTCTATACATAGAAATTCACCACTCTTGCTCATACAAAGAAAATGAGTCAGCATGCACGTTGTCATTATTGTGGTGAATTTGGTCACTTCATGGATAATTGCTGTTGGATGAAACTTGATGAATTGAATGCTTTAAAGAAATTAAATGCTCATGTTAACCATCCGGGACCCAAGAAGATTTGGGTACCCAAAACTGTAAATAAGAACTTTGTTGTAGGAGTGCCATGAGGCCAATGAAGGGATGTTGATAAATAAAGGTCTCTCAAGGCAAAGGTAAAGAAATAAAGTTTGTGTTTCATAATTTGCAGTGGCTTATGGTACTAGGTGTTAGTGTCCTGTGATAGGTATTGACTCTGAAACCTTGAATAATTGTTGCTCTCTTCTGCTATGCTAAAAGTGTCAAATTGGCTGAAAAGACATGAATAAAATTGAGAAGTGTGTATGAGGTCATCATGGCAATTGAATATTTTTCAATACGACTTGTGTGAGCACATTTGAGATTAACTGAGCATCTGATATATCAAATGGTGATCTGCAGAAGGGCAGACTGTAACGCCTAAGAATTTTTTAAGAATTTTTTAGAATTAAAATATAATTATTAAGCATTTAATTAAATTATAAATAAATTAAAATCTAATTATTAAAGGCCTTACATTGATCCAAGAGGTTTAGGCCCATATAATAAACCCAATAGGCTCAAAAATGATTGTTTGGACCTTAGCCTATATTATAGAACCTCAAAATAGGAGTAGTCACGGAATTAAAGGAGATAATTGCTCCTTGGTAGGTAAATAAAGGGATAATATCAAAAGAGTTTGATATATTTCAAATTCGGCGCCAAATAGTGAAAACGGTCTATCACGAGACAGCTAATGGACGGTTGGCGGTCCAGTCCTAGACCGCTAAGTCACTGCAGTTCCGTGAATGGAAAATAGCTTGGAAAGGTGCAATTTTTGGCATCCAAATCACATAGGATCGACTCTATCTACTAATTAGATAAGTCTAGAAGGATAGTAGATCGAATTGAAAGCCTAGTTTGGACTCTAAGTTTGTTCTAATCCTCAAAACCCTAGCTAACCCTATAAATTGGTCCCAGATTTGACATGCGCGACCCTTACTTTTGGCACGCGTGGAACTAAGGTAAGGAAGATGAATTAGAGGTATGTTTTTTCTAAGAGTTTGTTTCTTATAGTTAGAACTAACTACCCTCCGATTTTCGTTCTAGGATATCAAGTCTGTAAAGAGTTAGAGTCTTCCAAAGTTACTGATTCTACATTAAGAACTTAGGAATTAGTGCAATCGACCCAAGAAGATCAAGGAATTCGGAGCCCTAAACGAGTTATTTAGTAGAAGTGTCTTTAAAACTTTTTGTTACCCTTCATATCTTCTATCTACCCTCAAACTTTCATGTCTTTAGGTCAATGGAATCAAGAGATACAAGGGCGTGAAGTTGCTGATTTAATTCAGGATGAGCAGAGAACTAGGGGTGACTTACAGCCTTAAACTGGAAATCTAAAGTCTAGGAAAGAGGTAGGTTATCTCATGAATTGCTCAAACTCTAAGTAGGAATAAAAGCCTTCTTGTTTCATTCGATTTCATGCATTATATCTAGAGAATTTCATGTTTTAGTGGAATTGTGCATTTAGTACAATCCTCATGCATGAAACTAGCCTAAATGGAATAAAAAGGAAATTTTCTTGTCAACTACACAAACCTAGGCATATTGTTGGCCTATATTTGTTCTATCATGGTTATGGAAGTTTATATATGTTGATTTTTAGGCATGATATGCATTAGTATAGCATTTAGTCATATTATCTTTTGAACTCAGATTTACACAGGAAGAAACGGTCTTCCTATAGACCGCCAGGAAATATAGCGGTCGTACGATAGGCCGCAAGCCACAGAGAGACGGTCACCAATTAGAACATTTTTGATTACTGATTTTCTGTAATATTGTAAATCTGATACATATTACAGATTAGCCATGATTAGTATATGCTAAGCCTAGTTAACTAAGTTTTATTCATGGTTTGAACTTTGGTTTCATATACTTAGTTAATTCTATCATTTATTATAGTAGATTTCATGTTTCATGCACATTGGCATTATTTTAACTTATGTTAATTTATGACCAAAATAATATATTCTTGTAATAAATATATGTTCAAAGATGATAGATGTTTCATAATCATTATTTTATCACGATTCTCTCTCTTCTAAGAGTCATTTCTTAAGTACATGGCACATATCTCGGTATGTTGTCATTAGTTACACCTTTGCACATTAGGAACACAATCTTGGATATGATGACCTCTCCATTGGATATTCCTTCCAACGGACAAGGAAATCTTGTTTCAAGGCCTTCGTAAGACTCTGCGAGCCTAGGATTCCCACTAAGACACCAAGCTGGTTGTACCCTTAAAACCCATTATCTAGAAAGCACTTTTACCGGTGTTTTATATTCTGGACCTTAGCGGCCATATGAACGGCCGTCTGACTTCTGCTAGCGGCCATGCACTAGACCGCTAACGGATACCTAACGGCCATCCGCTAGACCGCTAACGCTCTAGATGGTTTTTACCGCATCGATATCGTTAATTCATGAAACAATCCTTAATTAGACCGCCAAGCATGCTAAACGGCCCAGTAATCAACTGCTTCGATCCTGATTATGTCTAACCCAAGGTTTGACTTTGGGGTTGGTTTTATGGACTTCATGAATAATCTTGGAAGTATCTGGACTCTAAAACTATGTTAATAAATTAATGATAAAAATATGAAAATAAAGAATGTACCGTTATGCTACCAATTTTTCTTCATGGCATAACCTTGTTATTAATTCATTCTTTGAAATCTCTTGTTCTTAATTGAAGCATTCTTATATTTTGGTTACCTTATCATGGAACTTTTGTTGAACTTGTATATTATTGGCCACATTATTGTTATAAACGTGGAAGTAGCTTGATTTATACTTGAAGATGCAGTTCGAGCACTGATTGTGTTCAAGGGCTCTATGCTAGTCTCCTCGACTGATTGTCGAAAATATACTGTAAACCATGGTGTATGATGCTACTAGCGTCGCATTGTGCTGGGAGTACTATCTCTATAAATAAGTGAAATATCCACGGGGAATCCACATAAATTCACGAAGTACTTGTTACTAAGTGAAGAGTACATTCTTACTTGTTACATGACTTTCTAGTGCATAGCCTACGTGGTTATGAAAAGTACCTTCTTGTTACATTCTTGTTCATGGAAAGGTCAAATTTACATTCTTGCTATCTACCTGCTCAATCATGTTCTAATATCTCATTCTTGATCGTATCTTGTTACTTTGACTTTATTCGCATGTTTTATCATATTTGCATGATTTATCTTATTCTTTAAGGCTAAAATGATAAATACTTAAACTTACCTTCATGTTGATACGAAGATACCTACTGGGCAAGTGTGCTCATTACCCTACTTTCCAATCTTTTTTAAGAAATTCTAGTGGGACGGGTTCTGATTACTCAAGCGGTGAATCTGAGAGCGATTAAAGGACGTATGATCGAGAGAAGCCTTAGTGAAATTAATGCCTAGTCAAAGTCATGATGTAATTTTTATTTTCTTGAGTCTAGTATGGAGAATTAAAGAATTTGTGTACTTTGGGAAGTATTTTATGAATGAATAAAGTAAAAGGTTTTAGTAAATTACATTGTGCAATTACTCTTATGTGATTGTCTTGAGCTCTGATTATATTGCTTGCTCGAGGCGTACCAGCCGACTGTTCACATTCCCGATTGTTTCCGCTGCATAATCTCGGGGCGTGACAGACTAAGTCTGTCTGGAACTCTCACTACGCGTGAGGTGGTCTACAGGCCTAAGGTCTCCGCCTCGTACCAGAACTCGGAGAAATCAAATGGCTAGTTTGTGAATGAATTTTTCAGCTGAGCAGTATCCATTTGAAAATGTGTTTCAGAACTATTTTTGAAAATGTTGTCTTTTGTTGACCTCACCTCCTGTTCAATTGTAAACAAGTCTCGGTGTCATATGGGACTGCACTGCACTTCTCTGATCTTACACTGCATTCTCATACAGGTCAAAGGATATACAACCTTTCTTTCAAAACCTTCACTGAATTTTTTGAAACTCATGCATTTGTTAAGGGGGTGTTGGAAGCTAAATGATTTGAACTTCGTTCTGTGGCTGAATGTTCTGTGTGATTTTGTGTGCTGCTGATTTTTTTGTTGCCTACTGAGGGTGAGCTTTGAAAGCCGTTTTCAATTTGAAGCTTACTGTGTGTTTTTCAGTCAAAATGTCATTTGATGCACTTAGTAAGGGGGAGTTTTTGACTGAATGACTTGCAATTGTGACATGAACTCATTTTTTCTTGAAGTACATCTCATGCTAACTGCTCAAGCTAAATTGCTTAAAATTCTCTGCACATTGATGCTTGATAATGTTAAAATTTTTGCAATTGATTTCTAAAATTTTGTCACAATTCTGAGATTTAGGTCTCTTCCTAATGAAATACCCCTTGTGCAAAGTGATTCGACTGTGAATTTATTTATGAAAATGGCAAATTTCTGAAATGGAACTTTAATTTTTGACTATCTGCGTTGAAGGTGTCGACTCCAAGGGTCGACCCTCCATCATGGTGTTACTATCCTGCATTTTAGCCATGCATTTAGGACAACGTTAGAGTTCATGCATCAGGCGCATCTAGAAGTTTCATGTGAAAACTGAACCCTTACATTTTGCACCCATGTTGCATTCTGCATTGTATTTTGCATGTTTTCCCATTGTGTGCATGCATGTTAATATATGCTATTCAACCCCCATCTTTGAAACTTCTGTAACTGTATACTCCCTTGATAAATAATGTTGCATTTGAGTCTCAACCGGTGTGTTTCTTGTCACTCACTCAGGGGGAGGAATCTTTTAATAAAGTGTATTTATTTTGGGGGAGCTGCACAACCATGCTTTCATTTAAAATTTACGGCATACATGTTAAATCAAATTTGCACACTTCATGCACTAAAATGTGACAAAGAGTGTTAAACATAAGGATATAGGAATTTCTTTTCAACACTTTAGAGAAATTGTACATGCTGCGTGTATTTTTGAAGAGGTAGTTAAGGAAAAAGCTGTCTAACTCAAATTGAAAAGAATTGATAAAATGAAAGGCATAGCAATGCTCAGTCTCACTAAGTAAATTAGATGCATGTCACCTAAGATGTGATATGGTTCATTTCTGAAAAATATTGTACTGTAGTATCTCTACTCAAAATGAGGTGAAATGGTCAATATTCTACGTAATCGGGGAGTCTGGCATGTGCTCCATGTGTCTCCTCACGTAAAAAGGGATAATTTGCACCTGATCACTCTTAGAAAAATTTAGATTGTCTTTGTAAAATTGGTGAAATTTTTTGAGATGAAAAAATTTGTGTGAAAATTCAATGGGGGTAGAGCGTAGCCTCCAATATGTTGTTCTCCTTAAATGAAGTGCAGTTTGTGTAGTCTCTGATTGTGTTGAACTAAAAATCTATTTATCCATATGGCTAAAATCCATTCTCATGTTATTCCATCACACAACTGGTAATTTAATTTGATGTGTATTCTGAAAATTTGTTTGACTGCGTGATCTGTTGCATGTCTTCTCCATTTAACTGCATACTCTCCTAGGTGTACACATGAGCATCCTGGTTACACTGACTCATCTGCACTATTCATACACCTATCCCATCCCTTTAAATAAAAAGGGGGAGCTATATTGCATGTATGTACATTTATCTGCTTGTGGTCAATCATATATAGATCTGGTCGACTGAATCATCCCACTGGTCGACCAATATGATCATTCTATTTGCACTTTGCATGTCTATATTGTCCATATTTGCATTTCAACCATGTCCATTTAGTTCATGCATTCCTAACAGAAAACTAAATACCTGAAACACAAAGAAAATTCAAATCCATGGTTTCATAATAATCTGCTCTGATTATTCACATTTGCTAAATGGGCTTTAGGCATTGAAGTTCACTTGGTCTGCAAGTCTTTAGTCTACACACTTTCGCATCTGCATAACCAGAATGTTCTGATCTACATGCATGTTTTGACTGCTACAACTGTTATGATTCAATTTACACATCCCATTACAGCTTTGTCATCTTTGAACATGATCATTTCCCTTGCATTAGCATGTTCATATTGCCAATCATCTTCATGCTTGCATGGATCACATTGCACCATATTGACAAATTGGAAACATAGAATCTGAGAAACAGCTCACATGGCTCTGAGAATGTTTTGATTTCATATTTCAAATGTTTACTGACATAGCTCTGAGAAATCTAAGAAATTGCTCCCATGTCTGCTATGTTTGCTTTTCAATGTTTACTCTCACTTTTTGTTAATGACAAAGGGGGAGAATAGGTAGAGGTTGGTGTGCTTCATTACTCATTCTGATAGGGGGAGAGGCAGTGATTGTGTGCATGGCTGCATTTGACACTTAGTGAAAAATTCTTGAATGTTCACACGATTCTGTCACGTGCATAGAATTTTGCATTTTCCATGAGCATAGTCTTTGTGAATAGCTTTGAATTTTTGCTGCCTAAGTTGATTTGAGTCTTGTTAAAATATGTTGATTTTTGCAATGTTCATCTCCACCCAACCTTGTATACATGGGACTCTCCGTGCAACAAGTTTTAATAAGCTTTGGTTGAGCATATTTGATTTTGCAATGTTTTGGTATTGTGCGTTTAGTTTTCCTTTTAGTTTTTGTCTCGTGTCATATTATTTTGTTGCTATCATGAATTCCCTATGATGGTCCCCATTTCTGATTATGTCGAAGGGAGAGAGGGCTATAATGCATAACATTTTGTCATCATCAAAATGGGGGAGATTGTTGAGTGTGTGATTTTGATGATTACAAAATGTTTCTTTACTATTTGTGAAAAGATTTTTTAGTGGTGCATTATTGTGGCTTCCAAGTTTCTATCTGGGATACAAGTCGACTTGCTTCATTGGAAGTCGACTTGGCCTTATGTTTGAGTGGTATTTCATGTGTACATGTGCTTGAACATCCTTGTTTTCTTGGTATGGTGTATGGATTTGCCTTATGCTTGTTTTTAGAACTGGTTTGAAGAATTGGGCTTCCTTTAGAATTCTAATGGATGGTCATGGCAATTCAATAGTTTTAAACCACATAGCATTGGTGAGTATCTCTACATTTCATATTCCCATAATGCAAGGTGAGATTATTGGGTAAAGTAATATTCACAATGTTTGAGAAAGAATGTTTGAAAAGGTCTTGATGTGAATGAGAATGTTGTAGAAAGTGTGGAAACATGTTCACATGAATGCATATTTGCATATGTATGAGATGCATGTGATGCATGTGACTTTTTAAGAGAAAGGATGTAATCATGCAAAACTTTCGTGCTTATATTCTTTGTTGTGAAAAACTGACCTCATGGTGTTTTTATAGGAATACAAGAAGGTCCCTTGTTCCAACTGATGCTCTTCGTGAAATCAATGGTCCAAGGATGTTAGTTTTTATCAACATGAATGACTTAGCTCATGCTAATTGAATGAATGAGCTCCCATGCTATTGTACATACTTTTGTATTTGGCATCCAAGCAAAAGCTTGTGATTTGTCTTTATGGTAACATCTCTTGGTGAAATGTGATTTTTGATGGTTGTAAATAGAAGTTTAACACATGTTTGAGTGGGTTCATTGAAACATTTTTGAGTAAACAAGTTGAGTGTGTTATCCTTGATGAATATATTTTGATTCTCATCCAAACAACTTGGTTTATCATGTTTTTTAGGATGAAGTTCATGGTTGATTCTTAGTGGATCATGGTAATATCAAATCACATTTTTACCCTTGTTAAAGTAGAAGTTTTCACTGGTTTTAACCCATACAAGCATGGGTCGACCCATAGGGTCAACCCTCATTCACCCCTGGTCTGTCTAGGGCAGCTGGAAGGAAGAGTGTAGCAGGGGTCGACCCATAGGGTTCACCCACGTGATCCTGGCTTCTGTTTGCTGTGTTCTGGGCAGTGAATTCTCAAAGGTCGACCCTTTCTGGACGGGACTTACGAAAGTGGTTAAAACCCATTGTTTTGCATTGGAAACATTACCATTCTACCGCTAAAAGGTTCCTACACATATGAGGGCATTCTTAACATGTTTTAGGAGGGTTAGATGGGTTTTTTCGCCACTCTTGCTTATATATATACATGCTCTTCAAATTTTGGATGATAACCCTATTGTGCTAACTCTTTCTATCTTGTAGGAGAAGAAAAGGGAAGAAGGGAAGAAGGAGCTCGTGACGAGGGGTTTTGATCTTCATCAAGGCATTTTTGAAGCTCGTGGATGAAGAGAAAGAGGTGCGGAATGAAGAAAGGAGAAAGATGATGGTGACTTTGTGATCATCCGTAAACGAACTAAGGAGAACTAGATCTTCTAGAGAAGGGGGAGCTTTATACTTGAGAGATTCTCTTTGTTTTGGTCTTTAGATTATATCTTGGGCTTATTTTATTCATTTGTGAACACTTCATCAATTTTTGAACGAATATTTTGTGTGGGTGTTCGGAGAGTGGGTTCTCCGAGTGTCTGTGTTGACGTGTGTGCATCGTTTTGTGCGGAGGATATCCGCGTATGGTTTGGGGATTGTTCCCCGTGTATGGTTGGGAGTTTTCTCCCATGTGTGTGTGTGTAAATGCGGCCCTGCGTGTGTGTGGAGCATTGCTTCGTGTGTGTAGGCGTCGTCCTGCGTGTGTGTGGGGATTTATCCTTGTGCTGATTTTTCAGTAGTGAAGCCTCACTCAGTTGAGTGAGAGGTGGACGTAGGGAGCCTATTGTGGTCCCGAGCCACCTTAAAAATCATCACGTCCATGTCTGAATGCCTATGTGATTGTCTATTTTCTGTATCTCCATTCACAGGTCAAATTGACACTATCACACACTCAATCTAATCTGACTACTACACACACATTTCATCTGCACACACAAAGAGCCTAGTTGAGTTTTGTTCTTCAAGCCGCTTTTAATTCTTAATGTCCATCTATTTGCCACTTGATAAATCTACGTCGTACCTAATTGTTTAGGTGTTGTGTTAGTTTTCGCTGTGGGGAGTTTGAGTTTTAAATTAGACATAAATTTTTATAGAGGGATATATTCACCCCCCTCTCTAGATCCGTCTTCCTGCACTAACCCAACACTAGAGACTCTCCAAAAGTGGGTTGCCCTGCATCAATAAAGTAAGACTTCTCACAAAGAAAAGGAAATGGACAATAGAACATGCGGTCATTGAGCATAACCATGACCTAAATCCACTATCGATGACATACCTTAGGTCACATAGAAAAATATGTACGCCGTAAAAGGCAGAAATTAAGAACATGCATACGGTAGGAATCCCAACATCTCAGATAGTGTCTGCACTTGCTAGAAGAAAAGGTGGAATTCAACTGCTTGACTTTTCAGAGAAAGATTGTAGAAATTTCTTAACCCGAGAGCGTCAGACGTAACTAAAAGAAGGAGATGCATAGAGATTGCATAACTATTTTGTCAAACAGCAAATGAGTAGTCCAACATTCTTATACATGATGGATTTGAATGATGATGGACAGCTAAGGCATGTTCTCTAGGTGGAAGCAAGGTCAAGACTAGCATGTTCATATTTTGGTGATGTCATATCTTTTGGTACTATTTACTTGACGAACACGTATGAGATGAGATGTCATTTGCTCCATTCATTGGAGTTAATCATCATGGTCAGTCAACCCTACTTGGTTGTGCATTGCTTTCCAATGAGAAGATGAAATCATTTGTTTGAGTGTTTAATTGTTGGTTAAAGGCAAATGGTGGAAAATAGCCAAATGCGATTATTACTGATCAAGATAAATCCATTAAAGCAGCAGTGAGGGAGGTCTTTCCTAATGCTAAGCATCAGTTTTGCTTCTGGCATATATTGAAGAAAATATCGGAGAGGATTGGGCATATATGTGTAGCAAACAAAGGTTTTATGGAGGACTTCGATAGCTGCATCTATGATTCAATTTCTGTGTATGAGTTTGAAGAGAAGTCGGAAGAGTTGTTGTGCAAGTATGGAGCATGTAGAGATAATGAATGGTTGAATCAATTATACGAATGTCGTGTCAAATGGGTACCATTATTTTTGAAGGATACATTTTTCGCAGGTAAAAGATGTTGCACTGGACTGATAGACTTTGCATTATAATGATACACTTTGCACTGCCAAGAGACACTTTGTGCTAGATTGAAGCATAATGCACTGAAATGCATTGCGTTGGAATGAAGCATAGTACACTGTAATATTTACATGTAATCTTAATAAGTTGATTTTATATTTTTTTATAGGAATGTCAACTTCTCAACGAAGTGAGAGCATTAATCACTTCTTTGATGGATATGTTAATGCAAAGACCACTCTCTCTGAGTTTTTTGAAAAGTTTGAACTTGCATTAGAGAGTAGATATGATACTGAGAATGAAGCAGATGTTAAAAGCATGGAGACAATCGCATACTTGAATACATCTTCGCCCTTGGAGAAGCAGGCAGCCAATAAATGCACAAGGGCCATTTTAAAAAAAAAAATCAACAAGAATTGGTAGAGACTGTATCATGTCACACAATGGTAATTCACCAGGAAAGTTCAAACACAACATTCGAGGTAAAATCTTTTGAACAGATTAAAGTCAAACGAGTTGGAGCTGACATTGTTAAGGATTTAGTGAAACAATATACAGTGTATTGTGATGTAGTTGGTGAAGCTATTTCATGTACTTGTCGATCCTTTGAATTTAAAGGGTACTTGTGTAGGCATGCACTCGTGAGACTTCAATACTGTGGAATTTTCTAAATTCCTAATAGGTATATTCTAAAGCGATGGACAAAGGAGATGCGCCAGCGTCACATGCTAGATGAATTTAACAAGCCAAGTGGTGGCAAAGATTCAAGGGGATGTCGGTATATAAATTTGTGTTACTGGCAGATGAAAGTTGTTGAGGTTGGATCAGTGTCAGAAGAAGCATATGAACTCCTATTAGTTGAGCTGCCAAACCTAATGTCTTCATTAATGGATGCAAACAGTTCTCATATGCAATCAAAAATGATCAAAGATGTTGGTCGTTCAGGTGCAATGACGGACCCTCGATGTACCAACTTAGAATTGGTTGTGAAAGATCCATCAATTATTGCAAGGAAAGGAAGGAAGAGAGAAAAAAGAATACAAAGTATGATTGAAAAGTGTCGAAGAAAATGTAAAAGAGCAAAGAAGTGTAAAGCATGTGGCAATCTTGATGGGATGTGTGTTCCTAGCTGCAAATTAAAGTCCAATGTTATTGTTAATGTCGATGTTTTAGGATTAAATAATCTCTATTATACCTTACCTGTGAAAGTATGGAGTACACAACAATCTGCTATGTAGTGGCTTTGGTTTGATTATATATGAGTCTACCTATGTAGACTGTGTTTGCCTTTGTACAACATATGTAGGCACACTGTCCAGCCTATGTAGACTTTGTTTGCCTTCAATGAAGTTAGTGCACCTATGTGAGTGTTCCTGCACAGAGTGAGAACGTACTGCACAACAGTGAAATATTTTGTAAATAAGTGAAACATTTTGTAGTGGACTAAAATATTTTACTCTGAAATGAAGCTGATTACACAAATTTAGCTAGTAAGATGGTATTTTAAATACCTTTTGCACATAGGTTAAACGTATTGCACAGCAGTGAAATAGTTTGTAAATAAGTGAAATATTTTATAGTGGACTAAAATATTTTGCTCTGAAATGAAGTTGATTACACAAATGTAGCTGGTAAGATGGTATTTTCAATATCTTTTGCACAGAGGTTAAACATATTGCACAGTAGTGAAATATTTTGTAAATAAGAGAAACATTTTATAGTGGACTGAAATATTTTGCTTTGAAATGAAGCTGATTACACAAATTTAGCTGGTAAGACAGTATTTTCAATACCTTTTGCACAGAGGTTAAACGTATTGCACAACAGTGAAATATTTTGTAAATAAGTGAAACATTTTGTAGTGGACTGAAATATTTTGCTCTGAAATGAAGCTGATTACACAATTTTAGCTGGTAAGATGGTATTTTTAATACCTTTTGCACAGAGGTTAAACGTATTGCACAGAAGTGAAACATTTTGTACAGAAGTGAAATATTTTGTAGTGGACTGAAATATTTTACTCTGAAATGAAGTTGATTACACAAATTTAGCTGGTAAGATGGTATTTTCAATACCTTTTGCATAGAGGTTAAATGTATTGCACAGAAGTGAAATATTTTGTATAGAAAGGAAACATTTTGTAGTGGACTGAAATATTTTGCTCTGAAATGATGCTGATTACACAATTCATTTACAACCAATTAAAATTACACCCATGACTTTCAAGTCCTTTACATCATTCCACACCAACAACATAACATTATTGATGCTTTACTGTTGATGCCCCACGGCACCGACCATCAAGAGATTTGTTGTCAGCTCTCCTCTCATGTGTTGGACATCTTCTACTATGAAATCTCATTGCACTTGGCCATCTACTATCTTTGACAGGCACTCTATGTACTTTAAGCAATACACCCCACAGGCTAGTGAATTGGGTGGCTGAAAAGGAGATTCCTCATCAAAAATCATTTCCCATGACTTCATGGAGGAGAATGGCTTCCTCCATAGTGCCACCTGGACAGATGCAAAAGTTAGAGTTGGTGAACATGTGAAGGTGGAAATTATGCAACATTAAATTTCAGATAATATATATGAGATATCTTACCCAATTCCTTGCATCAACAGTATATTGAGCATTTCCCTTTATGGGGTTATACGAAATGAAAGCTCGCCTCTTAAAGTTAATAGCAAACAAGTGCCAATGGCTTTGGGAATGTAGAATACAAAACAGATAATCCAACTCTTGCATATTCTCTTTTGTAAGGAATTGAGTCACATAACGCTTCAATATGCTTGCCTTAGAGAAGAAGTTGACGGGCAGAAGCTGAACTAAAGAGGATTACACCACTGACATACATCTACATTTCACTGACGCGGATGGGGAGGAAGCATGATTTCTCATAAGTAATTCCACACAGCTGTCGAGAACCTACATAATATTATCAATAAATCATTGTAAATGTTGAATCTATGAAGGGGCAATGGAATGCACACATGTTATAGTACACTTACATCAAAGTCAATCATCTCCCCAAACAACAGTTCATGCAGCTGCAACCTGCTTATTAAACCCCCCCTATTGGTTTCTCACAACTGGAACATTGTTCAGGGATATAAAGATATCAAAAAACTTGGACATCGGTGGAAAAAAAAAGAGATATATGGTTGGATTACTTGTTCATTTAAACCGATAAGAAATTATTAATAATGCTCTCATGTGAGTTAGAGAGCTTTCCCAACCCACAATAATCCCTTCAGATTTCAATGTATGCATGCATTGTCTATGAGTGAAACATATTGCACTGACAATTTTTACAATTTATGCAGAATTGAAATATATTGCATAGAACATCAAAAAATTGTAACAGGCACTAACATATTGCAGAGGACTGAAACATATTTACATCAAATAACATATTATTTTACCGTGTCAAAGAAAATAGAGTGCACATAACTGAAATAATTTGCAGCAGAAATATAACATATTGCACATGACTAAAAGATATGTTCATAAAATAAATTATATTACACTAAAAATAAACAAAGTGCACAGTACTAAAACACAATACATATTACGGAAAACAAAGTTATAGATGTGGAACAAATTTTACAAGATTGAAAAATATTATACATTTTTCCCTACTTGCAGTTGTAGGACCCCCTGGTGAGACAGGCACATGATCAAGTGTTGATTTATCTATCGGACCTTCTTCATCTTTTGAGACTCGGGCTGATTTCTTTGCCTTCTTGTCGAGCCTAACGTACAGGGATTGAAATGAAGTAGAGGGTTGTCGTTTACCGTGACGCTTTACAGCTTTTGAAATGGAGCTTAGCTTGACAGCCTCCTCACCCAAGGCCACAATGGACTCCCATCCTTCCTCCCTCATGTCCACCCCTCCCTCCGGATCCTCCACTACCTTTTGTACATCCCCCTCTCTTCCTCCACCTCAGCCTCAGCCTCCTCCCCCACCTCCTCAGCCTCCTTCCTCCCCACCTCCTCAGCCTCCTCCTCCCCCACCTCCTCAACCTCCTTCCTCCCCCACCTCAGCCTGCACCAATTCGTCGGCCTCCTCCCTTCCAGCTCCTCAGCCTCCTTCCTCTCCCCAACGTGAGACAATTTTATCTTAAGGTGTTGCACTTCATGGATCAAAGAATGCATAGCTTGTATTTGTGTATGCATTTGTGTTTTGAAGTCAGCAACATCTTTCTCCCTCTTCTCCTCTGAACGTCGAAGGGCCTCCTTAAGGCCCTTGATCTCCTTAGCCAAGGATTCCACTTTCCTTTGAGTTGAAGATTTTGTAGTTGGGCTAACACAAGCCCGCAGAAACTGTTCATGCTCCCCCTGTAGGAGCCATTCTTCTGACCTGTGCAGCTGAAGCTTCTCGATTACCTATTACATCATATGTTGACCCTAAGAGTATACTTGGACAATAAGTGGGGTTGAATTGTCCCCTTTAAATGTTATGGAAACTTTATAACTATTGTAAATCAAGGTGAAAAAATAGACATATTTTAGCAATATGAGACGGGATTGACCATATGCAAATTTCTATTCTCCAGCTCACCGGCTCACACGATCAATATAAACAAGATATACGAACTAGCCACAATCACACAAGATGCGAGAGAGATTTTTAGGTGGTTTGGGACCACGACGGGCTCCCTACGTCCACCCCTCACCAACCGGTGAGGCTTCATTCGCTTCGAAATGAAGCGCACGGAGTTCACACTCCAAATACACGGAGACGTCGTCTCCTACATGATCCACCAGTGGATCACAACCACCCGAACGTTGCACCGCCCACAGCTCCATCCATACACAACCGTACGCAGACGGTTCTCAACAAAGAAAATATTCAGAGGTTAGAAAACTTGAAGAATATTCAATACAAGCTTGATACTCAGAATATACGAAGAGGGAATCATGAAAATAATCTAAGAAGGGCTAAGAAATGATGGAGAAATATATCCATAGAGTTTAAAAACAATTACAATTTTGCCAACCCACAGAAATTTCATGCCCATCCTGTTAAGAAGAATGCTAGGCCTTCTGTTAATTGTTACTACTATGGCAATTTTGGGCATACCATGTATGACTGTGCCTTAATGAATTTTCATGATATGCATGCCCAAAGAATGTGGAGAGCACCCACTAAAGGTGCAACTAATCATTCGGGACCCAATAAAGTTTGGGTACTCAAAATTGTTGAATGAGAACTTTCTTGCAGGGTTGCCTTGAGGCCAAGTGGAAGGCTTGGAAGATGATGGATGCTCAAGGCACAAGTATGAAATTTCATGCATTATCTTGTGGCATTGGGTGGTTTTGTTTCATGACAGGTATTGCTTCTCAAAAACTTGAATTGTTGCTCATCTACTCTGATGTGCCAAAAAATCTCCAAATGATTATTTGAACAATTCTTGGTTTAAACTGCATGTGTGATATCACATTCGAACTTAACTATATTTCTGGTATATCAAATCGTGTTAGTGGAAGAGTGGATCACGTCCACTTGGAAGCTTTCACCATGTGTGAGTCGGGTCTTCGGACCTCAAACTCCGCCTTGTACCAGCACTTGGAGAAATCAAATCGCTAACTTGAGATTGGATTGTTTTTCTTCTGAAGAGTCATTGAAAAATCTGTTTGGCTTGTGGATGATTTTTTGCACTTCTGAAATGCTATTGAAAATCTATTTTTAAAAAAGTTTTTGAAAATAAAATGGGTTGCATTACTTATTTCTGATCTTTTATGCGCCCTTGTTCTAAAAGGCCTAGTGTTGGAAAATACTTGTTGTTCATCCTTCAAAACTGAATGTCCTCTTGTGGAATCTGAAAATTTTTTTGAAAATGAAGCTTTCCCATCTTGCTTTTGCATCTTGCATTCCATTCTCATATAGATATAGGTTGCATGCATTAGAATTTAATGCATTAGGTGCATTTAGATCATCCAAATGAAAAACTGAAAACTTGTAATTTGCATCAATGCTACATCTTGCACTTTGCATTGCATTTAGGGCATTCAAATAAAAATCTGACATTTTACATTCATAATGCATTCTGTATTTTACATTGCAATTGCATAACTTTCAATTGTGTGCTTGCATGTTATTTATGTTACTCACCCCCATCCTTGGAATTTCTAAGACCTCATAATTCTTGCTAAATAATATTGCAATTGAGTCATCACTAGAGTGCTACATGTCATACACTCAGGGGGAGTAATCTTCTGATAAGTGTATCTAGATAAGGGGAGCTGCACTATTATGTGTTCATGAAATTTTCAATATACATGCTGAATCAAATTCGCACACTTCATGCACAAAATGTGAGAATGAGTGTTAGAGATAAGGATGTAGGAATTTCCTTTCAACACTCTAGAAATATTAAACTTGCTGCATGAATGTCAAAGAGACAGTTGAGGAAAAAGCTGCCTGCCTACTTTTTGTAGAAAGAATCTAAAAAGAATGGCAGAGTAATGTTTAGTCTCACTGAGTAAATTGGGCACATGTCACCTGAGACGTGATGTGGTTCACTTCAGAAAGGTGTTGTACTTGTATCTCTGCTCAAAATGAGGTGAAATGGTTCAATATTCTGAGTAACCGGGGATTCTGGCATGAGCTCCATGTGTCTCCTTGCGTAAAAAGGAATTATCTGAACCTGATCACTCTTGAAAAATTCTGACTATCATGTGATATTGTTTGAGTTAAAAAATATTGGTAAAAACTCATTATGGTAGAGCGTAGCCTCTAATACGCTGTTCTCTTAACATGAAATGCAGGTTATATAATCTCTCATTGTGTTGATCTGAAAATCTAAATATCCATATGGTTACAGTCTATTTTCATGTTATTCACCTACACATATGGAAATTTGATTTAATATATATTCAAAAAATTGAATGACTGCATTGACTATTGCATAACTCTTCTGTGTGATTGCACAATACCCTAGGTGTTCCACATAAGCATCCTAGATGTTTTGACTCTCATGCACTTTTTTGATACCTATTCCCCTCTTGAATGAGTAAGGGGGAGCTGTATTGCATGTATATACATATACATATCTGCTTGGTTGCATGGTGCATTTCATATCTCATCATTTGTATGCCTTTAGGTTCATGCATTCCTAAAGAAAATTCAAAAATCTGAAAGCCATGAAAATCAATTTGTGACCCTCACATAGAAATAATCAACATGGTTTTTGAGTTTAACAATTGGCTTAGTTGTTTTTTTTGAAAATATAAAAATCAAAAAATTTAAAAATTACAGAAACTCATTTGATATGCCATCTTGCCTTACTTTGCTCTTGCATTTTGTGAGAATCTGAAATGGGTTCTAGATTATAAATGCTATCATGTTGAACACTTCATGTTGTATAAATCTTCCACCAATGGTTCATATCTGTGTGGCCAACCATTACCAACAATTGATCTTCACATTGGTATCATCTCTTCCGGCCTAACATGTTCATATCATGTCAAATAACCCCCTGTCTTTTTGTAGATGACAAAAAGGGGGAGAAAAATGTGTTGTGTGCTCAATGCATGTTGGTTGTGTGCTCAAGGGGGAGAAGCATGTTAGTTGTGTGCTCAACGCATGTTGGCTGTGTACTCTCGTACATATTGTTTTGTCATCATCCAAAAGGAGGAGATTGTTGCAAGAGATTGTTACATCTCCTAGTTGATGTTTGGTGTTTGGTTTTAATGATAGTAAAATAATTGTGCTTTGTTTGGTGTTTGGTTTTAATGATAATAAAATAATTGTGCTTGGGTTGTGGGCATCATTGAGCATGCCTGTGTATGTTTCATTGAGCAACATGTATGCATCTTGGTTGATGAGTTAACACTCTCATTGCATTGCATCGACTCTTAAAAGTCATATGAATCCTTAGTGTTTAATGAACTCATGCTATATATATTGGTTTACAGGATCGAAACTATGGGTCATGTTTTGGAACTCAAAGGAGTGCATCAATGAAGTTATTCTTCAAAAAGGGAGTTACCTTTCTCATTGTATTGCAACGACTCTTTTCTATGTTTCATACATTTCATCAAATATATTTTCAAAGTCTTGGTTGGGGTATTTTTCTTGCATTTTCCTCATAAGGTTTTTGGGCTTGAAATATACTCAACCTATTTATTTGAAACTTGATAGATGTGATTTTAAATGATGCATACTCATTATGTGGACTCATAGTCATTTGGTTTTGGCAATTCAAGTGAATGTGCTTAATGTGTGCTTGAAAGTTGTTTAAGCTAACTCATGTGAACTTTGGTGAAATTGGATTTTATGATGCTCACATGTGTTGCTTATATGCATGTCAAAATGATCACATCTCTAGTTGAGGATTTGATGGTTTGAAAAATGTGTTTCATGTTTCTTTCATATGAGATTTGGGTCATGAATTTATAAGACTTTCTACATGCCTCTTGTATATGCTCATATTTGCCTAAAATGCATGGCTTAAGAAAGTGATTCTTGTTTGAGAAAGATTGGGCTCCTATGTGCTTGAAGTTGTGATATGGAATGAAGTTTTAATAGCCTTTTATGTATGGTTTTGAATGCACTCCATGCATATTCTTTGTAGAGCTTTGAGACAAGTTTAGATGTTTAATTTCATCATGCAAATCTTAGAAGAAATGAGTTGTTAGTGCTCAAGCATGAATCTCATGTAAACCTTGGTAGATTTGGCTGAATGGTACTCAAAGTGTTCATATGCACCGAGTTCATGGGATTTCATACATGTACTTCATGCATTTAACATATGAATTATTGAGCTAAAGTTCTAATCATTTTTATTATGGTTTTGTAGTTAAATTCTTTGTATAGTTCCTCCAAGATCAAAGGAGTTTGATGCCACAGAGTTTGCAAGGGTTGCAATGGAGTTTAGGGCTGAAATGTATTAGTTTAGAATTTACTGTGGCTGGCGGTCGACCAACCCTGTAGCTCCGGTCGACTGAAATTCCCAGAAATGGGAGATTTCAGCCTGTAAAATTTCGGTCGACCGCCAGACCCGTGTAGGTCGACTGACAGCGACGAAAACCCAAAAACGTGGTTCCGAAACCCATCTAAACCAAGTCAACTTGTGCCTAACCCTTACCCCTTTGCCCTTGGGTTGATGGGAGACCTATTGGGGGTCCTTTTGGAGGTTTCTAGAAGGGCTATACTAGTCTTTTGGTGTCTCCTATTTGTATGCATATGAGAGCTACGAATTTAACAAGTTATAACCCTAGTGTGTTCATTATTTTTCCATCTTGCAAGTGAAGGAAAGGAGAAAGGGAGGAGAGGCTATTGTGGATGAGATTTAATCTACATCAAGGAGGATTTGGAGATCGTGCATGAAGGGAAAGTGAAGCGGATCAACGAGAGGATCAAGAGGACGCAGGAATCATCTTCACCCAGCTTCCCTCCGACTTGTGGTTTAAGGAATATCTTCATCCGGCTATTGGAGTTCGAGGGAGATTATTTCTACATGCTTTCTATGTTGTTCTTGATATGCTCCATGTTCTATAGTTTGGGTTTAGCATGATTTGATCATTCGTGTTTATCTTCCGAACATTAGAGATATTTATGTGTGTGACCGTCTGTATATACGGTCGTGTTTGATCGCCTACGTGCGGTCGTTGTGCTGCATTTGTTGTAGTGTGTGTGTGTGTGTTTATGATTCGGTCATTGGATCGTGTAGGAGAGTTCGTCTCCATGTGTGTGTGTGTTGGGGAGCGTCCCCGTGTGTGTGTGTGTGTAGGCATCGTCATGTGTGTTGTTGGAGCGTCGCCTCTGTGTTGGGGATTTATCCCCGTGTGTGTTGGAGCCTTGCTCCGTGTTGGGGAGTCTTCCCCGTGCTGGTTTATCCAGCTAGTGGATCCTTACCGGTTTGGTAAGGGGTGGACGTAGGGAGCCCGTCGTGGTCTCGAACCACCTTAAAAATCTCTTTGTCTTGTGGTTTGCATTGTGGCATTGTATGGTTTGATCGTTATATTCCTTTATATGATCGCGTGAGATCGGAGAGGTTGAGAGAATTTAGTTCCTTGTTCATTTGAAAGCTAATTCCTCAATCTCGATAAAACTTGTTAATTCTGCTAAGAAAGTTTTAATTTACCATTTTTAGTGGGGGACAATTCAACCCCGCCGTTCTTGTCCGCTCGCCTACCTGAGAACAACATATCCTAGGACCATTTTCAGACCTTGAGGCACGTGTCCTGGAGGTGTGAGCCATTGACGTGGAGTAAATAAACACAAGACTAGTTGACCCTGCTCGAAGTCTGCCAGAGTATCGTTATAAGTTGACTTAATCTCACGACTTGCTTCAAGTATGTCAACGCACTTTGTTGGGTTGGTTGACACACCTTACCTTCTGCGCGAGCTGGACTGAGAGCCGGATGAGTATTGTGTCGATGCACCCTGATGTGTGTTTCGACGCACCATACCGTTGGCTCGGGCTGCTACGAGCTAGACTAAGAGCCGAATGAGTATTATGTCAACGCACCCTGATGTGTGTGTCGACGCACCTTGTAATATGCTCCTTAAGCTGCTTCTAGAAGACACCCTGTGTCAATGCACTTAAGAGGATGGAGTGGATAGAGTTGATGCAGCTTTGTAAGTGCTCCTGAAGCTGCTTATGGAAGCCATCCTGTGTCGACGCACTTAAGAGGATGGAGTGGATAGAGTCGACGTAGCTTTGTAAAGTGCTCCTGAAGCTACTTCTGGAAGCAGTCATGTGTCGACGCACTGAGAGAATGAAGTGGATGGCGTCGACGCTGCCTGAAGAGAATTCCCTGTACAACTAGTATTGGAATTGAAGTTGTGTAGACGCACTGAAGGTCTTGTATCGACGTATCTAGTTGTTCGCTCTGGCTGTTCTGCTACTTGTGAGCATGTAGGTCGACTCACTTAAGAGGTAGGTAGACACACTCTGAACACTTAGTCAATTTCTTATCATTCAGCCAATCACAAAAGAAGTTGTTTCAGGTTTTCTCAATTTTGGCTTGCTAATGACTTATAGTTAGACATCATCAAAACACAATGCACACAACAAAGCTTGTGTTAGCCGCTCCACACCTGAGCCAAAACCTGCCTGCTCCTTGCTCAGCCGGTGTCCGCCACTCCACCTTTCCAGCCAATGCCTTGCATTCCCTGAACTTGGAGTCTGTGCCCCTTCTAGTGCCTACATTGATGTCGATATTCCTACCCCCACTAAGCCCTACTACGTTGCTATTACTCTGTCACTATTGTATAGACCAAGCCCTTCCGACGTCATGCCCCCTAGAATCCCTGACTCTTTTCCTTCGGTAGTAGAAACAAGGGTGTTCAGATTACATGAGATGAAAATTAACATCGACTGTGGTCGAAAGGCTCGGTCGATGAGGAAATATCTTGTACCCGAACCCCACACCACTGGATACACCTACACCTGCAAAATCTAGTTTCTACTAGCTATCGAAACTGTTACCATGCACACACATACCCTATCCACGTATCGCCCATATGTCCATGCACACGTGCCATTCCCGGGAGGCACATCCGAATTGAATCTTAATTCTGTGGCAATTGTCGAAATTTGACTGTCACACTCGCAAAATATATACACCCAGTAAAAATCAGTCTTAACTAGCTAATCACAAATCAACCACATTTTCCCACATTATTTCATTTTTATTCCCCTATCGATTCTGTGTGTGCCCCCGAATAGTGTAATATCAGTGCACAATGAAGGAATGTAAAAAAAAAGAAGAAGAAACAAATTACCTACACTTTCTTTGAATTAACACTACTTCGTTTTCCCACATTCATAAAAAAAGTGATGTTAATATTTATTTCCTATGTTTCTATCTAAGCGACATTAATACCTATTCCTCTATTTCTTAAAAAGTGATGCTAATCTTTATTCTTACATTTTTTCACTACACGGCCAAAAGTAGTACCTACATTTTCTAGGAAATGTAGGTATATTCTCTTATATGCATAAGTCCAGATGGGTTTTACCAATGCTTTTGTTGGACATCTCCTACGCTTCTAAAACGTAGGTATAGGTCAAGCTATACCTGTGTTTCATAGAAACGTAGGTATAACCTATAGTCACACATAGAAACGTAGGTATAACCTATAGTCACGTAGGCAAGTGCCACATTTCCAAAGCATAGCAAAGAAGCGTAGGTAAAGGCTTTACCTATATTTCTTGGACCAATAGCTATGTTTTAGAAATATAGGTAAAAGTCTCATTTGTTGTAGTGTGCCAGTCAGAGCTGCAACCATGAACTAGCTATGTGTTTTGTGGTGCTGGTTATTGTTGCCCATGAGGGCTTTTGTATCGAGACAAATTCTGTAATTAACTATAGATTATGAATGGGAACCAATCCTTGTGCAGTTTCTCTTTGTAATACGTGTGTAATTGACAAATGTTTTATGTATGGAATGGTCGAAGTGCTACTACTCTTAGGCACGTCATGTCAAGTTGCCACATCCCATGTTTTCGCTTTAACAGGGCATGATAGTCACGAAGAGAATACTTTTCACCAAGGCAATGAACCAAGGTGGTCATTGCCGATGGTGAACTTTTGGTGATAATAATATCATCCACATAGATAAGGATGAAGATGATCACCCTATCCCAACGATAGAAGAAGCATCGATCTTGGAACCAACAAAACCAAGGCCTTGAAGGAAGCAATTGAGCCGATAAAACCATGCCCGTGGAGCTTGCTTGAGACCATATAAAAACTTATGAAGTTTACATACATAATTCAGATGTCTCGTATCAAGATAAGTAGGAGGTTGTTTCATATAGATGGTCTCCTAAAGGTGGCCATGCAAGAATGCATTGGAGACATCGAGTTGTTGAATATTCCATGCACAAGAGACCGCAATAGCCAGAATAGTCCAAGTGGTGGCAGGCTTAACCATGAGACTGAAGGTCTTAATATAGTCGATACTAGCCTATTGAGTATAGCCTTTAGCAACCAAGCGCACCTTATACTGATCAATGGACCCATTAGGATGTCACTTGATGCGAAATACCAACTTGTTGCCCACAATATTTGTAGCAAGGGGTGCAGGCACCAGTGTCCATGTACCATTCTGAATGAGAGCATTCAATTCCTCAGACATGGCTGCCCTCCATTCAAGATATTTCGCTATTGAAGTGAAGCTGGTCGGCTCCAGAACACCATCCACAGAGGCTAGAAAGGCTGAAGGAAGAAAATGCTTGGACTTGTGTCCAAGTTCCATCGCATGAGTCCGTCTTGGCCTGCTGGCCACATACGGAGTAGGGTTATTGACCAGAGTAGAAGAAGAAGGGACCTCCTCCTGTGCATCCTACAGATCGACTACAAACGTAATCCCATGCATGTTAGTAGCAATAATCGCACGATTATTACCCATATTCTTGATCAATGAGGGGGCTATTGGAGCAGCAGGAGCACTAGGAAGAGAAGGGGTGTTGAGTGCTGGTGAAGTAGGTGTAGGGACCATAGTCGGAATGGGTGAACTACTTCTTGGTGGAGGCACAGTAGTCAGAAGTGACATGCTGCTTGGTGGAAATGCAGCAGCAGAAGGCACCCGTATGGCTTGCTATGGCGCGGTGGAGGAGGGCAAGGCCACGGGGGTATAGGTCGGTGCAGTAGAAGGACGTGCCACCGTCAGCCACGAAGAATCCAAGAAAGGAGACCCCTATAGCACTAGATGAGTTAGCTTACAAAAATTCATTTTCGTGAAAGGTGGCATAACATGCATAGTAAAACCGCTAAGTTGCTTTATTATTGCATCGATAAGACTGTAACCCAAGAAAATACATGACTGAGTGCGGAACTCAAACTTTGTAGAGTTATACACACGAAGGAGGGAGAAGGCAACATGCCCAAAGACACGAAGGAATAGTGTGGAGATGTATAGAAAAGTTTTTGGAAAGAAGAAACACCTCGCAGAGTGCGGATTGGTACGTGATTCATGGTGTAGACTGCAATATCAAAGGCAAAGTTCCAAAAGAATCATGGAATTAAAGAGTGAGCAAGGAGAGAGAGACCACAATCGACAATATGGTGTATTTTCCTTTTACCTACCCCATTTTGCTCAGGAGTTTGAGCACATGTCACAAGGTGTCAAATGCCACAATGTGCAAGATAGGGAGTGAGGGCACGATACTCACCCCCCCCAAATCAAACTGCAAAGCCAACAACTTGGTGTTAAATTGGCATTCCATGAGAACATGAAAGCGTTGAAAGATACAAGAAAGTTGAGAGCGCTGAGCCATGGGATACATCCACACAAACTTGGAATAATCATCCATAAAAATAACAAAATACTTATCACAATTAATAGAAGAAAGAGGTGTAGGCCCCCAGATATCAGAGCAAATTAACTCAAGTGGTTTAGAACTACACATCAAGGTAGGGGGTAAAGAGAACTTGCTTGCTTTTCCTAACTTGCAAGCATAACAATTATTTAACACCAACAAAGAACCAACATATGGCAAACACTTAGACCTAATAAGAGAAATGACATTTTTGTAATTGCTATGACCTAAACGAGGATGCCAGATGGAGGCGGACACTCATTCACCAAGAAAGTAACTCAGACTGTAGAGTTTATTGGAGGAAATAAGAGTTGGAGATCGTTGTTGCATTTGGAGGTGATAGAGTTCGACTTTGCTATGCCCTTAAACTAGAACCTCCCCCGTAACCTTGTCCTTAACATGATAATGATGTAGATGAAATTCAAAAACACAGTTATTGTCAGAAGTGAAACCTTGGACAAAAAGAATGTGCACTTGAATTTGTGGAACATGAAGAAGATTGGTGAGAGAAAAGTGTCGATTACCAAAAGAGAAGGAGGTGGATCCAATATGAGTAATATGTACTATTAGGTTCGTTGCGCTCCCTCTTTGTCCTTGGCAATGGTTTTGATAATAACAAAATATTATGTGCATTGCGTATGTGTAGAAGTGAAAATCGTGTGTGCATGTCTTGTGAAAAAGTCTTGATGCTAAAAGAGTTCATATTTTGATTATCTTGTCTTGCAAGAACTAACCTATGTATAGTGGTATGGTGGACTTCATTTTCAACTCAATCAAAGGCTGCAATTTTGTTCTAATGGAGTCGACCTCACTGTGCTAATTGGTTAATCCTACAAGGGTTTTCATGAACATTCTTTCATTAGTCCTTCAATATCATGAATGTGGTTCATTGCATACTGCTCATGGGAGTTTTGAGAAGGTTGAGTCTTAACATGCCTCACATAGTTATTGATGTATTTGGGTTGAATGAGTTTCATGCATAGCAAATACATGTCTAAATGTCTCAACTCTTAATTGAGGTTTCGGCATTTTGAAATTACTTTCAAGCATACATTTCTTGTTGTATTGAAGCTATCAAAGAGTCCCATGCTTTGACAAAATGAGTTTTCTTTTGGGCTTGCAAGATGCTTAGCCCATTAATATTATCATTTGTTGGATAGTGGTGAAAAACATGCCAATACCTTGTTTCATTGAGTGGCTATTTGATTTTAATTTTTAATGAGGAACTTGGTGAATTTTGGGTGAAAGGCATTATCATAGTGCTTGATGGATTGCTCATTGTATTTGATCTTTTAATGAGGAAAATTGTGTTTTTAAGTGGGTTTTCAATTGTGTTTAATGCATCTTCTTCAAAGGGCTCTCATGCATATCATTCATGTTTTCTAATGGATTATCTTGTAAGTTAAACACATGAATAATTGATCTGAATTTCTGGTTGGCAAAATGAAGGTTTAAATGAATGCATTTTTAGCTAAGGTTTTGTTGGTTTGTGAGTGTGATATCATTCTTGAGCTTTCGAGTTTGAATTGAGGAAAACAAGACTTAGATTGTACTTTCATGCATCATCTTTGTGGGTTCTTCAGGGTCTTTAATCCTTGTGCAAACCATTTGAATTAACTTGTTCTTCATCATAGAAATTCATGAATGGATGTTGGAATTCATTGGGTTGCTTGTTTAGGGCATTAGATCATCATTAGAAATCATTTGTTAAGGTTCCAAGGTCAATGGGTCGACCCCCCCACTCAATGGGTCGACCCCTAGACTTAAAACAACTCTGGCAGAACTGCTGAATGTAGATGGGTTGACCCCCTCTATAACTGGGTCAACCCCTGTAACTCTGTTTGGGCAAGACAGAGTGCTGGCCAGAACTGGGACGTCCCACTTTAGTTCGCAGCACCGCAGGTGTATTGCTTGGCCCTCCGGAACCTATCCATGTGGGCACCTTTTGAGTTGATCTTTTACCCCATTGCCCCTAAGTTATTGATACACATCTTAGAGGCTTTTTGCTAGGGCTTTGTAAGGGCTTTGTGGTCTTTTGAACAACCTATCTTGCTGGTGTATATAACTGGAAATAATAGAAGAGCTAATTGTTCTATTCTTGTTGCAGGGAAAGAAGAAAGAGGGCGGCCACAAGGTGGAGAGGAGAGGGCTTTGAAAGATTTATCAGTTCTTGGTGTTTCCAGGTGCGATTGAAGCTTGGATCTGAAGGAACACATCTTTGATGCTCAAGGAGGATGGCCGATTGCTCTATCTAGCTGCGGATTCAACTCCCTCCGGTTGGTGCTTCAAGGAAAACATCTAAACGGACATTCAAGAATAAGGGGGAAACATTCTATATCTTTTACCCATTTGTTTGTAATGCTTTTCGTGATCTACATTCTGTTGTGACCATATCTTGTATATCTTTTTGTTTTTCTGAACATCAAAATATCTGTGTGTGGTGTTGTTTGTTAAGTAAGAGGTCGGTGAGCTAGAAGGGGAGGGGATGAATAGATCACCGTTTTTTTAAAAAAAAGTATCCGAGCCGAGGAGATCTTACAAGATGAAATTGGCTAGGAGGACTGACAATATGAATGATCAGAAACCTTAAACGAGATAAGGCACATCACGAGTACAGAACATATATCATTCAGAATTCCATTAGCACAAATGCACAAACACTAACCGAGCAGTCAGACCAAGGTTTCGATCAGCAACAAACACACTCACTTCATGAACCCAGACAAAAGCATAAAGAGAAAAGATGCGCACAATCACACCACGATGAACAGGAGGTTTAGATGGTTCAGTCTGCAACCTGCAGACTTACGTCCATCCCTCACTCAAAGCAGAATGAGGCTTCACTTTCACACGAAAGAACTGCAGACTCAGTCTGCCAACAACACGCTGATCCACAGCTTGGGGATCGAAATCCCTACAGACGCTGAACCACAGCTTGCACCCAGGTCTCACACCACAAGACCTGACCCGGAGATAACTCTCCCTTCCTCTTAGACAAGAGGGAACCCAGCAATGACCCACACTCACTGCAAATCAGAGACGCTGTCTCTCTTCCTCCACAGCCGGAGGGAACAACCCAGATAGCCTCCTCACTATCTGAACACAACAACCCCGGAGACCACCTCCCTTCCTCTGATCTGATTCAGAGGGAACCACAACGTAACCCAAAGGATTCACCTCTCTTCCTCTACACCTAGAGGGAACGATAAAACAGAGTATCAGAATTTAAGAACAAACAACTGAAAACATAAAGAAATATCGAAGAGCAATCAAACGGAGAACCAATGTAGCTTCTTAGAGAAGCATAAACAGAACGTAGCAGAAAACCATCCTCTCCTTCATCACTCTCTCTCTCTTCCAGGTACGCTCAACGAATGGATCAGGATGGCTTCTCCTCTCCTTCCTCTCACTCTGGCCTCATCCTTTTTCTTGTGGCTTCGGCAGCTTTTCAGGAGCAGAAACCTTCATATATATATCCAACCTCACGAGAGAGTGAGGGTTTGGGAGACACGCGCGAAGTAATGCTTCCAGATGAACCGAGCCACGTGTTAGACGATTATTCCCTCGGATCACGTGCTCACATGATTGGAATAAAGTTCCAATTTGTCTTTAAGTCCCTGTAAGGTTTTAGAGAACATTCAGTCAATCTCAGAAATATTCAAGTCATACATTGTTCACACAGATTGCACGGGAGTTATCAAGGGATAGAAGAACGCGTCAACGCAGTAAAGCCAAGGCATTAACGCAATGAGATTATAATCGAGTTATAATGGAGGGTAGGTCCCTTGACAAAGCACCCCAATGCGTCAACGCATCAGTTGACAGCGTCGACGCTTTTGCTTGGTGGTTGATCAAAAGAACCTTTGGTCATAAACTCAAGGCGTCGATGCTTCCATTGTGTAGCGTCACCTCAGCTCCTTGGGTGAGACGCACAATCTCTTGGTAACAAGCCAATGCGTCAATGCTTCAGGTGACAGCGTCGACTCAGCTTCATAGGCGAGACGCTTAAGCCCTTGGCACCAAGCCAATGCGTCAACGCTTCCATCGTGCAGCGTCGACGCAACTGCTTAAACGAAATGCTCACGCCCCTGGCAACAGGCCAATGTGTCAACGCATCCAGTGACAGCGTCGACGCAGTGGACAAAACACCAAGCGAAAGACGCACTATTGCGTCTACGCAGCCAGCCAAGTGCGTCAACGCACTAAATGCACAGAACCCATATAAACAAGACAAATAAGTATGAGCTCATGGGTGAACATGATAGAGGAGCATTAAGTCAGAAAAGCATGATGAAAAAGCATTTGATCCATAGATGTGCATGCAAGACAACAACATTAGATCCTAAGAATATTTAGACAATGCAGGATCTTTATCATTCATCAAGGAGCATCAAAATAATTATCATAAAAATAATTTGAATCATAGTGTTAGTCATCATCAAAACTACAGAGATGCAACAATCTCCCCCTTTTTGATGATGGCAACACCATGAATCAAATTCAGTGAAAGAAGAAACACCAACTTAAAACATTCTCAATAAAGGCAGCAATGGTGACCTCTCAAGGCCTGAACAGGCCTGAACTCACAGCACTCATCATCTTTTACCAAAAACCATTCCAAAACCTTCCTTCCACTAGCTAGCTACAAGATCACCTCTTTACTACCCCTTTCAACCTTCTCCCCTTTTCAGACTTTTCAACCTAGCTACAAGATCACCTCTTTACTCCCCCTTCAACCTTCTCCCCTTTTCAGACTTTTCAACCTTCTCCCCCTTTGACATCATCAAAACAAGGAGAAAGAGAGATGTTGACGCTGGATTGATGAGAAAAGATGGAGAGGATTCCAACAGTAGACATTCATTGTCAAATCTTAGATGCTTAAGTGGGGCTGTAAGGTCTAGTGAAGAATCTTGGAGTACTGGTAAGAGAAAGAGATTCAGAATAAACTTGAAGTTTATCAACTTACTATGATTATGAGAGAAGAGCAAGTGGCAACAAGTATGACTGAGGTAGCTGTTAAGGCTTGTCAAAGAGACAACAAGAGTTTGAACCACTAAGACAGCCTGTAGGCATTGAGGACAAACAGTCCAGGCAGAGAAAGCACAGTTATAGAGTGTATTTGGCCAGTTACACTTTTGACATTAAGTATGCACCTTGGTCAGAGGCCAGCATCCTCAGTTACTCAGTGTGAGAGCCTCATCACTTCTCAATTAGAGAATAGAGATAGTGACCATTGGTTGTTACATGAGGAGACACCTTGATCAGAGGCCAGAATCCCCAGTTACTCACCATATTGTCATCATTGCTCTGCCAAGCATAATTTTGAATTGTATTTCTTTCTTGTGATTTTGATTAGCAGAACTGATACCTCATGACATAGGAAATTTTCATTTCATTGATGGGATTCCTAGTTTCTCAGTATGCAATTTTAAGCACAGATCAGTTTAACTAGCTCAACAAGGGGTTGTTTGAAGACAAAACCCAGTGCAAATATTAGAGGTCTTATCAAGATGTCCAATGAGAAACTCATAAACAGAAACCATTTCTTACAAGTCTAGCTTGTTCATGAGTCATACAACAAAGTAAGAGGATATACTTATGAAGGTTAATCTTAGCCTCTTAAGACTTACTAGAAGAGGATTCTAGCTGGACTTTAATTGCACAAACTTAAGAATGTAGGAAATGGATGAGGTTCTATTAAGAGGAATATTCAAGATCAATTCTAACATTTAATCCAGCAACAACAACCATCTTTCAAGCGTTTCTAATTAGTCAAGCTCCCCCTCTCTAGTAGCTCTATCTTCCATTCTACCCAGAAAACAGCAGAGAGGCAGAATTGACTTTACTCAAAGCACACACCCGCTCCCCCTCACATAGGGACCCCCACCAGAAAAAGTATGACAAAACTACCACTAAATTTATGGAAATACATGAACCAGAATTCATTGCCTCAAATCAGTCAGAGTTTGTAAATACCAAGTTCTCTTCTCAAAGAAGTGAATTTTTCAGTATCTAGAGGTTTTGTAAAAATATCAGCAATTTGATCTGCAGTCCCAACATGAATTAATTCAAATGTTTTATTTGCAATTTCATTTCTGATAAAGTGGTGCCTGATTTCAATGTGTTTTGTTCGTGAGTGTAAAACAGGATTCTTTGCACTATTTATGGCACTAGTGTTATCACAAAAGATGGGAGTGCAACCTGTCTCTACTTGGTAATCCTGAAGCTGATGCTTGATCCAGATAACCTGAGTGCCACAGCTGCTTGCAGCCACGTATTCAGCCTCAGCAGTGGAAAGAGACACTGAATGTTGTTTCTTTGAACTCCAAGAAACTAGGCATCCTCCTAAGAATTGGCAGTGGCCACTGGTGCTCTTCCTATCTAATTTGCATCCAGCAAAGTCTGCATCAGTGTATGCAACTAAATCTAATGTGCGAGAAGTAGGATACCATAATCCTAATGTGTGTGTGGCAGACAGATATCTAAAGATCCTTTTTACAGCAGACAAATGAAGTTCAGTAGGCCTAGACTGATATCTTGCACATAAGCCAACACTGAATTGTATGTCTGGCCTAGAAGCTGTCAAGTACAAGAGGGATCCAATCATACCTCTGTAGAGTTTTTCATCCACTCGTTTACCTGACTCATCTGCATTAAGGGTCATGCTTGTGCTCATTGGGGTGGATATTTGCTTCAGGTTAGTCATCCCAAACCTTTTTAGGATATCCAGCGTGTACTTGGTTTGGTGGAAGAAGCAGCCGTCTGACATTTGATTTATCTGTAAGCCAAGAAAATAAGTCAGTTCTCCAACTAAGCTCATCTCAAATTCAGCTGACATAAGTTGTGAAAATTCATTACACAGTTCAGGATTTGTTGATCCAAAGATGATGTCGTCTACGTATACCTGAACTATGATGAGATCTTGTTTTGAATTCTTAGTGAATAAAGTTTGGTCAACATTACCTCTGTTATATCCTTTATTCAGTAAGAAACTGGTCAGCCTTTCATACCAGGCCCGAGGAGCCTGCTTTAGTCCATAAAGAGCTTTGTTTAACCTGAAAACTTGATCAGGTTTAGTCGAAAACTGAAAACCAGGAGGTTGTTCAACATAAACTTCTTCTTTTAGAATTCCATTCAAGAAAGCACTCTTAACATCCATTTGTTGAAGTTTTATGTTGTTTGAACAAGCAAATGCTAATAGAATTCTGATAGCCTCCATTCTAGCTACTGGAGCAAAGGATTCATCAAAGTCCACTCCATACTCCTGACTGTAGCCTTTAGCTACAAGTCTAGCTTTATTCCTAGAGATGACACCTTCTTCATTCAGTTTGTTCTTAAAAACCCATTTTGTTCCTATTACATTGAAATTTTCAGGTCTAGGTACAAGTTCCCAAACATTGTTTCTATCAAATTGCCCTAGTTCTTCACACATGGCAGTTACCCAATTCTCATCACTTAAGGCTTCTTCAATGGTCTTAGGCTCAATTTGAGAAACTAAAGCAATTAAGTCCTGATTCTGAACATTTCTGAAATGGGATCTTGTCCTAGGGGGATCATGAAGACTACCAATAATATTGGTTACAGAGTGGTCTTTTAAAATTCTGACATTTGTTGAGGACTCACCTTGTTCAACTGTACTTACTGGGTTCAGATCAGTGGGTTCTTCAGCCGGTTGTACTTCCTCCTCTTGCATTTGATTCAGGAACTCTCCATCATGTCTTGTAGACCTGTTATCATCATTTAGACTGTTAGAGATTTTTGTTTCATCAAAAATGACATGAGGGGTTTCCTCTACAGTTCTATCAGTTTTGTTAAAGACCTTGAAGGCCCTAGATGTTTCAGAGTATCCTAGGAATATTCCTGGAATACTTCTAGCATCAAATTTATCTAATTCTCTCTTGTTGTTATTATGAATAAAGCATTTTGAACCAAAAATTTTGAAATATGAGACATTAGGCCTCTTACCTTTCAGGAGTTCATATGGTGTTTTCTTATGTATGGGTCTTACCAAGGCTCTATTAAGTATATAACAGGCTGTGTTTGCTGCTTCTGCCCAAAAACTCTTTGGTAGCTGACTCTCTATTAGTAATGTTCTTGCCATTTCCACTATTGTTCGATTCCTTCTCTCCACAATTCCATTCTGCTCTGGGATCCTGGGAGAAGAAAATTTGTGAGTCAGTCCCTCCTTGTCACAAAAACTAGAAAATGAGGAGTTCTCAAACTCTCCTCCATGATCTGATTGGATAACAGTGATCTTGTGGCCTACATGTTTCTGCTTATTGAAAAAATGTTCAATTTTTTGAAAAACATCACTCTTATTTGCCAAGAAAAATAACCATGCAAATCTAGAGTAGTCATCGACAATGAAAAAACCAAATCTCTTACCATTTAGGCTCTGGGTTCTGGTAGGACCAAAGAGATCCATGTGCAAGTGTTCCATAAGCTTGTTTGACAAGCTCTCAGTCCTTATTTTAAAAGAGGCTCGGGTTATCTTGCCTAGAGCACAGGCATCGCAAGACTTAGAGAATGATTTGAACTTCAAGCTAGGCATGCCTCTAACCTAGTCGCCTATGCCAGTCAAACATGTTATTCTCTGAGTCAGCAGAGAGACACAAATTAGACTCAGACTCAACATCAAGATCCATAATATAGACATTATTGACTCTATTTGCAATGAACTTTATTTTATCGGAGTTTGGTTCTAAAATTTTGCAAGCATGCTCATCAAAGAGGACCTTGTGACCCTTGTCACATAACTGACTAATACTCAATAAATTGTGTTGCAGACCTTCGACCAATAATACTTTTTCAATAGAGTTGGAGGTTTTCTTACCGATGGTTCCGGTCCCAATTATTTGGCCTTTGTTTTTACCTCCAAACTTGACTGTCCCTTCTGCTTTCAATTCAAGCTTGCTGAACTTTCTTGGATCCCCTGTCATGTGCCTCGAGCAGCCACTGTCGAGATACCACTTGTTGTTCTCGGCTGCTAGGCTCACCTGCACAATAACAATTTAAGTAGTGTGCTTTGGAGCCCAAGGTAAGTTGGGTCCAAAAATGCCGCTCAAATGATTAAGCACAGTTTTGGGGATCCAGATCTGCTTCACCCCTTTTTTCTTTCTGTGCTGAGAATTAACAGTTTTGCTATTGATGTGCATTTCAGTTGTTTCCTTTTGTTTCTCAAGGTGTGTCCAGTTTCTGTTAATAAAAGCTTGGGTCCCGGCCAGACTATAATTTCTAAACTGTCTAGTTGAAGACATTTTATTGTCAGTATTCTGTGTGTAGTTAGACCTTCCCATGTTTCTTTTCAAATAGCCCATTCTTTTATTAGAGTCATAGTTGTTGAGTTGACAGGCACCTTGTTTCTGGTGTGTGGGCTTGTTGAATTTCTTAAAGACATTTTTTTCCAAAATCAGGCTGTTGTTTATGGATGTTCTTTTGTTGTTCAGTACTTTTGGAACTGGATGGGATGTCCAGTTTCTCTTTTCCTTTCTCAGTGCAGAAAGTAGTGGTTTTTACCCCAAATGCTTCCTTCTTACTTGGGTTGAAACCCAACCCCTCTCTGTTAAAGTTTACTTTGGTGCCTAACAAGGCATTCAAATTACTCTCTCCCAAAACAAACCTCTCAAGGGTTTTCTTCTTATCTTCCAACTCCTTCCGCAGACATATATTGTTTTCCAGCAATTCATCATTGACCCTTTTAACAGCTTCATACCCTTCCCTGAGTAAGTCATTTTGTCTCAGGTTTTCTTCAGTATGTTGATTGGTTTCATCAAGCTGTTTTCTAAGTTTTTCAAGCTCATTTTTAACAAGATTGTTCTCATTTCTTACATTTTCCATTTGAGCTAATTCAGCTATCAGTTTGGAATTTTCTGTCTTGATGAGTTCTTGTTCTTCATTAGCTACATTGAGTTTGCGTTTGGTGACTCTATGGTCTTTAGCTAAGGCATTGTACATATCTAGCAGTTCACCATACTTATCTTCCCAGTCATCAATAGAGTAAGTCACAAAGGGATTGATTACCTCATTTTCCTCGTCGGCCATCAGACATACTCCTTCAGTCTCCTTTCCTGAGGAATTAGTCTCTGAGTCTTCTTCTTCATCGCTCCAAGTGCATACCATAGCTTTTGGCTTTTTCTTGTACACTTTGGAGCCTTTCTTGTGGTAGTCCGGTGTCTTCTTCTGAAGCTCAGGGCAATCTTGCTTCATGTGCCCAAAGTTCCTGCAATGATAACACATCACACCTTTAGCATTCCTATCCTTGTCATTGCCATTGTTCGGATATTTACCTGATGAGTAGTTTCTTCTTTTCCTATATGAATTTCCCTGCATTTTCAGAAATTTCCTGAACTGACGTGTGAGCAGTGCTTTTTCACTTCTGTCAAGGTCTGGAATTCCATTAGACTCTCCGCTGCTGCTGCTGCTGCTACTGCTGCTACTGCTGCTGTGTCGTTCAACTTTAAGAGCAGCATTCTTGCCCCTTCTGTCATTTCCTTCTCTTGTTTTCTTGAGATTTATCTCATAGGTCATAAGAGACCCTATGAGTTCAGTGACGGTCATGGTTGTTAAATCCTTTGATTCCTCTATCACAGTGGCTTTTGTGTGCCATGCTGAAGTCAAGGATCTTAGGATCTTCCTGACTATATCCCCTTCAGATATTTCCTTTCCAAATCCCTTGAGGATGTTTGTGATCAGTGACAGCCTAGCGTACATATCAGTCACGCTCTCCTCTGACTTCATCTTGAATAATTCATACTCAGAGGTTAGGTAGTTTACCTTGGTAGCTCTGACCTGAGAGGTACCCTCGTAAATCAGCGCTAGTTCATCCCACATCTTCTTAGCTGTCTTGCACGCTGAAATTCGGGCATATTCTTCAGGGTGAACTGCGCACTGGATGATGTTGAGCGCAGACCAGTTCAGTCCGGATAATTTGAATTGTTCTTCAGACCACATCTCCTCATTCGGAGGTAAATCATAAGGTCCAGTTGTAATGACTCTCCACATCTTGTGGCTCTGAGATCGGATGAAAACTTCCATCCTGTTTTTCCAAAAGAAATAATTAGAACCATCAAAATATGGGGGACGGGAGATTGACTGTCCTTCAGCTATGTAGCTGCGAGGACCACTGGTTCCAGGATTACCCTGGTCGTTGGACCACATCTCGGGTAAACCCGCTCTGATACCAACTGTTAAGTAAGAGGTCGGTGAGCTAGAAGGGGAGGGGATGAATAGATCACCGTTTTTTAAAAAAAATTTATCTGAGCCGAGGAGATCTTACAAGATGAAATTGGCTAGGAGGACTGACAATATGAATGATCAGAAACCTTAAACGAGATAAGGAACATCACGAGTACAGAACATATATCATTCAGAATTCCATTAGCATAAATGCACAAACACTAACCGAGCAGTCAGACCAAGGTTTCGATCAGCAACAAACACACTCACTTCATGAACCCAGACAAAAGCATAAAGAGAAAAGATGCACACAATCACACCACGAAGAACAGGAGGTTTAGATGGTTCAGTCTGCAACCTGCAGACTTACGTCCATCCCTCACTCAAAGCAGAATGAGGCTTCACTTTCACACGAAAGAACTGCAGACTCAGTCTGCCAACAACACGCTGATCCACAGCTTGGGGATCAAAATCCCTACAGACGCTGAACCACAGCTTGCACCCAGGTCTTACACCACAAGACCTGACCCGGAGATAACTCTCCCTTCCTCTTAGACAAGAGGGAACCCAGCAATGACCCACACTCACTGCAAATCAGAGATGCTGTCTCTCTTCCTCCACAGCCGAAGGGAACAACCCAGATAGCCTCCTCACTATCTGAACACAACAACCCCGGAGACCACCTCCCTTCCTCTAATCTGATTCAGAGGGAACCACAATGCAACCCAGAGGATTCACCTCTCTTCCTCTACACCTAGAGGGAACGATAAAACAGAGTATCAGAATTTAAGAACAAACAACTGAAAACATAAAGAAATATCGAAGAGCAATCAAACGGAGAACCAATGTAGCTTCTTAGAGAAGCATAAACAGAACGTAGCAGAAAACCATCCTCTCCTTCATCACTCTCTTTCTCTTCCAGGTACGCTCAACGAATGGATCAGGATGGCTTCTCCTCTCCTTCCTCTCACTCTTGCCTCATCCTTTTTCTTGTGGCTTCGGCAGCTTTTCAGGAGCAGAAACCTTCATATATATATCCAACCTCACGAGAGAGTGAGGGTTTGGGAGACACGCGCGAAGTAATGCTTCCAGATGAACCGAGCCACGTGTTAGACGATTATTCCCTCGGATCATGTGCTCACATGATTGGAATAAAGTTCCAATTTGTCTTTAAGTCCCTGTAAGGTTTCAGAGAACATTCAGTCAATCTCAGAAATATTCAAGTCATACATTGTTCACACATATTGCACGGGACTTATCAAGGGATAGAATAACGCGTCAACGCAGTAAAGCCAAGGCGTTAACGCAATGAGATTATAATCGAGTTATAATGGAGGGCAGGTCCCTTCACAAAGCACCCCAATGCGTCAACGCATCAGTTGACAGCGTCGACGCTTTTGCTTGGTGGTTGATCAAAAGAACCTTTGGTCATAAACTCAAGGCGTCGACGCTTCCATTGTGTAGTGTCGCCTCAGCTGCTTGGGTGAGACGCACAATCTCTTGGTAACAAGCCAATGCGTCAATGCTTCAGGTGACAGCGTCAACTCAGCTTCATAGGTGAGACGCTTTAGCCCTTGGCACCAAGCCAATGCGTCAACGCTTCCATCGTGCAGCGTCGACGCAACTGCTTAAATGAAATGCTCACGCCCCTGACAACAGGCCAATGTGTCAACGCATCCAGTGACAGCGTCGGCGCAGTGGACAAAACACCAAGCGAAAGACGCACTATTGCGTCTACGCAGCCAGCCAAGTGCGTCAACGCACTAAATGCACAGAACCCATATAAACAAGACAAATAAGTATGAGCTCATGGGTGAACATGATAGAGGAGCATTAAGTCAGAAAAGTATGATGAAAAAGCATTTGATCCATAGATGTGCATGCAAGACAACAACATTAGATCCTAAGAATATTTAGACAATGCAGGATCTTTATCATTCATCAAGGAGCATCAAAATAATTATCATAAAAATAATTTGATTCATAGTGTTAGTCATCATCAAAACTACAGAGATGCAACATTGTTGACGTCTGAAAAATTCACAAACAAGAGAAGTCAAAGAAAGCTGTAAGCAAATGGCTAGATCCCCGAAGATTGACCAAAGATGCAACTCTAATGGTATTCCCTGAAGTCACAAAACTATGATAGAAGGAAGATCTGTCACAAATAATACCCTGTCCGATTAAAGCCTCTCTGGCAAAGCTGCTGTCCGGAGCGATTGTCATTTTGACGATCGGGCCGATTAACTCCCGTTAAGTTTCGGACAATCATCTGCCTACTGAAAAAGGGTCTCTAGAATATCATGGTGTTGATAGAGCGGGATCCACATCATCTGCCGTAGAATGTGAATGCAATGCAGCAAAGGATCACAAAATAATATATGCAATTGTTTGATAAATGGGTCATGTGGGCATTAAAGGCCCATACGCATATGAGAGGTGCCGAGGCCAAGCTGAATAGGGCCAAAGCTCATGGAAGAAGGTGCGCCGAAATGAGGGCTGCCGATAAGCCAAGAGGCGCCCCGGCCAAGGAGACGTGCCGATGCTTTCAAAGGGTTTTAGAACCATTACAAAAGCTGAGGTTCGATGAAAAGAAGGGAGACGACGAAGAGAGAACAGTGAGCGCAGGAGGGAGGAGAAGAAGAAAGCATTGAAGCACAGCGAGAGTAAACAAAAAGAGGAAGAGAAACAAAGAAGAGGCAGAGCGCCAAGAAGAGAGATCTGGTCGTCCAGAGAAGAAGTCCAGAAGAAGAAAGGGAGAGCTGAAGAGTGAGCTGGGAGAGATTAAAGGTGGGAACGTCCATATGTCAAATGCCCTTTGGGGCTATATTCTCCCCCTTCCCATTCTTTGGTCTGATATTTCTGTCGTTTTCTTCTATGTACTATTTTCATCTGATGTTAAGCATCGATGCAATCCTGTAGATCTTTAAGAAATGTCAGCCTATATGCGACCTTGTGGCTCTTATGCTGAATATGTATATGCATTCGACCGAATGAAATGAAGTAGTAGATTCTTGAACTCTCTCTCTCCCCCTATTTCTCTTATCTACAATTATGGATATGTGACGTCTATGAAGATAGCTTTGCTGCACAAAGCACACACATGCTATAATTCGTGTGAATTCTCCTAGTACTTTCTCTGTTGTTTCCTAAACCGCACAGCCATAATGAGGGCCCGAGACAGTCTATCTCATGGTCTCTCATCTATGAAATGGTGAGGGATATGATCAAAGCACGGTCTGTGTGATTTAACAATTATCTGGCTCCCAGTGATACTTCTGTGTGAAGTCCCTTGCTTCCCCGGGATGATCTATTTAAAACCAATTTTCAGTACCCTCTAGCCTCCTTAAAACCCCTAGATAAAGCTTCAAAACCCCCTAAATCCTCAAGCCTTCCCAATCAGTGCCTCAATTAAACTCTCAGCGCAATGTTGTCTCGGCGCTGGCCCTGCGTCGATTATCAGACGCGCCGATGCGCGATCACCTCACTTTCCACGACGGTTTGCCTTCGCGCCGATCCTATCCATGCCGGTTGTACCGATTGCCCTCTGCGTCGACACCTATTGATGTCCAAGCCGATCCCTCTATTCAACGGCCGATGACCATACATTCTAAACCCTACAACCCTCTCAGAACCACTAAAACATCCAATCATCTAGCCCAGCACTCCGAGCCTTGTCATGCTTCGTTTAGAACCCATACTATCTCGGGGAGGAATAATGGTCTTTCACTCAAATCCATGGGTGCTAAATTAACGGGGTATTACCCCTACATTATACCATTTAACCGCAATATTTTCTCCAACCCTACTGGCCCATGGAGTTCTGCCATTGCATGTTCTCCAATGGTTCCTTTAAGGGGATATCAATAAATACCATGATATTGGACATTGTCCCGTCACGTCTCGATCCTTCGGGAGATCTCGGGTTGAGAAATGCCCACCCTTTCTTTGGCTTCCATCTCAACACTCCATGGATGGATGTCCTATACCTCTCCGGGCGTGATCCGAAAATAAATGGAAGATGCTGTCAAAATGAATTCCGATCTCTGCTATATCAAACCATTCTCATTTCCAAAACCCCTGGGATCTAAAGAGGTATGCCTCTGCATGTCCTCTATTGATTCCCTCCTAGGGAATAATAATATTAAAATGCCATGGTGAGCGAATACCGACCCAGTTTAGTCCCACCTCGTGATATTCGGGCATTGATATGCTCCGATCTTTTGTGGATTCTGTCTCGGCTCTGCGTGGACAGTTTCCTATTCCCGCTTGGCATAGTCCAAGATAAGGGGATATGATGCCGGATTTATTCCGTATACTTCTGTAAAAATCGCTAAATGAGCATGTGGTGCAACAGTCAAATTAATGCCACAGATTCTGGTTATTCCATTCTTACGGTCGTCTAACTCTATGAAGAGTGATGTTTCATTCCTTTGCAACCATTTGCATGATGATAAATAAAAATCCAATGTCCACTCCATGTTCTCCCAGTATATCAAATGGTGTGTGGCTGAAAGTCGGGTTATGCCCGATCGGAAGCCATCATTATGCGTGATGGTGGTCCTTGGACCTGGGTTCTCCGCCAAGTTTCGAGAATCAGCCTAATAAGCCGTAATAAGCTGCAAATTGCATAATCGCATATATACATCTTTTATCCTGCATAAGAATAATCACAACAATAATATCTTGTTCTGCCCCTGCGATCCTTCTACTTTGGTGACTAATCAAGGGTTACCCTTCTTTGGAGGGGTGTAATTAACGTCATAGCCTTTATGATGTGACGGACTTTCGGTTCCAACCCGAATCTCACAATCGACTGACTAAGTCAGATCGAGCGTACAATGAAAATTGTCACTTTGTTGGCTGACACACCTAAATAAATAAATAAAAAAATAATTAAAAATATAAAATATAAAATAAAATAAAATTCGTTCCACAAAGCTGGCACGCCCGGTGGGACCGAGTCTCCCTTCATCTTTTCACCAAAGTAGGAGGCCTGGCGGCCTCCCCCAAAGTTCTGACTATGTGCTGGTCTTATTTGCAGGAATTCAAATGGAGATTGGATTGGTTTCGCTTAAGTTCAGCCAACAGATCATTGACAACCATGTTCGTAATGGGTACCTGGTGGTACGAACTATGTTCGGATCCATGCCGCTGGTAGTGGGCTTCCCGAATTGTTTGGGGCTCACATTCGTCGACCTGCTCCAGGTTGATAATGAAGCTGAAAAGGATACTGCGGTAGAAGCCGCGAATGCATTAGGGAGGAAGAAGCCACAGAAGACTATTGTCTCAAACACTGTCATTCCATGCTATGTCCATCATGTGGACAAGAAGATTACCGCTCCACCTGCTGCTGGCGGGAGAAGGAAGAGAAATTATAGAATGGACCGGACTGCTGCACCTCGAGGGCCTTTCAACCTCAGGAAAGTCCATGCTGATTGGAGGAGTACGGGTGTACCTCAATGGTCGCCCGACTGAGGCACTACCCGACCGCATCATTCCAGCGGTCCCCACTTATAACAAATTCCAAGTGCTGGCCACCAGGAGGGTCAACCCAGAAAGAGAAGAGAAGAAGCCGCTGGCTCCCAGGCCAGCAAAGTTCAAACAAATGTAGGTGCCCAAGAAGGCCCAGGGCCCAGCACCAGCCCCGAAAAAGAAAGAAATTGTTACCTTGCGCCCTAGGAGAGGGGGCAAGGAGGTTCAGATGGAAGAAGAAGAAGTGGAGGTGGTCACCCTAGTGGCTGCTCCGCCCATGCGAAGAGCCTGCGCCAAGCAAGCAGATATATTCCGATACCCCCAGAAGATGTACCAGACTGCTCAGATGTCAAGACTGGCTCGCCATCCAATGACTCGGAACTGCATGCAGCCTCAAGCTATTCCCCCGAGGTGTGGTCAAGAAGAGATGGGCAAAGTAGTCCAAGATTATTTCCACTGCCTGGGGAATTCATCCCTAGGGCAACAAAGATTGCTCGCGCCATGGGCCCGAAGAAGAAGGAAAGAATGATAAAGAAGTAATTATGTCAGGAGCCTCATGCACAGATTCCAATGAGTTTGAAGATGGCCGAAGGGTCGGATATTTAGAAGATACCCTACAAGAGGAAGGGAAAGAAAGAAGAGTGTCTGTATTCGATCGTTTAATCTTCCCTGGTCACGCTCGGAGAAAAGTTTGGAGACAAAGAGGGAAAATGTAGATCTTTGCCTACATCATGATGGGAGTGATTGGCGGGTATGATGCTCTGCCCGACCAATCTGAAGATGTAATCAGAATAGCTTAGAGGCCCGGACCCATAACAAGGTGAGGCCAGGCAGCAAAAGAAAAGCTTGCAGCAATTGATGATTTGCTAGAGATCACCACCTTGACTGTAAATGTGGTGACTTCAGAAGAAGAAAATGTGCCACTAATGATCCCGGTTGAAGGGACGTCTAGTCAAATGACAGAAGAGATGCCTATGGCTGCGGCTCTGGACCCAGCTATCTTGATGATGTTTAGAAGGTACCAACAAGAGATTGAATCTCTTAAAAGGCAATTGAATGAGAAAAATGAGCAAACCCCATCTCCAAGCATGCTGGACCAGCGAAGGAGATTTCTAGTTCGGATGAAGTCGTGATACCTGTTGTTTCCCACCAAGCAAGTCACGGGAAAGCTCCATGTCAGCCCTTCCCATAATAGCAAACAGTGTAGCCTTCGGCATTACAAGTGCAACCCTCTCCGTCAGCAGTGCAGCCAGGTTTACATGCCACTGTCATGACGACTCCCTTTACACAACATCAGGCGCACTTCTACCCAGAGCCTGTGGATCCTACTGTAGTGAATAAGCTGATGATTTAAAAGATGATAAGAATGAAGCTGTCCGAGAGGGCTGATGGTGATTTTGGTACTTTTGATGTCTACCGGGTGCCATACCCTCCACAATATGCTACAAAGAGACTGCCTCCAAGCGTCAGTAAACCACCAAAGTTTGAGAAATTTAATGGGCAAGGCTCCCCCAAGGAACATATTGCTTATTATACAACAGTCATGGGAGACTTGGCTACTGATGAAGCGTATCTGCTAAAATTCTTTGGCTCATCCCTTATAGGGTTGGCCTTTGAATGGTATTCTAGCCTCACGGCCGGGTCTATGGCTGATTGGCCCGATATGCAGCGGAAGTTCCAAGAAAGGTTCCATGTCACAGAAAGAGAAATTATAGTGGTAGAATTGTACTCTACCAGACAGAGGCAAGTTGAGATAGCCCTGGATTATATTAAGAGATGGAGTAATCTAGCCATGAGATGCAGGCAGCCTCCGCATCAAGAGGATGTTGTTCAAATATGCAAGCAAAACCTCAGAAGGGACGTGCTTGAAAAGAAGATCGGTGCAGACATCAGGACCTTCGACCGCCTGGACAATGTGGTGGCAGAGGTCGAGACCTTCCTATCCAAACGTCCTGCAACCAACATTCCTACTGTTAAGAAAGGGAAAGCTGTTGAGCGGCGTCAGCGCCAACTGAAGCAAACATTGTTGATTTCAAGACCTTTGATCAACAAATAGAAAAGGCCAAAGCAGTAGCTACCCCTCCGCCAGTAGAGGCAATGGAAAAAAAAGAGGGTTTCGCTTTGAGAAACAAAATGAAGAAATCATACTCGTTTCCCAAAGAAAAGACGTGGGGATTGTTTGAATGGGCATATAAATACAATAAGATAACATTGCTTGAGCCAAAGAGACCCGCTGATGCAGCAAAGAAGGATGACCCCCTGTTCTGTTCATATCACCGGGCACTTGGACATGTCATTGAGGACTGTTATGTCTTCAAGGATGTCATGGAAAGCATGATCAAGAAAGATGAGGTACAACTAGGGGAGCACCAGGTGGATCCTCTACGCCCCCATGAGCCCCCAATGATGAGGCAAGCTGTTAATATGATTTCCCTGTACCAGCAACTACCTGAAGAGGCTGCTAAAGCTTGCACACAACATACATATGAAGCGTGCTTCCTTACTCCCATCAAGGATCAGGTGGGATGGCAGACAATACCAGCTAAGACTAAAAGAAGGCCATCAGTCTCTAGAATATCAGGTGCCTCTATTCAAGGTATTGCCCCAAAACAAACCTTGCATCCAATAAACCCTGTATGGCAAGCTACGGAGTCAGCACCTGTCATCCGAATATTTACTCACAATCGGAGGAAGCAAACTCCATTGCCAGCTCATGAGAAGATAAGCCCCGAGGTAAAGCGTTTGCAGCAATACATTAACCAGCTCGATGAATATGAACAGCCCAAGCTGAATCCAATATTGGTGAAAGATCATGTCCTCTGGGAACAGCTGGAGGAATTAACCATCAAAGAGCAACCAGAAAATGAGCAAGAAGAATGTCACGCCGCGAGCCTTTATTACAGCGGAAGACTAACTCGGGGAGCGCGAACAGTCGGCATGGCAAGCCTCTTGCAAGCAAGAACGATCAGAGCGCAAGATAATCACACACATAAATGTAATTGCATAATATTTAATCAAACTCCAACTTTATTTCATAAATGATTAATAGTCAAATACAATTATTTTTCCATCATCTTTCACTCTACTAGACTCAAGAAATATGAAATTACATTGACTCGATCTAAACAATGTAGACTTCCTAAGTCTTCGCTCATTCTTTATTCACTCTCGGATCCGCTACTTGAACCTTCCGAATCCGAAACCGAATCACTTCCATCTCCTGAAAAGGTTGGAAATAGGTAATGAGCACACTTGCCCAGTAGGTATCTTCGCATCAACATGAAGGCACTATTAAAGTAATTAACATTTTTGCTCTAAAGAATAAGGCAAAATCATGCAATGCGATGATCACGCGATTAAACCAAAGTAATCCGATAATCATGTAAGATAGAATGAGAGCAAGTATGAACTAGCAAGAATGTGACAAGAACATGGTATTGGCCTTTCATGAACAAGAATGTATCGAGAATGTACTAGCAAGTCACATAATCATCACTCCAGTATCTTTTGCTTATGAGCAAGTACTTCGTGAATTTCTGTGGAATATCAAGCAAGAAAGTCATGTCGTGTCGTGGATTTTCACTTATTTATAGAGAAAGTACTCCCAGCGCAATGCGACGCCAGTATTATCATACCCCATGGTTTATAAAATAGTATGTTTCCGACAATCAGCCGAGGGGACTAGCATAGAGCCCTTGAACACAATAAGTGCTCGATCGCATCTTCAATTATAAATCATGTTACTTCCACGCATGTAACAATAAAGTATGGCCAAGAATGTAATAAGTTCAAATAAATTCAGGATAATAAAAATCAATGAATGAACGCTTCAATTTGAATATGAGGAATCAAGAATGACTTAAGCAATGTTATGCTCATAAAATAAATTGGTAGCATAATGGTATATTTCTTAACTTTCATTCATTATATTAAGTCTATTAAGCAATATGATAAGTTCTAGATTATCAAGGGTCATCTAGAAACATTGAAATATCAACCCTTGGGTCAAACCTCAGGTTGAGTACTCAAGTAGTGTGACGGTCGTCTACTAGGCCGTTACATGATGTGACGGTCCAGGATTAGGCCGTTACAGTGGTCTGAGTCCAGAATCAAGATATCGAATTCAGATGAATGTGACGTTCGTATATTGGGCCGTTACATGTCCTGACGGTCCAATATAGGGCCGTTACACTACTGACAACCAGAAAACATCGATAGTGTAATCTAATCAATGGGTTTTAATGGTACAACCAACTCGGCGTCCTAGTGGGAATCCCAGGCTCGCGAAGAATTACGGAGACCTTGAAACAAGATTTCCTAGTCCATTGGAAGGAATATCCAATAGAGAGGTCCTCATGTCCAAGAATAATGTTCCTATAGTGCAAAGTGAACTAATGGACAACATACCGGAGTATGTGCCATGTACTTGAAGAAAATGACTCTATAGATAGAGGAAGAATGTGTAACATTGTGAAACCATGAGGAAACTCCGTCATTACAATATTTGGAAAATCATGATTTAGAATACAAAGCTATAGAGTTTTGGCCAATGAAATTAAGATAACTTAAAATAGTCCAAGATGCCTAGATCATGCAGATTTCAATATGAATTAGTAAGAAAACTTAAAATCATAATAACAGGTCAAAACTTAGCTAACTAGGCTTATTTATAAGTTAACTTAACTGGTTACTATTCTGTCATGGGCTGACAGAACACAGGGTCTAACGGTCTAACAGGAGAGCGTCACAGTGCTTGTGACGGTCTATCGAGGGGCCGTTACAGTAATGTAACGCTCCTGTCCTGGTGCGTTAGAGACAACAATGAAATGAAAACATAACAGAGTGTGTGACGGTCTGTCGTAAGGCCGTTACATGCATGTGACGGTCCTACCATGATCCGTCAGAGCCTCTGCTGACAGCAATAGATAATAATGACCTAAGTTTCAACTCACATCATGTCTGAAAATCATATATATATAACTTCCCACATGATAGAATGAAAGCTAAACTAATATCATGCCTGGGTTCTAGTGAATTTCACAAGGAAGTTCCTTTTCAATGTAATTAGGGTTAAGAATAGGTACGTATGCAGGATTCTACTAAAACATGGAATTCATGAGCTAAAGTGTATGTAATCAAAAAAAATCAGAGGGCTTTTATCTCTAACATGTTGTTTTTGCCGTTCATGAGATAACCTACCTCTTCTAAGACCTTTAAACTTCGAATTTGATGCTAGGTGCTACCCTTTGATCCTTGCTCTTCTTGTGGTAAATCAGCAACTTGGGAAGCTTCAATCTCCTTGGTTGCTTGGTCTCCTAGCACGAAATTTGGAGGGCTATTAGTCTAAAGTATACTAAACAAAAGCATCTAAAGAACTTACCCGAAATTATGAATCCTTACCTTGATTCTTCACGAGCCAAAAGTAAGGGTCGCTCAGTTAAGAACTAGGTCCTATTTATAAACTTTTCGCTAGGGTTTGAAGATTAGATCAATTTTAGAGTCCTTGTTAAAGCATAGATCAACTTCTAAGAGTCCTTAACACCTCCATTAGTCTTCCTATCTCGATCCCTAAGAGATAAGTTAGCAAAAATCCAATCTTTTGGCTTGTTTTTCACTTCACGGAATTACAGGATGTAATGGTCGTCCATAGGTGCGTTACATGGCTGTGGCGGTCGCCCGATAGACCATTACACTCAACGTGTATAGAGTTTAATATTAATCAAACTCTTTTGGTTAATTATCCATATAATTATTTTATAAAAATAGTATTTATCCTTGAAATACGTGAATAAGTTAAGTACCCTTCTAGAACATGGGCCAAACTTAATGGGCTTGGTCCTTAAACCTTTTGGATAATAATTAGATAGACTAGGTTAATTAGTTCCATCCAATTGGGCTTTATAAGGTCTTATTACTTCAATAATCCCTTTATTAATATATTTAGGTCTTTATAAATTCCAGAAAATTATTTTGTAATTCAAAAATTATTTATATAAATTCTGGGGCACTACAAAGAAGCTGAAGCTGACCTCTTCTGGGGGCACAAGCCGGCTGAGTCAAGATGCCAGAAGAAGAATAAACCAAAAAGCAAAAGGAAAACAGTCACAGTGTAGTGTAATACTCTATCAGCACTATCCACCCTGCCAGGGGAAGAGGATGAAGGGGAGCCTTCCACTCCATCACTGGAAGCAAATCAAGCTGAGGCTTCAACCTCAATGCATGCTATCCGCTCTGGGAGAAAGTGGGGGTGCCTACCTCCAACTAACCATAACATTATCTTCAGGGGTGAACAACCCTACCAGATACCAGAGCCAGAAGTCTGGGGTATTGAAATTCCTCCCCCGTTAGGCCTCTATGAGAAAGCAAAAGGGGGTGATGAAGCTCCGTCATTCATTGAATTTATGTCCATCTTGGAGGGCAAACGGCTGGCTCAGAATACCACTGCTGAAGACAAAAATCCCCGACAACCACCTACCACGATGCTCAAAAAGAAAGATAAAACAAGCATCGACCTTCCCTCAGCACCGGAGATGACCTCCCCAATGGAGACTCTCCGACAGTCCCCTCAAAAGAAGGAAGCAAGAGAAGGGCAAGCCATGTTGCAGGCACCCCATGAGACTCCAAGACCCCGCTGGATGGAGGAGATGCGATTGTCCAATGTTCGACTGGGCAGTCGAATTATAAAGATGCTGAAGAAACTACCTACAAGATTTTCTATATGGGAAATTCTTTCCTTGAGCGAAGAAGCTCGCCAAGCTATTATCGATGCTTTGCAGTCGCCAGCTCAGTATGAAGCACTCCTGACAGAGGTTAAATTTGAGCCAGCTGTTACATTCATAGAGGATGACATGTTAATTCCTGACCCCAATCATAATAGGCCTCGGTATATGAGGGGGTATCTCAACTGTCAACCATTAAGTTGAATTCTGATAGAACCGGGAGCTGCTGTAAACATCCTACCCTACCGCATCTATCAAAAGTACTATTTTGATCTAGACCTCACCAAAGTGAAAGATATGAGGATCGTTGGCTTCAATCAGAAGTGCAAAACCCCGCTCGGAGTAGAAGAATTCAACCTTACATTGGGTGATTTCACCACCACAGTGTAGTTCTATATCATAAATTCTAATACTACATACAAAGCCTTACTGGGACGGCTTTGGCTGCATAGATACCAGATAGTGCCCTCAGCATTACACCAATGTATCAAGTACTGCCACAATGGCAAAGAAGATAGGGTGTTTGCAGACTTGCATCCCTTTGAAGTATACAAGTGTCACATGCTTGATGCACCATTGTATACAGAGGTCTCCCGAAGGGCAAAGAAGAAAGAAATTCCTACAAACCAGAAGAAAGCAATGTCAAAAACAGACAACTGGTTCCCTCCACCGCCCCCAGGCTACATGGAACAGCACGAGGTCTCCCATGTCTCTCAAACTGGGGACTTTGCTCGAGCCGCACCACCAACCATCTATCCTGGGGAAGCTGATGATGACATGGAGGAAAAGTTCACGCACATCAAAATCCCACAAGGATTATTCAAACCCATTCTAAGCTTGGAATGCCAGACAGTGCAACCACTGAAGACTATGCAGGTTCCTCGTCTCTGCGAGCCTCCTATAATATTCTACTCTGGGGAGCCTACTGATGAAGATGAGCAAGACTGTATGATCCCCGAAGAAGCAACAAACCGGATGGTGCCAATAGCGGGCCTGGATTACACCACACAACGGGTCTCACAGATGTTCACCAAGATGCAGATGCCTTCACTGCAATCCGCTAACCAGAGGGAGGCATTCCAGAATGATGTGACACCACCTTGGGGGTGACAGCCACTCGGCCGAAGCCTTGGACCTGATCAGCGTGAAGACGCCGATCCCGGCCGGAGACGATGGCGAGCGGGGAGGCGTGGGTATGCACCCGCACGCCGCGCCGATGTAGCTTCGGATGGCGACCTGCTAGTACACTCACTACACCTCACGCAGGAGGGGGATCTCGGGGTGGGGATTAACTTGATTTAAAACCAAAACTACCTCCACGCAGGGAGGGGCGGTCAGCCGGCCAGGCGGGGTGTGGAGATCGGAGTGGCCGAAGGAGATCGAATCTCGGCCTACGCAGACTGAGTTGCTGACCTGGCAGACTGCATGCAGTGCCTTGTCAGAGGTAGAAATCTCTGATGGGATGTCCGACGGAGGCGGGGTTGGTGTCTCTGGAAATCTGATCAAGTTGGGAATCACCAGGATGAGGAATCGCCACGTTCTGAGCTTGGACGAAGTGAGGCCGCTGAAACTCGCAGAGCTGCGCAGGTGACAATTCTGGGCGACCAGTGAGCTCTTTGCCGGGGTCGTACTCTCAGCTGGGGCGTCGGATTGAGGTGGCACCAGTGCCGACATACTCGTGGGAGAGTCCTCTTTCAGCAGGGACCAACAGAGCTTCGAGAAGAGGTCAGAGTAGGGTGCTGGAGGCAGAACTGTGACAGGGTGTCCAAACTGGTTCTGCTGTACTAACCTGCGCACTTCGGGGAGAAATGACGGAACGCAGTGCTCTGGTACTCAAACGACCTCCTTTTTGTTGGAGAAGGTAGAGGACTGGCAGAAGTCATTCCCCTCCAAAGATCGTGCCAAGGGCTTCACCGGGCTGGTCGCTGGAGTATTTTCTTTCAGCTTCAGGTTGTCTGCCGGAGGTGTCTTGCGCAGGCTGGCGAGATTGGCTCTCCTGGGCTGCTCCAATGTCGGAATTTGATGATACCACCTCGCCTGCGAAGCTCTCTGGACGCCCTTTCCAGAGGTGTAGGGATTGCCACCAGAATCTTTAGAGTGATGCTGATGGAGACGCTTCTTTAAGGACCCTGTTGGCTGCCTGCGAACTGGGCAGAGCAGATTGGTGATAGATGAAGATTGGGGCGGGGAAAGGTGAAGTTGCAGCAAGGGGGAAGGGTCTAATGGCTGTGGGAGATGTAAGGGGGTGCTAGGGGGTTGATGGAAGAGGCTGGGTGGTGAGGAGGTCGGATCTAGGGGGCTGGAGCTGGAGGAGAAGGGGCAGGGTTGGCTGGGTGCGCAGATTGACCAAGGTGGGAGGGGAGGGGTTGGCCTGGTCGACAAGGCCAAAGGAGGGAAGGGGGTGTGCTACCAGGGGAGGTTGGGGGAGAGGGAGAGGCTGGGGCACAACCCTCAAGGGGTGGGGAATTCAATTTGGGCCTTGGGGAGGTGAAAGGTTGGCTTGGGAAGGGGAAAGATGGCTTGGAGAAAGTGATGGGGTGCCTAGGAATACCAAAGGTTGCTTTGGTAGATGGGGAAGTAAGGAGACAATTGAATGGAGTATGGGGAGGGGAGATGGATTTAATGAGGAGGGAAGGGAGAAAGGAGAGAGAGGGAATTCGAATTTGGGGAAGGGGGAAGAGAGAGAGAGAGAGAGAGAGAGAGAGAGTTTTAGAGAGAGGGAGAGAGACTAGGTGGTGAACGGTGGTGTTGGCCATGGCAGAAGAAGTTTAGAGGGAGAGGGGGAGAGAGGGGTGACTGCGGCAGCAGGGACAAGAGAGGGGGGGAGGGAAGCTGGAGGAAAGGGGTTGGGAGGGCTGGCCAAGCTTGTGGATGTGAGGGAGGGGAGAACGGAGAAGCAAGGGAAGGGGGAGGAAGACTTGGGTGTCGCACCCAGCCGAGGGGAGAGGGAGGGAGAGGGGCATCGCACCCCTAGTTGGAAAGAGATGGGGAAAAGAGGGATAGAAAGGGTGTGGACCTCACATCGGAGGATATCTTTCCAAAAATTCTATTCAACTCATTGTATTCTAAAGAAGAGTTACACGACCTTTTATAGACTCTTCAGAGAAAACCAAAAGATAACTCATTAACACCTAATACCTACTCATCATAACTCTCTTGGGAAGACTAAAAGACACACAAATAAAAAAAAAAGACTCTTTAGAGAAAACCAAAAAATAACTCATTAACACCTAATACCTATTCATCATAACTCTCTTGGGAAGACTAAAAGACACACAAATAAAAAAAGACTCTTACATGATTATTGTAGACATAATTACTATGAACATAAAACATGACCCATTAGGCTCATACATATGGCCCAATTAACATGAGACAACTAAAACATAAATAGCTATTTTATAGTTTTGTTGAAGCCACTTGCCGATCCCATCACAGAAGCTCTGGGATCCGCCCTATAACAACAAGGAGTTGCTGAAAATTACCCATCACCCGGGGCTGGGCTACACCTTCCAAGAATATTCTGAAGCATAGGTGGATGTTATCTCTACCTTCTTCACCCACGAAGACCCTTTCGAGGTTGGTCATGTTGAATACCCTCCGGGGGATGAAGAGATTATATGCCACTCCACTATTGGTAGTGAACCCCTCAGCAGTCAGCAAAATACAAAAGGATGAGATGATGCAACACTATACCGATGTTGGGAAGAGCTGTTCCCCAAGGAAGATTTGTTCCAAGCTAAAGCCAAATTCGGTATAGGACCGCCCGATGAAGATTAGACTTCCGATGAAGCAAAGGAGCGCCCAGAATTCGAGCGTATCCTAGAGGAAGTTCGAGCTATGCAGCAACTGGTAGATCCAGCAGAGGAGCTTATACCTGCAGAGCCTCAGGAGGAAGGAGTCTGTGCATCGGGACCATAAGAAAAGATGCCAGGATAGCAAAGCCAAGCCGAACAAAACCTGACGAAGAGCCCAGTGGCTCGATATTGCAGCAAAGAGAATAGGGGGCAAATCCCTCTGGTTTCAAGAAACCAACCTGAAGAGAATCAACAAGCCATGATTAACTTCAAAGGTTCACCATCAACTTATACTTCACCTGAAGAGCTGGAAGTCTTGGAGGATGAAGAAAATTCTACCAATGGGGGCTTTGTCGACTTGCAAGAAGCTCCACCTGAGGTCGAAGATGGCAGTCAAGCTACCGTTGATGAATTAATAGAGGTGAATCTGGGAACCGAAGAGGAACCAAGACTGACCTTTCTCAGCGCCCTGCTGACACCAGAAGCGTGAGAATAGTATATACAGTTCTTAAAAGAGTTCAGGGATTGCTTTGCCTGGACATACGATGAAATGCCAGGGTTAAGTCCCGTTGTGGCACAGCATCTGTTAGCAATTGACCCAAAGGCGAAACTAGTAAAGCAGCCTCCCAGATGGACGCGTCCTGAGCTGGTTAATCAAATTAATAAATAAGTCGACAAGCTCATTGATGTGGGGTTTGTTGAAGAAAATCAATACACAACATGGTTGGCAAACATAGTGCCCGTTAAGAAGAAAAATGGGCAAATAAGAATATGTGTCGACTTTCGGGACCTCAACAAAGCATGCCCGAAAGATGATTTTCCTGTGCCAATCACTGACTTGATGATCAACGCCACCACAGGCCATGAAACTCTCTCATTTATGGACGGGTCATCCGGATACAACCAAATTTGGATTGCTAAGCAGGACAGGATCCATACTACATTCCGCACTCAAAAAGGAATATTTCACTATAAGAGGATGTCGTTCGGCCTTAAGAATGTCGACGATACATATCAAAGAGCCATGATGAAGATATTCGATGACCTACTCTACAAAAGGATGGAGTGCTATATTGATGACCTAGTGGTGAAGACCAAGAGAAAAGAGGACCATCTGCAAGATTTGAGGGTGGTGTTTCAAAGGCTGCGCCAATATGAGCTAAAAATGAACCCCATGAAATGCGCCTTTGCCATGTCCAGCGGAAAATTCCTTGGATTCATTGTCCGACACAGAGGCATTGAGATTGATCCATCCAAGATTAAAGCTATTCAAGAGCTTCCTCCACCGAAGAATCTATCAGAGCTGCGGCCTTGCAAGGCCGACTGGCGTATATTTGTCGATTTATTTTAAATCTTTCGGGTCGATGTCACCCTTTTCACATGCTCATGATAAAAGATGTGCCATTCTTCTGGGACGATGAATGCCAAGCAGCTTTTGAGAAGTTGAAAGAATATCTGAAAACCCCTTCGGTGTTGCACCGATTAAAGGAAGACCTCTGATTCTCTACATAGCAGCCACTCACTATTCCCTGGGGGCAATGCTTGCTCAAATGAATGAAGAAGCAAAAGAGCAAGCACTTTACAACCTCAGTAGAAGGTTAGTAAGGACTAAAGAGAAATACACTTTTATAGAAAAGACTTGCTTGGCGCTGGTCTTTGCTGTCAAGAAGCTCTGCCATTACATGTTGTCCCATGAAATCAAATTGATATCTAGAGCGGACCTGCTTAAGTACATATTATCCCAGCCAGCACTCAAAGGCCGACTCGGCGAATGGGCCGTGATCCTGATGGAATTTGATATTTCATATGTACCCCAGAGAGCTATAAAAGGTCAGGCCATAGCTGACTTTTTCACAGTACATCCTGCGCCAGAAAATACCCCACTAGGGACTGAACTTCCTGATGATGAAACGCTGGAGGCATGTCAGGCTCAGCCGGTTATATGGCAACTCTACTTTGATGGGGCATTAAGAATAGAAGCTACATTAACTGGACAAGTCAGAGTACAAGCAGGAGCCAGTATTGTCCTGAAGTCACCTGAAGGGGAAGTGGTACACACTTCATGCTCAATAAACAAGCCATGTACCAATAATGAAGCTGAGTATGAAGCTCTGATAATCGGTCTGCAAATTGCCCTCAGCATGGGAATTCAAATGCTCCAAGTGTTTGGCAACTCTGTGTTGATAATCAAACAAATGCAAGGGGAGTTTGATGTTCGAAAGCCAGAGCTCGCCCCCTACCATCAAAAAGCACAGCGCCTTATAGCGAGTTTCTACTACATTAAACTTAATCATGTGGGCCGGGGACACAATGCGTAGGCTGATGCTCTAGCAAAGCTAGCCAGTTCATTAGCAGTCCCACCAGATGAAACACTCAACATTGTTGTGATAAATTGATGATAGGTTCCTAGTGTTCTAGAATCATGTCCAAAGGAATGTGAGGCTAACATAGCCGAAGAAGCGCAGAAGCCCGATTGGAGATAGCATCTGATACAATGGTTCCTCCACCAGCAGCTGCCCAAGGAGAGAGAAGAAAGGATGAGGCTCCTCTGGATTAAATATTCCTATGAATTCAGAAGTGGGACATTGTTCAGAGTCATGGCTGATGCCCATAAAAAGATTCTACTTCACTGCCTGTCCGCAGAGGAGGCTTGGCAAGTGATGAAAGAAATACATGCCGGAACAGCTGGGGCACACCAAGCTGGAATGAAGATGAAAATTTAAATCAAGAAATTAGGCTATTACTGGCCTACTATGTTTGAAGATTGCTGCCAATTCGTAAAATCATGTCAGAAATGCCAAGAACATGCTGTTGTGCCCAGGAGGCCCCGTGTACCCCTACACCCAACAATTCTCAGCTGGCCCTTCGCTCAATGGGGAACCGATGCGGTTGGACCTCTTCCAACTTCCTCAGCCAGACACAAGTATATCTTGGCAATAACAGATTACTTTTGCAGATGGGCAGATGCTATAGCACTCAAAGAGGTGACTAGTGAACTGGTCGCCAGATTCATCAAACAAAATATTATTTTTCGGTTTGGTGTTCCCAACCGAATAATTTTTGACAACGGAAGCCACTTCAAGAATCAAAAAATATATCGGCTCGCCGAGAAGTATAAAATTGATTGGAGGACCTCCACCCCTTACAATCCGCAAGCAAATGGATTGGCTGAAGCATTTAACAAAACCCTATGCACACTCCTTGCCAAGATCGTCAGCTCCCACAAAAGGGACTGGGGGGAGACGATGTATGAAGCATTGTGGGCATATCGTACTGTCTACAAGACTCCTACGGGTTGCTCACCCTTCTCCTTAGTATATGGCTCTGAGGCTGTGGTCCCCATGGAGCTAGAAGTACCGTCGCTCAGGGTTGCCATTCAATACGGTTTAGCCTGCGATGAACAAACAAATGTTGAAAGAAGACTCGAAGAATTGGTTGAGCTGGAGGGAAAGCGCCTTCAGGCACAGAAGAATATCCAAGTATATCAAGCTCGCATGGCGAATGCCTTCAACCAGCTCGTCAAAGGGCGAGAATTCAAGAAAGGTGACCTGGTCATGGTCAAGAATGTTGTGCTAAAGTTGGGCATGTGTGGAACGTGAGTGTTTCTATTGTTTTGATGATGTCCAACTATGACTCAACTAATGATTGGTTCTATTGTTTTGATGTGATTCCAACTATGACTCAACTATGACTCATTTCTAGTGTTTTGATGATGTATGTCTTTAGAGTCATTTTGCTATTCATTATGCTTTTGCTATGCATTTGATAAAATCCATTTGCATATAATTCAGGTCATTATATTGCCAATTCAACATATCAAGAATGGCTTGCAACGCTTAACCAATTGGCCGCACAGAAATCAAGATAGATCCAAAGGCGCCAAGATCACTCAAGATGCAAAGTGGAAACTCATGATGCCAAGTGCACTTGCAGATCAAGAATGGCTTGCAACACACAAATCAAGATCAATCCAAAGGAGCAAGCCATCCCAGGAGGACGATCAAAAGTCACTCATGATGCCAAGTACACTTTGATTGGAGTGGAAATATCTACTGTTAAAGCTCAACAGAATGCAACCAAAGAATGGAATGGAGGTGGCAAAATGAAAGTGAAATGAACACGTCCAAGCAAGGCTAAGCAAGGAAGAAAAGGCTCTAGCTAAGCAAGGCTAAGCAAGAAAGAAAAGGCCCAAGCAATGAAGCAAAGCTTCTACAAAGGACCGAGCATTCATATAAGATAATCCAAGGAATGGAGTGGAGTTGGCAAATGCGAAAGCTCAATGTTGCGCCCTCGCACGCGGATCGACCTGCGCGGTCAGGTCGCGGGGGTCAAGGGGGCAGTGCCCCTTGCGGGGGTTTCAGGGGGCGGAGCCCCTGGAACAAAATTTAGAAGTGCTCAAAGCATATTCTAAGTTGATTTCAATCCTAAAATACATGAAATTGATGAGGACATGAATATCTTGACTTATGAACATGTTTCATTGGTCTAACACTTCATTTTTACAGGTATAGGTGTTTCCGGTCGACCTACACACCTTGGCCGGTCGACCAGATTTGCCAGAGCCTAAGAATTCCACGTTTTACAGGTTTCGGTTGACCGCCCCTGCCTTTCCGGTCGACCGGTTCTTCCAGAAATGAAACACTCCAGGAATTACAGATTTCGGTCGACCGCCCCTACTTTTCCGGTCGACCGGTTCTCCCAGAACGGACAAGTTGGAGATTTTACATATTTCGGTCGACCGCCCCATGAATTCCGGTCGACCGCCAGCCCCGAGCCAACCATGTTTGACTTCGAATTCCACCTCGTGGGCTGCCTAATTCTCATGATTTCTTTAATCCCAAAGAACCCCTAAGTCTCCCAATCACCCACAAATTGTGGATCTGGTCTAGGGCTTCTCCAAGGACCATTCAAGGTCTATAAAACCAACACATTGGTGGAGGCAAACCCTAATGCTTCATTTGGGATTAAGGGTGGCTGCAAGAGGGGTTTTTAAGAGAGAGGAGACGAAGTACTGTTCATATGAACAGTAGTTCGTGAATGAGTTCTTCATCCACTCAAGAGTTTCAAGTAAAGATCTGAAGTAATCCTGAAGCAATCACCTTCTACTCTTCAATCAACTTCCAAGAAGGAGAACAAGCAAAGCTTTCAAGGCGATCCAAGAAGCTCATTTCTCAAAGTGATTTTCTTCATCCTTTCAAGTTCATCCAAGGTGATTTTTGAAGCAATCAATCTCCTACAAGCTATTGAAGAAACAAGATTCAAGGTAGAATCAATTACTCTCTTCATCCACTTCAAGAAGATACAAAGAGGAGATTGAAGAAAGAGTTACTGTTCACGTGAACAGTACTCCGTGAAGAACATCTTCATCCAATCCAAGGTATTCAAGCTCATATCAAAGCGATCATCTTCCAAGATCTGTGAAGAAGGAAGTAAGGATCAAGGTAGCATCTATTCACTTCTTCATCCATTCAAAGAGATCAAAGAGAGAAGATCAAGAGAGGATTGGAAGAACAGTTACTGTTCACACGAACAGTACTCCGTGAAGAACATTCATCCATTCAAGGGTGAATCAAGAAGATTGATTTGCAAGAAGAAGATATCCTTGTTGCTAATCAACAAATCATTTCCATTCAAGGGCCAATTCCTTCTTACTCAATCTCTTGTTTTAGTTCCTTCACATTTGTTTTACTTTCAATATTGTTAAACATTGAAGTTGTGATTCGTCCCTACCAGTGGTTAGTAGGAAGGCAATTGGAGGGTGTTCCAATTTGCGGTTGACGTCCCTACCAGGTGGTTAGTAGGAAGGCAATCGGAGGAGTTTCCGATCTGCGGTGTTGACGTCCCTACCGTTGGTTAGTAGGAAGGCAATCGGTGGTTTCCGATTTGCGGTTTGGTGCGCTGCACTAGTGGAGCCTCACCGGGTTTGGTGAGGGGTGGATGTAGGGCTGAGGATTCAGTCCAAACCACCTTAAAATCTATTGTGTTATGGTGTGTTTGTGTGATTGCTTGTGCTAGATGCATGCTTAGGTTTAATATTCATATTACTTGTTCATCCTGCTAAGCAAATCATTGTCTTCTTCGTTAAGCTAGTTATATTCCGCTGCAATTCTCGTTGTCTAGCTTTAAAGAGAGTTGAATTGCGTAAAGAGGGGCAGATCTATTCACCCCCCCCCCCTCTAGATCAGCCATCCACTACCCATCAAGTGGTATCACAGCACACAACAAAGAAGAAAGAAGTCATGGCTTTCAACCCAAAGGGCAAGCTTGCTGCTAACTGGTTGGGTCCATATGTGGTCCAAAGAGTCTACGAGGGTGGAGCCTACGTGGTTGTCAACCATCGGGGGGAAGTTCAGTTCCCGCCACTCAACGGGAAGCATCTGAAGCTCTATCATGATGTACCACTGCCCTTTGAGGGAGTGGCGAATGATTGAACAAACATTTTCAACAATAAAAGTTGATGGTAATGAGAGCTCTAAAATAAAAAAAGATGATGATGATGGTAAGGATGGTCATTGTAGACACGCCAAAAATGACGCTATGTTGATCAAATCTCATGTCACTATGAGGACGCCCCAAAGTGAACTTCAATATATTCATAATATGAAGTTTTTCTATTTTCTTGTGTGTGGTTTTGATTTATTTTTGCATTTTTGTGATTCGCGACCTGAAGAGGGGCGTTATTTAAATAGCGACCTTATCGAGGGCGTTTTCTCAAGAAAGGACGACTAAATGTAAGGGCGTCAATTCCTGGTATTATCCGGTTTTAAAGTAAATTCAAAATCAATTTAATTATTGGTTAACGTCCTTCCTCAGGGCGTGTTTTAAATTAACGCCTCTATCATAGGCGTGTTCTCATAATTTTCAAATAAAGTAAGTTTTATTGCCAAAATTAAATCAAGAAGTGACGCCCTTGGTAGAGGTCGTGTTTTGAGTAACGTCTTGATGAAGGTCGTCAATTCTTGATTTGACGCCCTTCGCAAGGTCGTGTTTCACCTTTCGTGTCCTGCTTGAACTCCTCTTTCCTGTATAGAGTCCTGCCTCCAATGGTCTCCTTGCTCGAATTGGAGGTAGAGTCCTGCCTTCTTTGAACATTGCCTATCCTTATCTTACCAAATTCGAGCTTATCTCCCACTGAAATCCTATAAAAACATGATCTGGGCGATCGAAGCAGAGGTTGACGTTTTCAGAGGTTGAAGAGATTAGAACGTTCAAGAGGTTGAGAGGATTGACGGCTTCCTCTGCTTCCTTACGGTCGTACGCTCGATTGAAGGACTTCGGCTTCCTCTGCACCTTCTTCATCCGATCAACCGCGTCTTATTGGTTCCCTTTACTGTCGACAGGGACAGCAGGGCTTTCTTGTTGATTTGTCTTCATCCACTATTTTCTTCTTCTGCGTCTGCATCAATTCCATCGTCAGTTATTTTTTCCTTTTCACTTTGCACTAGTTTTATCACATATCTCCCCTCTCCCTAATTCCTCTTTAGGGGTTTTAAAACCAAAACAACAAGGTGCGCATGTTGATTTCCTTTTATCATCACCTGTTTTATTTGGATTGATACTACTTGCGTTGGCTGAATCCCTCTTTGCTTTGTTGTTTCATTGTCTTTTTTGCAAGGTAATCAAAAGGAGAACCCTTCTCATCGGCCGGCCGATTGAAGAAGGAGGAAGGAACTTCACATCATCCCGCGTTTCAATCTTCACCAGGTATTCGCGATCTCTCTTTTTTTATTGAGGTAACCCCTCTGGCGATCACATCTCCATATTTGCACCACGTGCAAGCTTTTCTTCCCCTTATTTATGCATTAATCATCATATTCTCCATGTTTTATCACATCATTATTCTCTTGTGATTTTGTGTGGGATTTATGCCCATCCACAAATTGGCGATCACGGTGGGACTTCCACTATTTTCTTTTTGATTACCATCTCCATTGGCACCCTCGCGTGCCCTCTCCCCTCGGCACCCTCGTGTGCCCTTTCCCCTTTGGCACCCACGCGTGCCCTCTCCCCCTTGGTACCCTCCGTACCCTTTCCTTTGTGTCCCTCGGGCACCCTCCACTGTGCACACTGCGCACTCCGGGATCAGCCAGCTTGCGTTTGCATATTTCTCTGAATTAACGCCTTCCACGAGGGCGCTTTTTGGTTTAACGCCCTTCACAGGGGCGTGTTTTAGTTTATTAACGCCTCTTTCCAGGGCGTCTTTTAGCATATCTGCTGCTTTGTTTCCGTTCATTATACTGTCTGAGAATTAACACCCACCTCCAGGGCGTGTTCTCATTTTCTAACGCCTTCATTCAGGGCGTCTTCTTTTTATGTTACGTCTGCCGTTACATCATCTTACTGCTTTAATCATTCTGCCTGTGAATTCACGCCCTTCCCCAGGGCGTTCTTTATTACATAGCGCCTCACCTCAAGGCGCTTCCTCAGATTTGACGCCCTCACTCAGAGGCGTCCCTTCCAGATTTTGCGCCTCTACCAGAGGCGTGTTTCTGTTTCTCGCTGCTGGCTCATAGCCTCTCGCAGTGATTCACGACAGTGACCCTGTCGTTGCTTTAGTTGATAGCGACCTGCCCCAGGTCGTCTCTTTCCTGCGTTTTACAGAACCTTGCTTCCTGCTGCTGTCTGTGATAGTTTGTGTGATTGTCATATTGCTTGCCTATATTGCTTTGACCTGATCATATTACTTTGCATATTGTGGCATTTGGTTGAGAGACCTCCTCTCTCTACACTAGGATTCCACACACCTATCTTGGAATCGGGACGACCCTCCATTGAGCATTCCGTCTCTTTGGACTGGAAATCCCTTTTCCAAGACCTCCATAAGTCCCCGCACCCGTGGATTCCCTCACGGACGCCGGGCTGGTTGTACCCTCGAAGTACCCGGAGTTTAGAGAACCTATCGTTGGTGAGGAGAGAGAAAGAATCTAGTTGACCCGGAGGTTACACTTGGATCAACTAGGTTTCACATTGCAAACATAAGTGAACTATTCAACAATTCAATCTACTCTAATCTCAAGCGGAACACTAAAACCTTGCGTTCATCTCAACTTGGTTGCATACACTTGCTTGGGTGATTTGGCTTGTTTGGATCGAGTGGTTGTTTGTTTGATAGTGCCTTTATAAAGTTGTTTCTCCTCTTAAATATGAAACTCCGTTCAGGTAAGATCATCAACATGGCAGGCTATGGGTATTCTTATGATGATGAGGACGAGAACGTCTTTGGTCAATATGAGACCCCCTCCCAGGATTCCATCTATTATGAGGGAAATTACCCTCACCCTCAGTCCCATCATCCTCAAATCCATGTGATTGATACCGCTCCTCAAGAGGTTGTGCCCTCTTCTCAGACTTTGCCCTCCAACACTTCGGGGAACCCTTCCCCATCCTTAATGTCACGGACTTAATTAATGCACTATCTCAGTTGGATGACTCCCAGCGGCAAGCTATTCAAGCCGCCTTGAAAGGGAGTCTGTTCCCTCTTCGTCTTCCAACCCCCCTCCGGCCGAGAGTGGCCATCACCCCGTTAACGACCAGGCGGTCTTGCATAAACCCCCCTCTCGTCCACCAACGCCTGTCACGGCCATACCGGCCCAGCAGGCGAGTTATTCTGCGGTTAGGCACCAATTCCCCCAACCTCCTCAGATTCTACGGTCGCCTATACCACATTCTTTTGTTCAGGCCCCAGTTGAGTCCGACTCTAATGCTTTGCTACTTCAGAAGATGGCCCACATGGAAGAACAGCTTAAGAAAGTCACTGCGGCCAAGAATGCACCAGAAATCTCGCTCCCCACTCTGCCAATTTTCCATCTTCCTCCGTCTGAGATGCCGAACTTTCGGCGGTACAATGGAACTGGCAATCCGATATTCATTTGAAGGATTTTATGTACGAGACCTCCTTCTGGCAAGGCAACAAGGCTTCTCTGGCCTATTTATTCAGAAGATCTCTGGAGGGGCCAGCCCTCGAATGGTTTTATTCCTTGGAGCTAGCTGATGCCGGTGACTTCGATGTTGTCCAAAGGAAATTCTTGCAAAAGTATAGAGACCGTGTTGGACCCTCTCTGTCCGTTACAGATTTAGTTGCGGAGAAAATGAAGTCTGAGGAGGACTTCATCATATTTGCTGACAGATGGCGGTCGATGGCCGAGAAGCTGAAAGACACTTTGTCGGAACAGGAGCAAGTAAAGATGATTATTTCTAATGCAACTCCTCAATTCCGCCATATTTTGGCCATGAACCGGCTGACTACTATGGAAGAGCTCTATGAGAGGGCTCGTTACATCCAGACACAGATGAAGGATTCGCCCATTATGGGTATGTTTGAGCCGAAGCCTCGGCTGTTTAAGAAAACCACCAATGTTAACAGCGGGCCCACAACTGAGGGCACCGTCACAAATGAGCAAGTCGGCGCAGTTGGCAACCCCCACCATCAAGCTAACCCACGTCCACCACCGCCTCCACGACAGAACTCTCATTTTAACCCCACTCCACAACCCCAATTCGCACCTCAACACTCTTCGCTCCGCCGCAAAACCAAGCCCCCCGCGTAGACCCTCCAGCTCCACCACAATACCATCAAATGCCCCCACCTGCCAACTACGGCCAACAACAACAACGGAGACCACCACTTGGCCCCAAAAGGGACCACTATCCTCCACTTCCCGAAAGTCTCCCCGATATTTTTAATGCTCTGATGGCCGCCAACTTGCTCGCCTTGCCAAGGGAAAGAACCGTGTGGCCCGCTAATGTTGACACATCCCGTTATTGTGCTTTTCATCGCAGCCCTGGTCACAACCTTGATCGTTGCTTCCACTTCAGAGATTACATTTACGATCTAAATGACCAGGGTGACATCAATTGGGATGAGATGAGGCAATTCATAGCCGCTATGAAAGAAAGAAGGGCTTCTCGGCAACAGCAAAATCAACAACCTCAGCAATCCGCTCCACAACAAGTTCAACCACAGCAAGCTCCAGCACACCAGCAGGATATGGGATTGTCCGTAATCCATTGCTAGAGCACGCCCCTAATCAGCATGTGAACCCTGTCACATCCCTCTACGAAGTGCAGAGAGGACAGGGATGGCACGAAGAAAACGCCTCTGTCGGGGCATTTCATCATGAGCCGAATCAAAATCAACCTCCACGCCTTTTGTGCACCCTTCCTTCTTCTTCTACTCTCCTATCGGGATGTCCTCTTCTACGCCCCGTCAACCCATCTACCTCCACCAGTTCTACGGCCTTGCCGGCCCGCTCTCTTCTTACCCATTTGCCACCTCCACAACCTACCGCACGACAAACCCCACCTTCCACCACCAACTCTATACCTCCGCCGTCCAGGCCACTCCTACTTCGCTCACCGCTAGCACCCGCTACACCCCCTACCACTCCTACACCGGCAAGGGTTCCTCCGCCATCAGTTCCCCCACCTCGCATACCCAGATCTCTTCTTGTTAGACCACCCACCAATGCTCCTCGCATTCGGGTATCCCTTTCTAATCCCACGCCCCATGAGGGGGCATCTCCGTCAAATCACTCTCCTACGCCTCCCACGGGGGCATCTTTGCTAAACATTACTCCCACGCCTCCTACGGGGACACCCCTGTTATTGAACACTGCCGCCGGCATTCCCTCTTCTTCTTCTTCTAATCTCCTCCCACACTTGCCCCGACAGAGGCTCAACAAGGCGTGGCGCCGCTCCGCAGCGGATGGATTTTCCACCGTATTTTTCCACAAAGAGAGCTAGAGCCCGTGCAGGGGCCGCAAGAGCAAGAACAAGAACAAGGGTCTGTACCGGGCATTGAATATGATTTATTAAAGCATTTGGACCGGACTCCGGCAAGAATTTCGATCCTGGAATTGATCAAACGTCCACCACTCATCAGCTGGCTCTAAAGGAATATCTGCAGAAGGTAATGGTTAATGAAGACATCCCAGTTGAGCAGATAGTCACAGTGTTAACACCTGCTAGCAGTCAGCCGGCAATTACTTTTCATGAGCATGAACTGGCACCAATCTCAGCAAGGAAATATGCCTTATGCATCACAGTCGACATCAATAAGGTGGCTGTTAAGCAATGTCTGGTGGATACGGGGCATCCATCAATGTTTTGCCACCAAGCACCTTGAAGTTATGTGGCATACCAGAAAGCCAGATTCGGCCGTCCACCATAACGGTCACTGCATATGACAACACAAAGAAGCCTCCTCTAGGCATGATCACATTGAAAGTTAGCTTGGGTCCTGCCACCATCACAGCAGATTTTCACATCTTGGACATGGATCCAACATTTAATGGCATTCTTGGCCGCCCGTACATCCAGCAACTTGATGCGGTGCCCTCTACAAATCACCAGTGTCTCAAATTCCCACACAAGGGCCGTATTATCAAGGTGACCAGCATGCCGATTCTGCCAGAGGAAGATATTCATGCGGCTTCATCAGTCCCTTCTATTTGGCCTGCCAATAAGCCACTGTTATCTGTGCTGGACGTCCCCGTCCACGGCCAATGCCATCTGAAACTGTTACCACGGTTGCTATGACACCCCTGCCTTCTAAGGGAAGAAGAAAAAGAGCATGATTAATACCCCCGGCTGGAACATTCTGTTAAAAATGGGGTATCAAGATGGCAAAGGCCTGGGTGCCAACTGTCAGGGCAGGATTAGGCCCATTAAGCCGCAAAAATTGCTTGTACGAGGCGGTTTAGGCTATAAAGGGCCGAGCAAAAATGAAGAAGAGCCATGGGCATTTATGACTTCTACTTTGAAGACTGATCGCCAGCCACTCTCCTGGACACTGAAGACACATTTTGTTACTAGTGGCGTTCAGAATAATGAGCAGACTACCATAATTACTTCATTGCTTGACTATCAAGATGTTCACGCCAGACAGTTTGCTCGTCACATTGCCCCACTGGTTACCTACAAAGCCCTGGAGTCTTTAAGGCCGGACAAGAGAAGGAAAATGGGTGATCCAGAATGTGACTGGTACAGGTGGTTCGACATGAATGACATTACTATTTCTTTGAGCCGCCTCTTCATGCCAACTGATCCGGAATGGCCTCCATTAATATAGGAATTGATTGAAATGCCAGCAGTGATCACAGACAAGAGGCAGCTGCTGAGTGACTATACGGATACTAGGGAGCCAGATGTCCCCTTTGAAGAAGGTTTTACTGTGGATAGGCTGTGGGCCGGCCTCTTCTCTCTCACTTCGCTACATCCATCTGTGCTTGCTTCTCTACATTCTCATTGGTTTGGTCGTGTGCCGAGACCGCCTCCAATTACAATCAGCTTTGCTCCAAGTTCAATCCAAGTTTCTCTCCCGATTCTTCCTTCGCTCCTCGAGCAATTTTCTAAAAACTCCATCTCGCCCCCCCCGTGGGCCATCATTGATTAAATCTTTCTCTAATCTTGCGATTTCCACTCCTCCTACTATTCTCCCATCACACTGCTTTCTCCTTGAAAAAGAAAATAAAAATGAAGAAAAAGATAAAAACGAAAAAAAAATGCTGATTTTTCAACTTTCCAATCCTCCATCTCCGTTGAGGAGACTTCTTATCTCTTTCCCGAGTGTGTCCCAACCCAGGGGCCGCTCTTTCAAGATTCCTTGATAGATCTCTTTTCCCCCTCTGGCGAGGGGTCTTCCTCTGTATCACCTTTTGTATCCACTTTTTCACCCCCTTCTTTTCTTTCTAATCAGGCTAGTTGCTCCTCCTCTTCTTCCTCTTCTTCTAATAAAATTCATGGGGTAGATTCACGTAAGAAATCCAAGGGTAAGGAGATTCCTCGCAGATTTTTATTAGAATTGGCTATCAGATGCCAAGCTTGTTTAGCAATCCCTGAGTTTGTGGAAAGTCCAATTATCCTGCCAGAGTTAGAATTTGAAGATGCTGTTGCTTCTTATGAGGGTTTGGGCGTTTACGAAATTATGAATGATGAAGACCCTATTGAAGAGGGGGATGAAAGTTATGAAGAATATGAGGATGAGGCTGATGCTTTTGCTAGTGGTATGAGAAGATTCGACGAACCATCAGCCTCCGTAGAAGAACCTACCAAAGAAATTAATCTGGGTACCGAGGAAGACCCTAGGATTGTCCTCATTAGCCAGAATTTGCCGCCCTCCGAGGAGGAGGCGCTCATTTTAGTTCTTCAAGAATACAAGGACACGTTTGCTTGGAGTTATGAGGATATGCCGGGATTAGACCCTGCGCTCGTTGAACATCGTCTTACACTTAAGCCAGGGTCTGTCCCGGTCAAACAACGGTTGAGGCGTTTCCACCCTAATATGGCTTTAAAAATGAAAGAAGAGGTCGATAAACTCCACAAGGCTAGATTTGTTAGAGTTGTCCTCTACCCCAATTGGGTGGCTAACATTGTCCCGGTTATGAAGAAAGATGGGAAAGTTCGGATTTGCATAGACTTCCGGGACCTCAACCGAGCGTGTCCTAAAGATGACTTCCCCCTCCCTCATATTGATGTTCTAATTGATAATACGGCAGGATTTGAGACTCTTTCATTTATGGATGGCTTTTCAGGTTACAATCAAATTCGTCTGTCTGAAGAGGATCAAGAGAAAACATCATTCACTACACCATGGGGGACTTATTGCTATGTGGTCATGCCCTTTGGACTTAAGAATGCTGGAGCCACCTACCAGAGGGCTATGATGGCAATTTTTCATGACATGATTCATATTTATATTGAGGTGTATGTGGATGACCTGGTTGTAAAATCAAGGACAAGGATTGAACATCCTAGGGTTCTAGCTAAGGTCTTGCAGAGATCACGAGAATATCAATTGAAAATGAACCCCAAGAAGTGCGTATTTGGCGTTTCTTCAGGGAAATTGCTTGGTTTCATTGTTAGCAAGAGGGGAATTGAAGTTGATCCCAACAAGGCAAAGGCCATTAGAGATATGCCTCCTCCCAAGAATTTGAAGGAAGTTCGAGGATTAATCGGGAGGTTGCAATTTATTCGCCGCTTCGTCTCTCAGCATTCACAAAGATGTAGGCCGTTTTACGAGCTTACTAAGCCGGGAGTCAAGTTTAATTGGGATGACAAGTGTCAGGCAGCCTTTGACGGATTGAAGGATTATTTGGCCAATCCTCCTGTCCTGAGGCCGCCAATTCCAGGCAAACCACTTATTCTCTATGTTTCGGTCCTGGATGACTCCGTAGGTGCTGTCTTAGCTCAAGTGGATGAAGAAAGTAAGGAGAGGGCAGCATACTACTTGTCTAAGCTTCTTAACCCCTGTGAGCAGAGGTACTCAGCCATGGAGAAGACTTGTGCAGCTTTGGTTTGGGTAGTTCAGAAGTTAAAACACTATTTCCTAGCTCACGAGGTTCACCTCATTGCTCGCATGAATCCAATTAAATTCCTCCTTGAAAAATCTGTCCTCACTGATCGATTAGCACGCTGGCAAAGCTTCCTTTCTCAATTTGACATCACTTACATCAGCAGAAAGCTATCAAAGGCTATGCCATTGCCGAACACCTTGCTCATCACCCTCTCCCCCATTTTGATCCTGTCAATTCGGAGTTTCCAGATGAAGAATTAATGTCCATCAATCAACCCCATGATCCCATGTGGACATTACATTTTGATGGAGCTCTAAATTCTCAAGGAAGAGGGATCGGCATGGTTCTTTTAACACCAGAAGGGGTCACCATTCCATTTGCTGCTCGGCTCACTTTCCCCGTCACCAACAATATAGCTGAGTATGAAGCTCTTTTGGCCGGTCTTCAAACCGCTCATCGATATGGTGTCACCCATTTGAGGATTGTGGTGATAGTCAGCTCATTCTGTGCCAGGTGCTTGGTCAAGTGCCGCACCATCAATCCTAAGCTCAAGCCCTACCAGGAACTCGCTTCAGCTTATGCCAAACTCTTCACTAAATTGATCTTCGTTCATGTCCCTCGCAGCCAAAACATCTTGGCTGACGCTCTCGCCTCTTTGGCTTCCGCTTTAGTTTTTCCTCCTGAGCGTGATTTTCATGTCCCCCTGATTCATCAGCGTGACACCCTAGCTATTAAGGATCGCGCATTCCTTGATATTAGGGATCAAGTGCTTGAGAAGGTTAAGTTGAAGGAAGCTCTTAAAGGTAAGGAAGTCATGCTTTTGGATTGGCAAGAAGATTTGGCTGACGAAGAGAAGCCTTGGTATTATGAGATTGCCAGGTATTGCAATGATCAGTCCTATCCGAAGAAGCCACTGCAGAAGAGAAGAAAGCAATTAGAAGAGTGGCTCAACGTTATGTTTTGGTTGGAGGTGTACTCTACAGAAGAGGGCTCACCGGTGTTCTGCTAAGATGCCTCGATGATGATGAATCTTGGAAAGTTGTGGAAGAGGCGCATTCTGGAGTGTGTGGTGGTCATGTGAATAGCCAGATGCTAGCTAAGAAGATTCTTAGGCTAGGTTTCTATTGGCCCACTCTAGAAGAGGATTGTTCCATCTATGTTCGAAGGTGTGTTAAGTGCCAACTGCACGCCGACAAGATTCATTCTCCTGCTTCTTCACTCCATCCTACGTCCTCCCCATGGCCTTTTTCCATGTGGGCTTTTGATATCATTGGACCTCTTGGTGACTCGAATCTCCTGACCAAGCAAAAGCCGTTCATCCTCACGGCAACGGAGTACTTCACCAAGTGGGCGGAAGCAGAAGCTTACGTGGAGATCAAAGCATCAACCGTCTGCAAATTCATAATGAAGAACATCATCACGAGGTTCGGCATCCCGAGCACCATCGTCACCGACAATGGATCTCAATTTATCTCTCAAGAGCTCAAGGATCTCTGCAACAGGTATAACATTGCATTGCATCATTCTTCTCCTTATTATCCGCAGGGCAATGGCCAGGCAGAGGCAACTAACAAGACTTTGATAAAAATTGTTAAGAAAACGTGTGAGGCTAATAAATTTTCGGACTGGCCAGACAAGCTAGTTGAAGCTCTCTGGGCCTATCGCACTTCCATTCGTACCCCCACTGGGCAAACCCCTTTCGCCCTTACTTATGGAATGGAGGCGTAGTCCCTTACGAGATTCTTATTCCCTCTCTGCGAGTACAATTGGATAAGGAGCTCTCTATTAATGAACGTCGTGATTCACTCCTGGCCCAATTGGAACTCCTAGATGAGAAGCGTCTGGTCGCCGCTGAGCATGCGCGCGTTTATCAAAACAGGCTCTCACGTTTTTATCAAAAGAAAGTAATTGAGAGAAAATTTAAAATCGGTGAGATGGTAATCAAAAGAATTTTTGTAAAGCCGGGTGGCCCACGCTCAAAACTCCAACCCAATTGGGAAGGACCTGTTCATTATAAAGATGTTTATCCTGGAAATGCTTATAAACTGGTTAATGCTGAAGGGGAAGAGTTAACTCACCCTTGGAACGGTTTGTATCTTAAGAAATACTACCCTTGATTCAAAAATCCAAAAAAATAGAAACTCCAAAAAGTGAATAAAAATAGAAATTCTTCAAACAACAAAAAAGAAAGAGATCAAAATTGGTGCCATGGGACACGAAGGATCAATGTCCGAAAGGTCAAAATTCAGAATTCATTCATCAGTCTTGCTAACTTAAAAGGGGGTTGACTCCCACACACACTACACGCTTTATTCTTGAGCTCAAGCAGTGCAAAATCCGATGGAAAGTCAAAAACCTGACTAAAAGTGAAAGACAATACCCGTTCTTTTCTGTTTTGGCCCATAAGGGAGGAAGGGAGACCTCGAGGTAGATGCGCCAAGCCTATCCGCCGCCCTAGTAGGTGGAAGTCAGGGCCCAAAAGGGAACAAATGCCACAAAAGCCCAAGTACAATTAGGTTTATTTTCATCAATGCAAATCAATTCCAAAGTGAAAGTCAAATTATGAAAAGAAAAGCATGTCAAGAGGGCAAAGTCCCCGCAAGGAAAACCTTGGGCGTATGCATGCAATATAACAAGGGCATAAAGGCAATAAATTCCCTACGCCAAAGACCGAACCCCAACAGGCATAGGGTAGGGGAGGTAACTTTGCCTGAGCATCTCAGAATCCCTTATGGGCTTCCCTTATATTTTCTTCCATCCTTTCTATGTGGTAAAGTCACGAACTGGCAGGATGGTCAAGACGGACTTAAGAAATTGCACTGTGCGAAATCTCGAATACAAGTCAACTATGAGCACGTCAACTCCCTTTTAATTACTCAAGAAAGGTTAATGAATTTTAAATGGTGACCGTGTAGGACCCGTGGTCTTGATAGCCTTGATACCCTTTTGCAGAATAATTTAATTAACGCCTTCGGCTAAGGCACTTTTTTGGAATTAACGTCCTAGATTAGGTCGTCTTCTTCAGACTAACGTCTCTGAGACGGTCGTGTCTTTTTCAAAAATTAGATTTCCTTTTAGAATTAACGCCGTCCCTGTAGGCGTCTTTTTAGATCACGCCTTACTCTAAGGCGCGTTTTTCAAGAAAAATAACAAAAATATATATATAAGAAAAAGAGAAAAAGAAAAAAATGCATTTCTTCACGATGTATGCTTGCGTTCTTTTGCATGGGCATCTTTTATTTATGGTTTGCATATGTGTGCTTTGCATGATGCATCTCCCGCTATCAGCCATTTCATTTTACCTTATTTGATTAAAGGCTTGGCCCCTTGACCCGTCATTAAGGTCAAAATATTGCCACCCCTTGCTTATTGGGCAAGGGGCCAAGTCGAACAGATGAATTAACCTGTTTTGTTCAAGTGAAAACCACAGCTGCAGGTACAGGGCAAAGTAAAGCAAACACGAAGAACGTGGAAAGAAGAAAGTACACAAACACAAGGCCACAGCCACACGAAGTGCTCAGGTAACAAGAAATCTCAAATCTCATATATATATACATAATGAATGTCATGTACAGGTGTGAGGGTGGAGGAGTACAAGTAAGTCTCTCAGCTCTCGCCTCCACCCTCCTCTCTCCTACTCTCAACCTCCTCCTCGCCGTCCCGAGCTGGCTCTGGTGGAGGAGGCATGGGCCCCCGTGAAGAAGCTGGAACCCGAACGTGTCCCCCTGCCTCGCTCCTCTCTCGGAGGGAAGAACCCGCCACGAAGGTGGAACTGGTGAAGGAGTACCCCGCAGCCCGCGCTCGCTCGCGTCCTCGCTGGAGACGCTCCTCGGACACTCGCAGCCGCTCCTAGGAAAGGATCAACTGGGTCCTCGAATCTGCCAGCTCTCGCCCCCGTGCCGCCACCTGCTCCTGGTACCGGGCACGCTCCGCCTGCTGAAGCTCAAGGTGCCGGGCACGCTCCGTCTGGTACTCCTCCTGCTCACGAGCACGCTCCTCGCGCTCCCGGGCACGCTTCCGCCTCTCCAGCTCAAGCGCCACGCGTAGCTCGGCTACGTCCTGAGGCAGCTCCTCCCGACGCCTCAGGGACCTCTCAAGCTCTGAGATCCGCTGATCGCGGATCGCCAACTCGGTACGTACTGCCTGAAGCTGGGCCACCTGCAAACAGGCAAGCAAATCATCAATTCCACAATCAATACAATAATTCAATAATCCAGCAATTCAAGTAATGAATGATTGAACCACTCACATGCGCGCTCGTCGCGCGGAAGCCCTCGTCAACGCAGGTAAGAGCGGCTCGAAGCTCCTCAGTCTGTAAAAGTGAATTTTTATCAGTGCACAATTATATAATCAATGTTTGAATGGAGTTGTGTTTTGGATTTTACCCGTGAGGCGAGGTCGCGCTCTGCCGCCTCGGCTCGTGCCACCGCTCCCGCTAGCTGCTCTGCCAGTGCAGTCACCTCTGCACTGGGCCCTCTCGAGCTGGAGGCCTCCCCTGGGTCTCTCCTCACTGCTTCCTGTTGGGCACGCTGCATTCATTGAGATCGTCAGTGGCTAATCATCAATAATTCAACAAAAAAATAATACATTTGCATATAGAAATAATTTAAACACTCACCAGGGTCTCTAGGTCTGCCCGTGTGGCAACTAGCTGGTCCTCCAAGCTGTGTAGGTGGGCCTGGGCATCTATCACTGCTATATCCCGCGCATCCTGCATCCATCACATGTTAGTCGCATGATAGTCACATAAGCATTTGCATTTAATTTAGAAATAAGTGCATTCATACATACCCCTAAGACCCTCATCTGGGGTCGGCCGGCGTATACCTCCCAGTAGCGCCGGAGGTACTCGGAGCTGTCAGTCGCGCGAGAGGTGACTCTGGTCCCGCCACGCTACCAATCGGCGTGCTGCTCCTCGAACCGCACCCTCCAGTCGGTCGCCTTTGTACGACCGCGAGTCTTCTTCCCGATGCCCCGCGGCTCGCCTACCTCGATCCACTCCTGGTGGAGGCCCAGCGTCCTCATCACCAACCTAAGCCGTAACGGCTCGATCTCGCTCAAGCAGTGAACCCAAAGCTCACGCTCAAAGCGAGGTCGGCCCGCTACGACCCAAGGTTGGCCCTCGTCTGTCATCCCCTCATAGGGTCTCCACTGCACCTGCATTCATAAACATATATATCATCATTTCATCGTCATCATCATAAAATCAAATAAAAAGCAAAAGAAAGATGCATAGCATTCATACATACCAGCGAGGGAGGGAAGTCGCGGAGCTCTCTCCGTAGAACCCACAACTCGTAGCCGAGCGGGGCGCCGAAGACGACCGGCACCCAGCGCCGTGCTAGAGGGAAAGCTCCCTCATTCCCAGGCCGTGGGTCAACGCGCCCCATCGGCATGTAGAGGTGACTCCAAACCTGCATCCATGCATTGCATTAGTTAGGCATTCACACGCATATAAAAATATACATAAAAGAAAGAAAGAAAATGAAAATGCATACCTGAAGAAAAGGTGAGAAGCCACTGACGGTCGTCTCTCGACCTGTCCCCGTGGACAGGTCGGCCATCATGTGCGCCAGCAGTGCCGCTCCCCAGGCGTAGCTGCCAACTGCCTCCAGGTCCTCGAGTATCCCTAGAAACCGGCAGTTGATGACGTCGCCCTTTGTCCCGAGCAATAGCCTCCCCAGTAGCAGTAGCAAGAACCTCCTCAAGTCTAGGTCAGCTCTCTCCCTGTCGGCTGGGTCCTGGCAGTACACTGTCCTAGCCCCGTCTATCAGCCTCTGTGAAAACTGCTCTAGGGTCTCTCCTGACCTGTGCCTAGCATTCCCTAAACCCATCACTGTGGTGAGGTCGGTGCGGAAGATCGTCCTCACTCGCTAGGGGTCTCATAGACCATCTCCAGCCCTAGCAATCTCTGGGCATGCTCGGTGTATTCTGGGTAGGTAATCCCGCTCACAGCCTCACCGTCTACCCTTAACCCGGTGATCCTAGCCACATCCTCTAGGGTGGGAACCATGTGCCCCCATGGCATCAAGAATGCCCGGCTAGTCCTATCCCATCTCTCCCGTAGAACCTGGATAAGTGGTAGGTCGGGTCTGACTGGCTCTATGCTAAGGAAGGCCCCGAACCCCATCGCATCTACCCTCTCTCTCTGGAACTCGGGGAGGCCGTAGTAAGTTGCCCGGACCATGACCCATGAAATGCGCGTCCTCATCAGCCCCTGCATGCATAAAATAAGAATTGTTGGTTTAATTGTTGTGATTATTCATGCTTATTTCATTTTGATTGCCCCAGGTTGAATGTTGATGTTATTGAAAGTAACGACCTTCCTCAGGTCATTTTTTGTTGAAGTAGCGCCCTTAAGGGGGGCGTGGTTCTGTTTGAGCTTCTAGATAACGACCTACCCTAGGTCGTTTTTCATCTATGAAACGCCTTTGTGTTGGGCGTGTGTTTGTGGTTAATTTCTAAAAATCCTAAAGGTTTTTCAATTCACGCCCTTGAGTAGGGCGTTTTCTATTTGGGTTCGTTAATTAATCAAATAATTAATGAATGGGCGACCGCTGGTTTGGTCGTCTGTTTTGAATTGACGCCCTGGTGTGGGGCGTGGTTTCCAGTTTTTCAGAAAATGGAATAAAAATAACAGCATGCGAAAATTAACAGCATAATATGTAAATGTAAATGGGCGACATGCTTTAGGGCGTGTTCTCATGGGGTTAATTGTTTTTCATGAAAATAATATAATTAACGCCCTTGGGTTGGGCGTGTATTTTGAAATCGCGACGCCCCTGAGGGCGCCTTCTTTCTGGGTTGCAGGGTTTATACCCGAGGGCTATGGAAAATCAGGAAAAAAATGAAATTAAAATAAATAAAATTGGAAAAGGGTTTGAGGCTTACCTTCTTGTGCTTCTGATTTTGTGGTCGAGGCCTTGGCTGCCGTGGCCGCCGCAGTTGGCCGGCACGGGGGAGGATCGCCGCCGCGGGCGGTGGTTCATCTCCTTCTCCTTCTCCTTCTTCACCGCTTTCTTCCTCGCCACCTTCTTCCTCTTCACCCCCTTCGCCTTCGCCGTCTTCTTCTCCTTCGCCTTCCTCGTGGGCTTCTTGGTTTCCTCCGGCCTCGTCGCCGGCCTCCGCCATTGGAGCTTCATCTTCAACCGCCACGATGGCCCCTTCCTCACCGTGGGCGTCGTCGCCCAGATCAACCACCTCGGAGCGGCCACCCTCTGCCGTTTGACTGAACCGCCTCTGGCCATGGCTAGGGTTAGGGCTAAGGACAGAGAGAGAGATAGAGGAAGAGAAGAGGGGAGGGGGAGCTTCGGTTAGGGTTGCAGAGAAGAGAGAATGGAACGGAGGAAGAAGAAGAAAGGGGGAAAGCCCTTTTAGCATTCGAAAAGAAGAGACGCCCTGAGAAGAGGCGTTTTTTGTGGAAGTCACGACTATGACATGGGCGTGTTTATAATATAGACGACGTTGCTCGAGGCGTCAATTTTATTTGCATGGGGAATGATAACCGTCGTCAGACGCATTCAATGGGCGTTGATTGATGTGATCGAAGTAATTATTATGGTTTTTACTCACGCCTGAGCTAGAGGCGTTACCTGATTGAAACGTGACTTTCCTTAAGGCGTTACTTTTGAATTTCAGCGAATATATTTTGGGAATTTGAATCGATTAACGCCTTGTTTTTAGTCGTTATTTAAGTAACGCCTATTGGTGAAGGCGTCAAATGTGTGCGCAAGAATGTTGAAAGCGACCTATGATGAAGGCGCCCTTTTACGAATTCACGCCTTTCCTTGAGGCGTTATTTGGAACAGAATCACGGGTTTTGGAAGTTATTTGATCACAATCACATTGGCATTGGCTCAATCAAAAAACAATCATTATCATTGATTTAAGAAAAGGATTACAATGCTTAATGAGCCACCTTGGGTCTTAGCTTTCTCAAAGCTGTTACATAATTTTTCCACTGATCTTTGTCTTCCTCCAAACTCTCTACAGGTTGGTGAAGTTTGTTAATCTTCCATAGGGCTTGGATTGTGATAGCCCCTTCTCCATCTTCATTGCTGCCTAGGTCTCTTGATTTGATTGGAGGGAGATGAGAGACGTCTTCTAGATGTTGCCTTGGAAGTCCGATTTGAGGAAGGCATCTGTGAGAGTTGTATAGTATGAAGTCCGAAGCGCCAATGAGACGAAGGTCCGTCCCGGTAGAGAATCGTGCACGAAGTTCCTGCATTTTGAGTACACCCGGGGCACATGTAAAGAGGTTCTTTGGCATTACCTTTAGGTGCTCTCTCCAATCCCCTCTCTTCTTACTTGAGGAATCCGGTTCATCACTCTATTGCTTATTCCTAACGAGCCGGTCATGTAAGAGAGTGGGCTTTTTGAAAAGATTCTTGAGGGTTGTTGGGCCTCACCACATGGATCGAATTTGAAATGGAGATCAACCCAACTAGAGAGTGCTAGCATGCACCCGTAGATGGGCCTTCCCATGGCCGCCGAAGTAAGCCCGCTATAGAGATAGGCTAGGATAGCCGGTCCGACTCTTTCCTCTTCCCATAAGCTCACCACCGCGCTCAATTGGGCCTCCTCTAGAAAGTCCTCCGTGGATGGAAACAAGAGTGCGCCTGCTAAGCACACCACGAAGGCCTTTGCTATCTTTTCTATCTCCTCCTCTTCCTTTGCTTGATCCGCTCTCTTGTACACCCATGAGGCGAGCTTCAAGAGATTGATTCCTTTAGTGACCTTGATTTGGTTCACTATGTTTGGGCTAGGTATCAATGAGGTTAGCAATTCATGAGAGGAGATTGGCCTTGGCATGTTGGCCATCTTTTGTTCTTCTCCTTGTTTCATCCTTTTCAAGCCTAAGATCAACTCTAGTTCTTCCAATAGGATGGTGGCTTCAAATGTCGAGAAGAGAAAGGTATGAGTGGAAGGATGCCAAAGTTCAATCAATGCTCCTATGGCAGCCCAATCTAAGTGAATTTGGTCATAGTGCTTGGCATGGGTTACTAGGCCCAAAAGATGCCATCTTGCTAGGTATACTCTCATGTCAGAAGAAAACTTGGAGAGAATAAGGGGCAACCACTTCACTTTTGTAAATCTCCTAGCACCAGGGACATTTGGGTAGTCCTGTGGAAAGAAAACATGAACAGTGCCAATAGTGCCAGACATGAGCATATGTAAGAAGCAGTTTGACAGAAGGATTCAATAAAAAGAAAAGAAAGAAGATATAAGCAGAGGGAAAAGCAGAGGATTCACTAACCTGATGTTGAGCAACTCGGCTGCAGATGTGCCCTTGGATTTCAGTCAACCTAGGGGTGGAAGACCTAGGTCTCTTAATCATCCTCTCCATTGTTTTTGGCTTTGCAGAAGGAGCTCGGACGAGTGCCTGCGGGAGAAGAACAAACAGAGAAAAGAGAACAGAGCCGGCTACGGAGGTTCAGAGAAAAAGTTGCTTTAGGTTGAGGAAAGCAGCCTTTCTTTTATAAAGATTTGAAGAGGGCTTAAGGTTGTTCGGAGTTAGCAGGTTGATGGCTATTAGGATTTGATTTTGCTTTCGATTTGGAAACGGAAGCGTTGGATTGATTAACGCCTTTTGTTAGGGCGTCAATTTCTGAATTGACGACCTTGCTGAGGTCGTGTTTTGTGTAACGCCCTTTAGTAGGTCGTTTACTCTTTGGCCTCTCGATGGGTTTCACGCCTTGCTGAAGGGCGTGTTTCATGTTTTAACGACTACATATTAAGGCGCTTTTCATGATTTGACGCCGTTCGGTGCAGGCGTGTTTTTATGAGCTTATGAATTTAGATATTCATGTGTGTTAATGAACTTAAGTGCTATTATTTCGTTGAATTGTTTTTTTAATTGAGCACTTATGATCATATCAAGATTTAAATGGAAAATTATGTTTGATTATCTTGAATTTCGAAAACTGATGAATTTTCAAAGTGCAGAAGTTTGCAGGATTAGAGGCGCCTGGGTTGCTCATGGGAATAGCATTGCACTTGTCATCTTGTATTTGTTCGTTGTAAGCATTGTTACTATATGATATCTACATTATTATAGCATATCAAGGACCTTGTGGTTCTGATGAACCTAGAATTTGAGTTCCCCTCCATCAAAAACAGTGATAATTCCAAGAGAGTCTTGGTCACACGGATAGGCCGTTGAGTCGTTGAAGGTTTGGGACGATGGTTCCACTTTCTGAGTTGATGCGCGGACAAACGGGCCTCGGCTTAGTGTTGGCTCAGAAACTTGGATTCTTGACCAAATCTAGATGGCGTAGCAATATTATCCTTGATTATTTTCTATTTTTAGTTTGTTTTATCTTTTCTTTTAGCCCAGCATGCATCATGTAGGACTTTGAGTTTCATGCTGAAAATTTTCATATTATGGTAATAATGAAGGTCACTCGCTCTTTGATGAGTTGACATGAGATATTCCACTCCAAATCAAGTACTTTGTTCTATCTGAAGCCGCTCAGGCTGGTTCCTTGAAAATGTCCCTTTGTTGGATCTCCATCTCAATTCTCTTTATTTTTTTGCAAATTTACCTTGGTTGTAGCACGTCCACGTTGGCTGGTAACCGCTCTCCAATGGTCTTTCCCTATCGTGCCCGCGCGCACACCCTTTTGCCTTACATTTTACTTGTTTAGTTTAGTCTCCTTTATCCAGCAAATTGATGCCTTCTTGGAATCATTCGGAGTTGTTTCATTCAGAATCTTGGAAAGATTTCCATTGCTTAGTGTCTGAGGCGTGTCACATCACACCTTGGCATCTACTTATCAGTTCGCTCCACTTCATTTCATTTTGTTGCACTTTCACTCCATTTTCGTCTCACTCCCTTCCAAAGCAGACGCCAAGGCGGGGCAGCTGTAGACACGCCAAAAATGACGCTATGTTGATCAAATCTCATGTCACTATGATGACGCCCCAAGTGAACTTCAATATATTCATAATATGAAGTTTTTCTATTTTCTTGTGTGTGGTTTTGATTTATTTTTGCATTTTGTGATTCGCGACCTGAAGAAGGGCGTTATTTAAATAGCGACCTTGTCGAGGGCGTTTTCTCAAGAAATGACGACTAAATGTCAGGGCGTCAATTCTGGTATTATCCGGTTTTAAAGTAAATTCAAAATCAATTTAATTATTGGTTAACGTCCTTCTCAGGGCGTGTTTTAAATTAACGCCTCTATCATAGGCGTGTTCTCATAATTTTCAAATAAAGTAAGTTTTATTACCAAAATTAAATCCAAGAAGTGACGCCCTTGGTAGAGGTCGTGTTTTGAGTAACGTCTTGATGAAGGTCGTCAATTCTTGATTTGACGCCCTTCGCAAGGTCGTGTTTCATCTTTCGTGTCCTGCTTGAACTCCTCTTTCCTTTATAGAGTCCTGCCTCCAATGGTCTCCTTGCTCGAATTGGAGGTAGAGTCCTGCCTTCTTTGAACATTGCCTATCCTTATCTTACCAAATTCAAGCTTATCTCCCACTGAAATCCTATAAAAACATGATCTGGGCGATCGAAGCAGAGGTTGACGTTTTCAGAGGTTGAAGAGATTAGAACGATCAAGAGGTTGAGAGGATTGACGGCTTCCTCTGCTCCTTACTGTCGTATGCTCGATTGAAGGACTTCGGCTTCCTCTGCACCTTCTTCATCCGGTCAACCGCGTCTTATTGGTTCCCTTTACTGTCGACAGGGACAGCAGGGCTTTCTTTGTTTGTTGATTTGTCTTCATCCACTATTTTCTTCTTCTGCGTCTGCATCAATTCCATCGTCAGTATTTTTTTCCTTTTCACTTTGCACTAGTTTTATCACATATCTCCCCTCTCCCTAATTCCTCTTTAGGGGTTTTAAAACCAAAACAACAAGGTGCGCATGTTGATTTCCTTTCATCATCACATGTTTTATTTGGATTGATACTACTTGCGTTGGCTGAATCCCTCTTTGCTTTGTTGTTTCATTGTCTTTTTTGCAAGGTAATCAAAAGGAGAACCCTTCTCATCGGCCGGCCGATTGAAGAAGGAGGAAGGAACTTCACATCATCCCGCGTTTCAATCTTCACCAGGTATTCGCGATCTCTCTTTTTTTATTGAGGTAACCCCTCTGGCGATCACATCTCCATATTTGCACCACGTGCAAGCTTTTCTTCCCCTTATTTATGCATTAATCATCACATTCTCCATGTTTTATCACATCATTATTCTCTTGTGATTTTGTGTGGGATTTATGCCCATCCACAGTCATTCCTTCACTGCATACCAACATCAATCCGGACCTTCCGTCCAGGTAGATGATGAAACCTTATTCTCCTTTGTGTTGGTGTTTACCCCACATCAACGATAGAACTTACACGCATTTTCGACGAACGGCTTTGCGCCTGAGCTGCTGCATACCAACATCAATCTGGACCTTCCGTCCGGGTAGATGATGAAACCTTATTCTCCTTTGCGTTGGTGTTTACCCTACATCAATGATAGAACTTACACGCATTTTTGGCGAACGGCTTCGCACCTGAGCTGCTGCATACCAACATCAATCCGGACCTTCCGTCCGGGTAGATGATGAAACCTTATTCTCATTTGCATTGGTGTTTACCCCACATCAGTGATAGAACTTACACGCATGTTCGGCGAATGGCTTCGCGCCCGAGCTGCTGCATACCAACATCAATTCGGACCTTCCGTCCGGGTAGATAATGAAACCTTATTGTCCTTTACGTTGGTGTTTACCCCACATCAATGATAGAACTTACACACATTTTCGGGGAACGGCTTCGCGCCTGAGCTGCTGCATACCAACATCAATTCGGACCTTCCGTCCGGGTATATGATGAAACCTTATTTTCCCTTGCGTTGATGTTAATCCCCACATCGACGATGAAACTCACATATATTTGGCAAACGGCTTCGCGCCTAAGCTGTTGCATACCAACATCAATTCGGACCTTCCGTCTGGATAAAAGATGAAACCTTATCTTCCCTTGCGTTGGTGTTTACCCCACATCAATGATAACACTCACACATTTTCGGCGAATGGCTTTGCGCCTAAGCTACTGCATACCAACATCAATTCGGACCTTCTGTTTGGATAGATGGTGAAACCTTATCTTCCCTTGAGTTGATGTTAATCCCTACATCACCGATAAGCACTTTTACATGTTCAAAAGGTGACATGCAAACTCAAAGGTTATGTTAAAAAAAATAAAAAATAATAATAATGAGGCTCAAAATGGAGGTGCCTCGCCGGACTTGTCCAAACATCTTGGGTAAAGGCATAAAATGGCTACAACCCGGCCGTGGCGAAAACCCGAAAGGGCACTATGGGCAAAATTGGGTATCCCGCCACGTGAAAATCCGCAAGGGCACGTGGGCAAAAGTAAGAGGGGGCTGACCCTGGCGAAAACCTGAAAGGGCGCTTGGGTCAGTAATGTGGTTATATGAATATAAAATATACATATGTCTTTTAACAATACACTCGCCATATGTCCCACCGATGATGAAATTTCCGTCGATCGCAAGGCATCATCGCCTGGATCGATGCTAAAATCTATCTGGAATAGAGCTTCCATCTATTCTGATGAAACACATCCATTTCCTTGCATCGGCATAAACCCAATGCCGATGAAGAAACTTCCATTGATCATATGGCACATCACCTCGATCGATGTTAAAACCTATCCGGGATAGACCTTCCGTCTATTCTGATGAAACATATTCATTCCCTTGCGTCGGCATAAACCCAATGTCGGTGATGAAACTTTCATTGATCATATGGCACATCACCTCGATCAATGCTAAAACCTATCCGGGATAGACCTTACGTCTATTCTGATGAAATTTATCCATTCTCTTACGTCGGCATAAACCCAATGTCGATGATGAAACTTCCATTGATCATATGGCACATCACCTCAATCGATGCTAAAACCTAGCCGAGATAGACCTTCCGTCTATTATGATGAAACATATCCATTCCCTTGGGTCGGCATAAACCCAATGCCGATGATGAAACTTCCATTGATCATATGGCACATCATCTCGATCAATGCTAGAACCTATCCGAGATAGACCTTACGTCTATTCTGACGAAATTTATCCATTCTCTTGCGTCGGCATAAACCCAATGTCGATGATGAAACTTCCATTGATCATATGGCACATCGCCTTGATCGATGCTTAAACCTAGCCGAGATAGACCTTCCGTCTATTATGATGAAACATATCCATTCCCTTGGGTCGGCATAAACCCAATGCCGATGATGAAACTTCCATTGATCATATGGCACATCGTCTCGATCAATGCTAGAACCTATCCGAGATAGACCTTACGTCTATTTTGACGAAATTTATCCATTCCCTTGCGTCGGCATAAACCTAATGCCGATGATGAAACTTCCATTGATCATATGGCACATCACCTCGATCGATGCTAAAACCTAGCTGGGATAGACCTTCCATCTATTTTGATGAAACATATACATTCCCTTGTGTCGGCATAAACCCAATGCTGATGATGAAACTTCCATTGATCATATGGCACATCGCCTCGATCAATGCTAAAACCTATCCGGGATAGACCTTACATCTATTTTGACGAGACTTATCCATTCCCTTGCGTCGGCATAAACCCAATGCTTATGATGAAATTTCCATCGATCACACGGCACCATCGCCTTGATCGATACTAAAACCTATCCTAGATAGACCTTCCATCTATTTCGACAAGGCCTATGAACTATTCATCCGCACATCAGCAAACATTCCTACATTCGGCACCTCTGGCCAATGAAACATATACTTATGCCAACATTCCAGTTTGGGAACTCTCGAAATCCCGTCACGCGGTGGAGCGATTCCCCCATCCTTTCCTTGAAAGAGTGGGCGTTCTCCTACGTTACATATACGGGTGTATTTTCATGAGAGTTAACAAATTGCTGCAAACCATTACAAAATAAAGAAATGGAGATGAACACCCAAGGAAGTAAAGAGAAGACAATTTCTCATTGCAAAAAGGGATAAATACAATTGGGGCCCTTCAAGGGGATGGACTACAAAAGGAGGATTGGCTAAGATCGCCAGAGGATATCCTCAAAATCATGAAACCCGACATATGGTGCCTCTCCCAGTTCGCGAAGTTGAGCTCTCTCCTCCTGGATACGAGTCGTCTCAGTCTGCAAGGATGCCACTTGACCTTCTAGCAAGGTGGTCTCCTCAACACCCTGGGCATGTGCCGTCTTTACCAATGGCAACTCGGTCTCAATGGCATTCAATTCTGCCCGAAGCTCCTCTAGTCAGCTATGCAGGAACTATGCACGAGCAGTTGAATCTTCCACTTGAGCTCTGTGCCTTTGGAGGTCAGACTTCAATAACTCCAGCCCCACCTGACAATTGGCCTTCTATAATTTAAGGGCCGTTAGGCGATCATTCACTGTGTGCTCGAGAAAGTCCCGACGATTTACAAATTTCAACAACAGCAACACCCGCTGGGTCCATATCTCCAAAGGGTAGCCCAGTGCTTGAAGGCCAATTGTTAGACGCTCAGCCACTTCCTTCAGCTGGGGATAAGTCAATGTCGACTGAGATTCCACCACTCGACGCAGCATCTCAAAATTGTGCCAGCCAAAGCCATAATGATGTTTACTTCAAGAATAGATGATGAGATTGAATATAAAGAGAATGAAGATATCAAGCTATAAGTCAGCATAATGAGCATGATGAAGCCTGAAGCCACGCACGAAGCAGACTAAAGGGTGCACCCACAGGCCCCATGCCACTCATCCTTCCCTTACGCAGCCTCTGGATGGGGGGCATTTGTTGACGTCTGAAAAATTCACAAACAAGAGAAGTCAAAGAAAGTTGTAAGCAAATGGCAAAAGCCCTGAAGATCAACCAAAGATGCAGCTCTAATGGTATTCCTAGAAGTCACAAAACTATGATAGAAGGAAGATCTGTCACAAAAAAAAACCATGTCAGGTTAAATCCTCTCTAGCAAAGCTGCTGTCCAAAGCGATTGTCGTTTTGATGATTGGGTCGATTAAATCCCGTTAAGTTCTGGGCAATCATCTGCCTGCTGAAAAAGGGTCTCCAGAATATCATGGTGTTGATAGAGCGGGATCCACATCATCTACCATAGAATGTGAATGCAATGTAGCAAAGAATCACAAAATAATATATGCAATTGTTTGATAAATGGGTCATGTGGGCATTAAAGGCCCATACGCATATGAGAGGCGCTGAGGCCAAGCTGAATAGGGCCGAAGCCCATGGAAGAAGGCGCGCCGAAATGAGGGCTGCCGATAAGCCAAGAGGCACCCCGACCAAAGAGACGCGCCGATGCTTTCAAAGGGTTTTGGAACCATTTTAAAAGCTAAGGTTCGATGAAAAGAAGGGAGACGGCGAAGAGAGAACAGTGAGCGCAGGAGGGAGGAGAAGAAGACAGCAGTGAAGCACAGCGAGAGCGAACAAAAAAAGGAAGAGAAATAGAGAAGAGGCAGAGTGCCAAGAAGATAAATCTGGTTGTCCAGAGAAGAAGTCTAGAGGAAGAATGGGAGAGCAGAAGAGTGAGCTGGGAGAGATTAAAGGTGGGAACATTCATCTGTCAAATGCCCTTTGGGGCTATAATCTCCCCCTTCCCGTTCTTTGGTCTAATATTTCTGTCGTTTTCTTCTGTGTACTATTTTCACTTGATGTTAAGCATCGATGTAATCATGTAGATCTTTAAGGGCTGTCAGCCTATATGTGACCTTGTGGCTCTTATGTTGGATATGTATATGCATTCGATCGAATGAAATGAAGTAGTAGATTCTGGAACTCTCTCTCTCCCCCTATTTCTCTTGTCTGCAATTATGGATATGTGACGTCTCTGAAGATAGCTTTGCTACACAAAGCACACACATGTTGTAATTCGTGTGAATTCTCCTGGTACTTTCTCTATTGTTTCCCAAACCTCACAGCCATAATGAGGGCCCGAGACAGTCTATCTCGTGGTCTCTCATCTATGAAATGGTGTGGGATATGATCAAAGCACGGTATGTGTGACTTAACAATTATCCGGCTCCCAGTGATACTTCTGTGTGAAGTCCCTTGCTTCCCCGGGATGATCTGTTTAAACCAATTTTTAGTACCCTCTAGCCTCCTTAAAACCCCTAGATAAAGCTTCAAAGCCCCCCAAACCCTCAAGCCTTCCCCATCAGTGCCTCAATTAAGCTCTCGGCACAATGCTATCTTGGCGCTGGCCCTGAGCCGATTATCAGACGTGCCAAAGCGTGATCACCTCACTTTCCACGCCGGTTTGCCTTCACGTCGATCCTATCCATGCCGGCTGTGCCGATTGCCCTCTGCGCTGACACCTATTGATGTCCAAGCTGATCCCTCTATTCAACGGCAGATGACCATACATTCTAAACCCTGCAACCCTCTCAGAACCACTGAAACATCCGATCATATAGCCCAGCACTCCAAGCCTTGTCATCCTTCGTTTAGAACCCGTACTATCTCGGGGAGGAATAATGGTCTTTCACTCAAATCCATTGGTGCTAAATTAACGGGGTATTACCCCTACATTATACCATTTAACCACAATATTTTCTTCAACCCTACTGGCCCATGGAGTTCCGCCACTGCATGTTCTCCAATAGTTCCTTTAAGGGGATATCAATAAATACCATGATAATGGACACGATCCTTCGGGAGATCTCAGGTTGAGAAATGCCCACCCTTTCTTTGGCTTCCATCTCAGCACTCCGTGGATGGATGTCCTATACCTCTCCGTGCGTGATCCGAAAATAAAGGTGAGATGCTGTGAATTCCGATCTCTGCTATCTCTAACCATTCTCATTTCCAAACCCCCTGGGATCTAAAGAGGTTTGCCTCTGCATGTCCTCTATTGATTCCCTGCTGGGGAATAATAATATTAAAATGCCATGGTGAGCAAATACCGACCCGGTTCAGTCCTACCTCATGATATTCAGGCATTGATATGCTCTGATCTTTTGTGGATTCTATCCCGGCTATGCGTGGACAATTTCCTATTCCCGCTTGGCATAGTCCAAGATAAGGGGATATGCTGCCGGATTTATTCTGTATACTTTTGTAAAAATCGCTAAATGAGCATGTGGTGCAACAGTCAAATTAATGCCACAGATTCTGGTTATTCTGTACTTATGCTCGTCTAACTCTGTGAACAGCGATGTTTCATTCCTTTGCAACCATTTGCATGATGATTAATAAAAATCCAATGTCCACTCCCTATTCTCCCGATATATCAAATGGTGTGTGGCTGAAAGTCGGGTTATGCCCGACCGGAAGCCGTCATTATGCGTGATGGTGGTCCTCAGACCTAGGTTCTCTGCCAAGTTTCGAGAATCAGCCTAATAAGCTATAATAAGCTACAAATTGCATAATCGCATATATACATATTCTATCCTGCATAAGAATAAGCACAACAGTCATATCTTGTTCTGCCCCTGGGGTCCTTCTACTTTGGCGACTAATCAAGGGTTACCCTTCTTTGGAGGGGTGTAATTAACGTCATAGCCTTTATGGTGTGACGGACTTTCAGTTCCGACCCGAATCTCATAATCGACTGACTAAGTCAGATCGAGCACATAATGAAAATTGTCACTTCGGTGGCTGGCATGCCTAAATAAATTAATTAATTAATAATAAAATAAATTAAAAAATATTAAATATTAAATAAAATAAAAATCGTTTCACAGGTGTACGGAGCTGTGTCTCTGTGTGAGGTTTTAGTGCGGGGTAAGCTCCCCGAGTTTGTGTGTGTGTGTTGCGGTGGCAGCGGCTTGGGGCTAGGCCCCGTCTGTGTGGTTTGCTGTAGAAGCAATGTGTGTGTGTGGTGTTGGGGTTCGTCCCCGTGGTTGCTACTGTTGTAGCGAGTTAGTGAAGCCTCATCGGGTTTCGGTGAGGGGTGGACGTAGGGAGCCAGTCATGGTCCCGAACCACCTAAAAATCTTCGTGTTTCATGTGATTTGCCTATGTGATTGTCCATTTCTCCTATCTCTTTTCACAGGCTATTTTATAGATTTTTATTCACTACACCATCGCACATCGCTACGTCTGTTATTTGTATTTGGTTAAAGTTTAATCGCTCTTTACATAAGCTATTCGAGTGAGCACGGTAAGATTGAGTGAACTGAGTTATCCTAGTTTAATTATTTTCCTCAATCTTGTTCTAACTACGAAATAGTTTTTAAAATCCGACATCTTGCCTGGGGGACAATTCAACCCCCCTTCTTGTCTGCCATCTAACTGGGCCAACAGGTACACTAGTACCATTACCAACATTGATGTGATCTGAGCTGGCATAGTTATCAGTAATGGAGAGTTGGGGGAGATCTGGTATCACATGATGTGTGGCGCCCATGTCCGGGTACCAATCATCATGAGGTGGAGGCTGCCCACGATAGTAAGTACTTTGGTGTGAATGAAGAGTGACAATGTTAGCAGTAGCCTGCGGTGAAGCATAGATGTTGGAGGGCCGTTGTCGTTGGAAACACTGTTCCAATGTATGGTTGGTGCGATGGCAGTGAGGGCATGGAGGGAATTGCCCCTGGCCCCTCTGTCGACCACAGCTGCTGGAGCTACGATTGGATCCCCCTTGCTATTGAGATGAGTGTTGGGTAAGGTTGACTGTAGGAACATCCTCATGCGTAGGTGTGATGGAGGCTTCCAGATTGAACTCTATGATATTAAGAAGGTTTTGAAGCTCATGAATGGAGGGGGGGCTCTCCCTGATGGAGAGCGTAGAGGGCACAGTGCTAAACTTAGGACCTGGATTCCTTGTGATGATAGCCGTGAGCTGCACAGAGGACATAAGCTAGCCAGCTTTGGCAAGCTGATTGGCAATGGATTTAGCCTCATGAAGAAAGGATGAGATAGATTGTGTACCTTTCTTCAGATTTGTAATTGGAGATGCAACTGTTTCTCTCTCTCTCTTCCCCTTCCTCCCAAGTCCGCCCCCTCCTCTCTCTAACATCCCCCCTCCTTGCCAAAACCGCCCCCCTCTCTCTAACTTCCCCCCTCCTTGCCAAAACCACCCCCTCCTCTCTCTATCCTCCCCCTCCACCAGCCAAACCCTAGCTACATCACCTGCCACCTCAGCGTCCACCTCATCTTGACCCCTTGGTTCCCCCACCCTGCATTAACTCCCCCATTCACTACCCCTCCACCCCCCAACCACTTTCTCTCCTTTCCAAGGCCACCCTTCCACCTTCCAAAGGTAGCCCTTTCCCTAGGGACCCATTAACTCCTCATCCCAGCCCCAATTCAAATTTTGAATTTCATCTTGACCCCTTAGTTCCGCCACCCTGCATTAATTCCCCCATTCACTCCCCCTCCACCCCCAACCACTTTCTCCCCTTCCCAAGGTGATGCGGGACGAGACACGGACACGACAAGCTCGCGGTTGTCCCTTAACGAGGGAAGCGTCGGACGTGCACGGTTGAGAAACCGGCAGTGAGCTAGGGTGGTCAGCTCTCACTTGTGCCCGGATCGGGTCACGGGACGGTCTCGCTCACTCTCTCGCAGCAGCGGTGATATGAAATTATAGCGAGCTAGGTCCTAAAACATGCTCTCTAGCAGTGGCATAAACAAGCATATATGGAAATAAGCGAAATGCCAAGCAAGGAGCGAATACGATACCTCCACGCGCTCGGCGTGGGGACGACGGACCCGGCCGAAGTCGTACTCCTGGGACAGTTAATACATAAAGATTACAACAATGAGTTACAGCCCACTCCACGCAGGGAGGTAAAGGGCGACACAATGGGGTCCGGGAGGACCGATTTCGGGTTGACGGGCGGCTTCTCGCGTAGCTTCGGCTGCACACGTACTCGCGCCTGTGGGGCCCACTTGCTGTCCGGAGGGGCCGTGTGGGACCCGGTGGCACCGCTGTGGTGGTGGATGCCTGGATGAGTGCTCCCTGGAGTGGAGGCGCACTGGTTCGCCGGCTGGAGGCTGGGCGGCTCCGATCGGCACCGGTCGGAATGACCGGCCACGGATCTACAACTTCTGGTTTTCAGCGCGCGTCCCGGTGAGAACGGGCGCTGCGATCAGCCCCGATGTCGGATCGACACGAGACTGGCGCCGTTGGAAAGATAACTTCAAATACTTCAATCTAGGCTTGAAGATCTAGCCTGGATCAACACGGACCTGGGATTTAATGAATTGTTGATTTGCTGTTGTACAGTGATCAGACTCTCAGATCTGCAGAGAATTTGTCTGAGAACTGCCTTTGACCGATATGTGAACGTCCGAATCTGAAGTTGTAGTCTTCAGAAAATTTGTAGGAAATCAAGAGAGGAAATCATAACTATTTTTTATGAAGGGTTTCGAGGTGTCTGTGATTTGTTCTGATTTTTGGACTAGAGGGTGGTCGGATCTGGGAATTGACTGAAAGCACTGTAGCATAGATAGAACACGAATTTTGAAAAATGGATAGCGGGCGGATCAAAAATCAAGAAAAATTATGGGTGAAGGGGTTGATGGAAGGAACCCCCATTAAAATTGGGAGGGTTTGGAAAAATCAAAAAGAGGGTCGGAGGTGAGAAACACAGGGTTGCTGTCACTGTAGACAGAGACAAAACAGATCTGGGAATGAAAGATGCACGAAAATGGAAAAATACTAAACGAGGGATTTTGGACGTTAAATGTTTTGTGGAGATGGGGATACAAGATATGAACAACCTCTGAAAATTTTAGATCAAGAGAATGTCGGAGTTGATAGAAGGAATTCCGGGAAGAAGCTTCTGTCCAGGATGGACAGAACACCGAAGTCGACTTCGTGGTGGCTCGAAGGCGGCACGAACGGCGGCGGCAGCACCGGAGATGAACTCAGATATTGAGGGGGAGGAGATAGAAGGGTTCCACTCTAGAATTGGGGGTTGGGGATGAAGAAAACCAGGGGGAGAGAGAGGGGAGGTCGAAATTCCCACAAGAGGGGCTCTTGCACAATGCTTTTTTTCACTTTCATTAATTCAATCAATTGGAAAATACAAGCTATATATAATAAATGTAAAAAGACACTAAATTCCCATAGATCTAAGGTTTGGAAGGACATATTAGGGAGTTCCTAAATATTTCTCCCATGTGGTCAAAACTTTAACCATTAATCTAATCAAACTTGGACCATTTCCATTCAAACTTACCTAATTTTCACCAACCAAGCCTAATAAGGCCAAAGAATGGGGCGCCCCCCTTCATGGGCTTCTCATGGGCCTAGGCTGGTCCAAGGCCAACCACTCAAGTCCAATAACCCATGTCTAGACTCGGGCCTTCCAAGTCTTGGTGGTCCATGAGAGGAGAAAGCCCACTTGGGCCTTAAGTGGCTATTAAGGTCCAATATGAACTAGGCTTCTAATGGACTCTACTAATGGCAACCTAGCCATGAACTTTACATTACAAGTGACCCATTGGCTTGTTATTAGTCTTACAAGGAGCCCAAATGAAAGAAATGAAACAAATACACAAGTACAATCCCATACAAGTCATAATACACAAATACGTTCCACCCGTATAGCTTCTGATGCCCCCATCACAAGGCCACCATTCTTCCTTCCCAAGGTAGACCAACCCTTCCGTAGGCACCCATTAACACCCCATCCCATCCCCAATTCAAATTTTGAATTTCATCTTGCCCCCTCCTTGCCAAACCCCCCCCTCCATTAGCTCCGTCTCACTACACCCGCCCCCCTCCCTCTCCCTCTCCAATTCGCCTCCCTCCCCAAGAACCTGCTACGCCCTCCCTCCCCTCTCCTTCCCCACCTCCCATGGACCTCAACCCTCCAAGAGACCCCTTCCCCTTCCCCCCTGATGAGGACATCAAGAACTTATGAGTTGTATTTTGTGTATTGGCTTGGATTGGTGTGTATTATGGGTTGTATTGGCTTGAAGTGTATGTAATTTTTGATTTCTTTCATTTGGGCCATCCTTGTAAGGCTTATATCAAGCCAATGGGCCATTTGTTATGTCAAGTCTAAGGCTAGGTTGCCATTAGTAGAGTCCATTAAGAGTGTTACTTCATAGTGGGTCATTAAGGCACTTAAGGCCCAAATTGGGTTCCACTCTCTCATGGGCCATCTAAGTGGGAGTGGCCCAAGTCTAGCATGATCTAATGGGAGGCTCTTGGCCCATGAATGGCCTTGGCCCATGGAAGGGGGCGCAAGGTTCCTTGTCTTATTAGGCATGGTGGTTGTGGTTTAGGTGGTGTTTGAATAGATCTAGTCCAAGGTTGAATAAGTATGGTCAAATTAGATTAAACTAATGTATTAAATGTGTGATTCACATTGTATCCCAGCCCTTCAATCCAAACCCCTAGATCCAAGGGTTGAGGTTGAGTTTGGTTGGCATCCTATATAAGGTTGTATTTTTCATATTGAAGCAATTATTGAAAGAGAAAATAGGCATTTGCCCCCAAGTGAGATTTGCGCCCCTCCCCTCTCTCTCCCTGGTTCCTCCACCCCCTATCCCCTTTCTAGAGTGTAATCCCTTCCCCCTTGATCCCCTCCAGCATCTGAAGCAACTCCGGTGATCGCCGCCGCCATCGACTCGCCGTCGACGCGTCGTTGCCAACGGTTTCGGTGTTCTGTCCACTCAGGACAGATCATTCTTCTCCGAATTCCTGCTATCACTCCCTTCATCTTCTGAAGCTCAAAATTTCAGGGTTGGTTCCCCTCTAGAACCCTTATCCCCACAAAAAAAATCACGTCAAACTTCATCCTTTAGCTATTTTTTGAATTTCGTCCAATTCCAAGTTCCAGATCTGTCCTGGTTCTGTTTACTGTTCATCAGCTCTGAGTTTACCCCATTCGAACCATCTGTTTATTTTTTTTGGGTCGCCCAAATTTATTGGGAGTTCTATCCACATCCCTCTACCACCAGGAATTTTATTAATTTTTGGTTCGCCCTCCAAGTATTTTAAAAAATTCGTCCAATCTCCCAAGAACAGTCTACCCACAGTTTCCCAGATCCGACCCATGTCTAGTAAACAAATCCCAGAAACTCCATTTCTTCTCCAATCAAAAAAGAAAAAATAGTCCCGGATTTCTCTCTCAGAGACCTTCAACTTTTATGAATAAATCATTGCCAGATTCAGAGGTCTTCTCCCCGGTCAACGTCGATCTTCAGAGAAGATAGATCCTGCCCCTGCAGTTCTGGACCGAATTCAGCAAGATTGTAAATTCAACAATCAGAAATACAGATCTGATTATTTTTTCTGAAGACCCCTACATCGAAGTATTTTGAGTCCTCTTTCCAACGGCTCTAATTTCGTCACGTTCCAACGACGGGGCTGATCGCAGCAGTAGTTTCCTCCAAGTCGCGCGCCAGCAAATAGAAGTTCAGGTTTGTGGCCGAGTTCCCCGCGAGCGTCGTTCGAGGGCCGCCCGACGTCCGGTGGTCGTTGCATCAGCTCGCCATCCCAGGGGAACGCTTCCCAAGTGTCTCCACAACAGAGGAGTCATCAGGCCCCACACGACCCCTCCGGTCAGCACGTGGGCCCCCACTAACACGAGTACGCGTGAAGCCGAAGCATCACCCGGAACCGCCCGTCAACCCGAAACTGGTCCTCCCGGGCCCGCTTGTGTCGCCCTTTACCTCCCTGCGTGGAGTGGGCTTAGTTGCATTGATGTAACCATAATGTATTAAGTTCCCGGGGGTACGAGTTCCGGCCGGGTCCCATCTTCGCCACGCCGAGAGCGTGGAGGTATCACCTTCACCCTTACACTTGGCATTAGCTTAATTCTTTATATGCTTTATATGCCGCTGCTAGAGAGCATGTGTAGGGATACCTAGGCCACTTTCAATTTATAATATCACTGCTGCGAGAGAGAGCGAAGCCGTCCCGTGACCCGATCCGGGCACAAGTGAGAGCCGACCACCCTAGCTCCCAGCCGGTTTCTCAACCGCGCACATCCGACGCTTCCCTCGTTAAGGGACGATCGCGAGCTTGTCGTGTCCGTGGTCCCGTCCCGCATCAATTTGGTATCAGAGAGAGTTTGAGTCTAGGGTGTCAAAAAGAAAAAAAAGGGTGTCATTTACATCGAGTCATTAGTCGGTTTAAGTCGAGTCTAGGATCATCATATTTTCAAAACAACAAAAAGAGTCATTTTTGGGTCGCATACATCCCTTTACTCGGTATATAAAAAGGTGTTGTCCGACCGTTAGGTTACGCCTATCGGGAAGGCCGCACACTTGTGCGAGTGACCTTCGGGTCGATTGTCTCCGCCGCGTACCGAGTTTTGGTTAAGTCTAGGTGCATCATTTTGCATTAGTGTGTTTTGCTTTAGTCGGTGTCTTCTAGTCGGTGTGTTTGCATGCCCACTCGTCGGGGTACTCAGTACTCACCCCCACCCCCACCTATGGCCAACCCACGGGATACCTCGGGAGACTTCCACTCCCTACAAGAGGTGATGATGGCCATTATGACTAGGTTGGACCAATCCGATGCTAACTTTCGGACTTCTCCGATAATATGGATGGTCGCCTTAGGGCCATGGAGGGACGCTTGGAGACCTCCGATAGGTCGGTCCAAGACCTCGTTGGGCGGTTAGATAGGATGTCACACGGGGACCCTCTTGGGACAGCCCAAGGTCCACCCGCACCTCCTCCCGCGGTGGCCCAAGTCCAACCCGCTCCCATGGCCCAAGTCCAGGCCGCTCCCGCGGCCCAAAACCAGCCACCACTGGTTCCTCCACCCGCCCCTCCTCGGGCTCCCCAACTACCGCACCGTGACCTTGGTCTCGAGGACTATGGGTCCGACAATGCCTACGAGGGGTATGGTCAACGCCGTCGTGGTTTTCAGCCACAACGAGATGAGGATGATGATAGGGTCCTTAAGACCGTGCGAGCGGACCCTCCCGCTTTTTACGGGTCTTTGGATCCGAAAGTCTACCTAGATTGGGAGTTTGGCATGGACCGTTATTTTGAATGGTATGATATGTCGGAGCGTCGAAGGGTCCGATTTGCCACCATGAAACTCATGGGGCAGGCACAAACCTATTGGAAGAATGTGGAGAGCCTGCTACTTCAGCGGCTAGAACCCCCGATCGACACATGGGCCGAGGTGAAGAATAAACTTCGGCAAAAGTACCTTCCTCCCACATACCGCCAGCGACTCATCGATAGATGGCAAAGTCTTAGCCAGGGAGATCGGTCCGCCTCCGAATACATCGCGGAGTTTGATGAGTACTTTCTACGATGTGGTGTCACGGAGGAGAGTACCATGCCCGTGTCCCGCTTTCGACGTGGTTTGCGGCCACACTAACAGTATGAGCTTTTCCGCCGTAATGCCAAGACGTTGGAAGAGGCATACCAGGTTGCTCTCGAGATGGAGCAATTTGAGGGAGAGTTCGAGTCTAGCCATCGGTTGGGCCCCACCCCTCTCCGTAGTACCGAGCCACGTCACTCCATAGGCCCGCATCAGCGGCCTCCCATGGCTCGACCTCAGGAGTCCACCCGTCAGGAGCACTTCGCTCCACGGCCCCGTCCTCCTCCACCTCGGGATCTATTTCCACCCCAACCACCGGCACCCGTTGCCCGTTCCCCGGCTCCTATAGCCCGTCCTCTGGCACCGGCACCCCCTCCACTATTGTCCAAGGCACCTACACCTCCCCCATTGTTGCCTACACCCCCTACCCGACGGGATGATAAGGGTAAGGCCCCTTTTTAGGAGAGAGTAGTCGGTCGCGAATACAGTTTTCCACTGTCACGGGTATGGCCACATCGCTAGTGAGTGTCCCGCTCGCACCACCCTAGCCTTAGGTGTTGGAGGATCCGCACCTCCCGAGCTTGAGTGTGTCGATTACGAGGCCGATGAGGCACTGGCCGATGAGTACTATGCCATGGGGGAAGAGCTGGGCGACCCTTTGGCCGCCCAGGATACCGCCACCTAGTGGGTTTGATGCTACCACCTTAGTCTAGAGTCGTGCATGAGTCGGTGTGCTTTCTTTGTGTGGTTTGTTTGTGTGGTGATTTTGAGTCGATTGTTTGCGTGGTTTGCATTCGTGTGTCTGTGCATGGTGAGTCTGCATGTGTCTTGTGCAAGCTCGTTGTCGGTCTCTTACGAGTAAGAGGCGAGTGGACTCACTTGATGAGTATGGGATCGGTTTTACTTCTATATCCGGATCAGTCACCTATAGGGACTCAGCGGTGATTCCTAGTGAGTCTTCGAGCTGTCTCCTTCCTTTTGAGAGTGTCCCTTCGGAGTGACCACCTTTAGCCATAGCAGTGCGCATATCGAGTATATATGGAATGAGCAGGTGCCGATCACTTGGAGTGGAGCATACCCACGCTACTTAGCACGGTGACGGATCCGCCGGAGGACTCGAGCAGCCATACCCCTACTCGACGGGGTCGAGTTCCTCCCACCCGGGGAGAATTGATGAGGACATCAAGAGCTTATGAGTTGTATTTTGTGTATTGGCTTGGATTGGTGTGTATTATGGGTTGTATTGGCTTGAAGTGTATGTAATTTTTGATTTCTTTCATTTGGGCCATCCTTGTAAGGCTTATATCAAGCCAATGGGCCATTTGTTATGTCAAGTCTAAGGCTAGGTTGCCATTAGTAGAGTCCATTAAGAGTGTTACTTCATAGTGGGTCATTAAGGCACTTAAGGCCCAAATTGGGTTCCACTCTCTCATGGGCCATCTAAGTGGGAGTGGCCCAAGTCTAGCATGATCTAATGGGAGGCTCTTGGCCCATGAATGGCCTTGGCCCATGGAAGGGGGCGCAAGGTTCCTTGTCTTATTAGGCATGGTAGTTGTGGTTTAGGTGGTGTTTGAATAGATCTAGTCCAAGGTTGAATAAGTATGGTCAAATTAGATTAAACTAATGTATTAAATGTGTGATTCACATTGTATCCCAGCCCTTCAATCCAAACCCCTAGATCCAAGGGTTGAGGTTGAGTTTGGTTGGCATCCTATATAAGGTTGTATTTTTCATATTGAAGCAATTAATGAAAGAGAAAATAGGCATTTGCCCCCAAGTGAGATTTGCACCCCTCCCCTCTCTCTCCCTGGTTCCTCCACCCCCTATCCCCTTTCTAGAGTGTAATCCCTTCCCCCTTGATCCCCTCCAGCATCTGAAGCAACTCCGGTGATCGCCGCCGCCATCGACTCGCCGCCGACGCGTCGTTGCCAACGGTTTCGGTGTTCTGTCCACTCAGGATAGATCCTTCTTCTCCGAATTCCTGCTATCACTCCCTTCATCTTCTGAAGCTCAAAATTTCAGGGTTGGTTCCCCTCTAGAACCCTTATCCCCACAAAAAAAATCACGTCAAACTTCATCCTTTAGCTATTTTTTAATTTTCGTCCAATTCCAAGTTCCAGATCTGTCCTGGTTCTGTTTACTGTTCATCAGCTCTGAGTTTACCCCATTCGAACTATCTGTTTATTTTTTTTGGGCCGTCCAAATTTATTGGGAGTTCTGTCCACATCCCTCTACCACAAGGAATTTTATTAATTTTTGGTTCGCCCTCCAAGTATTTTAAAAAATTCGTCCAAGCTCCCAAGAACAGTCTGCCCACAGTTTCCCAGATCCGACCCAGGTCTAGTAAAAAAATCCCAGAAAATCCATTTCTTCTCCAACCAAAAAAGCAAAACTATTCCCGGATTCCTCTCTCAGAGACCTTCAACTTTGCTGAAGAAATCATTGCCAGATTCAGAGGTCTTCTCCCCGGTCAACGTCGATCTTCAGAGAAGATAGATCCTGCCCCTGCAGTTCTGGCCCGAATTCATCAAGATTGTAAATTCAACAATCAGAAATACAGATCTGATTATTTTTTCTGAAGACCCCTACGTCGAAGTATTTTGAGTCCTCTTTCCAACGGCTCTAATTTCGTCGCGTTCTGACGATGGGGCTGATCGCAGCAGCAGTTTCCTCCAAGTCGCGCGCCTGCAAACAGAAGTTCAGGTTTGTGGCCGAGTTCCCCGCGAGCGTCGTTCGAGGGCCGCCCGGCGTCCGGTGGTCGTTCCAGCAGCTCGCCATCCCAGGGGAACGCTTCCCAAGTGTCTCCACAACAGAGGAGTCATCAGGCCCCACACGACCCCTCCGGTCAGCACGTGGGCCCCCACTAACACGAGTACGCGTGAAGCCGAAGCATCACCCGGAACCGCCCGTCAACCCGAAACTGGTCCTCCCGGGCCCGCTTGTGTCGCCCTTTACCTCCCTGCGTGGAGTGGGCTTAGTTGCATTGCTGTAACCATAATGTATTAAGTTCCCGGGGGTACGAGTTCCGGCCGGGTCCCATCTTCGCCACGCCGAGAGCGTGGAGGTATCGCCTTCACCCTTACACTTGGCATTAGCTCAATTCTTTATATGCTTTATATGCCGCTGCTAGAGAGCATGTGTAGGGATACCTAGCCCGCTTTCAATTTATAATATCACTGCTGCGAGAGAGAGCGAAGCCGTCCCGTGACCCGATCCGGGCACAAGTGAGAGCCGACCACCCTAGCTCCCAGCCGGTTTCTCAACCGCGCACATCCGACGCTTCCCTCGTTAAGGGACGATCGCGAGCTTGTCGTGTCCGTGGTCCCGTCCCGCATCAATTTGGTATCAGAGAGAGTTTGAGTCTAGGGTGTCAAAAAGAAAAAAAAAGGGTGTCATTTACATCGAGTCATTAGTCGGTTTAAGTCGAGTCTAGGATCATCATATTTTCAAAACAACAAAAAGAGTCATTTTTGGGTCGCATACATCCCTTTACTCGGTATATAAAAAGGTGTTGTCCGACCGTTAGGTTACGCCTATCGGGAAGGCCGCACACTTGTGCGAGTGACCTTCGGGTCGATTGTCTCCGCCGCGTACCGAGTTTTGGTTAAGTCTAGGTGCATCATTTTGCATTAGTGTGTTTTGCTTTAGTCGGTGTCTTCTAGTCGGTGTGTTTGCATGCCCACTCGTCGGGGTACTCAGTACTCACCCCCACCCCCACCTATGGCCAACCCACGGGATACCTCGGGAGACTTCCACTCCCTACAAGAGGCGATGATGGCCATTATGACTAGGTTGGACCAATCCGATGCTAACTTTCGGACCTTCTCCGATAATATGGATGGTCGCCTTAGGGCCATGGAGGGACGCTTGGAGACCTCCGATAGGTCGGTCCAAGACCTCGTTGGGCGGTTAGATAGGATGTCACACGGGGACCCTCTTGGGCAGCCCAAGGTCCACCCGCACCTCCTCCCGCGGGGGCCCAAGTCCAACCCGCTCCCATGGCCCAAGTCCAGGCCGCTCCCGCGGCCCAAAACCAGCCACCACTGGTTCCTCCACCCGCCCCTCCTCGGGTTCCCCAACTACCACACCGTGACCTTGGTCTCGAGGACTATGGGTCCGACAATGCCTACGAGGGGTATGGTCAACGCCGTCGTGGTTTTCAGCCACAACGAGATGAGGATGATGATCGGGTCCTTAAGACCGTGCGAGCGGATCCTCCCGCTTTTTACGGGTCTTTGGATCCGAAAGTCTACCTAGATTGGGAGTTTGGCATGGACCGTTATTTTGAATGGTATGATATGTCGGAGCGTCGAAGGGTCCGATTTGCCACCATGAAACTCATGGGGCAGGCACAAACTATTGGAAGAATGTGGAGAGCCTGCTACTTCAGCGGCTAGAACCCCCGATCGACACATGGGCCGAGATGAAGAATAAACTTCGGCAAAAGTACCTTCCTCCCACATACCGCCAGCGACTCATCGATAGATGGCAAAGTCTTAGCCAGGGAGACCGGTCCGTCTCCGAATACATCGCGGAGTTTGATGAGTACTTTCTACGATGTGGTGTCACGGAGGAGAGTACCATGCCCGTGTCCCGCTTTCGACGTGGTTTGCGGCCACACTATCAGTATGAGCTTTTCCGCCGTAATGCCAAGACGTTGGAAGAGGCATACCAGGTTGCTCTCGAGATGGAGCAATTTGAGGGAGAGTTCGAGTCTAGCCATCGGTTGGGCCCCACCCCTCTCCGTAGTACCGAGCCCCGTCACTCCATAGGCCCGCATCAGCGGCCTCCCATGGCTCGACCTCAGGAGCCCACCCGTCAGGAGCACTTCGCTCCACGGCCTCGCCCTCCTCCACCCCGGGATCTATTTCCACCCAACCACCGGCACCCTTTGCCCGTCCCCAGCTCCTATAGCCCGTCCTCTGGCACCGGCACCCCCTCCACTCTTGTCCAAGGCACCTACACCTCCCCCATTGTTGCCTACACCCCCTACCCGACGGGATGATAAGGGTAAGGCCCCTTTTATAGGAGAGAGTAGTCGATCGCGAATACAGTGTTTCCACTGTCACGGGTATGGCCACATTGCTAGTGAGTGTCCCGCTCGCACCACCCTAGCCTTAGGTGTTGGAGGATCCGCACCTCCCGAGCTTGAGTGTGTCGATTACGAGGCCGATGAGGCACTGGCCGATGAGTACTATGCCATGGGGGAAGAGCTGGGCGACCCTTCGGCCGCCCAGGATACCGCCACCTAGTGGGTTTGATGCTACCACCTTAGTCTAGAGTCGTGCATGAGTCAGTGTGCTTTCTTTGTGTGGTTTGTTTGTGTGGTGATTTTGAGTCGATTGTTTGCGTGGTTTGCATTCGTGTGTCTGTGCATGGTGAGTCTGCATGTGTCTTGTGCAAGCTCGTTGTCGGTCTCTTACGAGTAAGAGGCGAGTGGACTCACTTGATGAGTATGGGATCGGTTTTACTTCTATATCCGGATCAGTCACCTATAGGGACTCAGCGGTGATTCCTAGTGAGTCTTCGAGCTGTCTCCTTCCTTTTGAGAGTGTCCCTTCGGAGTGACCACCTTTAGCCATAGCAGTGCGCATATCGAGTATATATGGAATGAGCAGGTGCCGATCACTTGGAGTGGAGCATACCCGCGCTACTTAGCACGGTGACGGATCCGCCGGAGGACCGGAGCAGCCATACCCCTACTCGACGGGGTCGAGTTCCTCCCACCCGGGGAGAATTGATGAGGACATCAAGAGCTTATGAGTTGTATTTTGTGTATTGGCTTGGATTGGTGTGTATTATGGGTTGTATTGGCTTGAAGTGTATGTAATTTTTGATTTCTTTCATTTGGGCCATCCTTGTAAGGCTTATATCAAGCCAATGGGCCATTTGTTATGTCAAGTCTAAGGCTAGGTTGCCATTAGTAGAGTCCATTAAGAGTGTTACTTCATAGTGGGTCATTAAGGCACTTAAGGCCCAAATTGGGTTCCACTCTCTCATGGGCCATCTAAGTGGGAGTGGCCCAAGTCTAGCATGATCTAATGGGAGGCTCTTGGCCCATGAATGGCCTTGGCCCATGGAAGGGGGCGCAAGGTTCCTTGTCTTATTAGGCATGGTAGTTGTGGTTTAGGTGGTGTTTGAATAGATCTAGTCCAAGGTTGAATAAGTATGGTCAAATTAGATTAAACTAATGTATTAAATGTGTGATTCACATTGTATCCCAGCCCTTCAATCCAAACCCCTAGATCCAAGGGTTGAGGTTGAGTTTGGTTGGCATCCTATATAAGGTTGTATTTTTCATATTGAAGCAATTAATGAAGAGAAAATAGGCATTTGCCCCCAAGTGAGATTTGCGCCCCTCCCCTCTCTCTCCCTGGTTCCTCCACCCCCTCTCCCCTTTCTAGAGTGTAATCCCTTCCCCCTTGATCCCCTCCAGCATCTGAAGCAACTCCGGTGATCGCCGCCGCCATCGACTCGCCGCCGACGCGTCGTTGCCAACGGTTTCGGTGTTCTGTCCACTCAGGATAGATCCTTCTTCTCTGAATTCCTGCTATCACTCCCTTCATCTTCTGAAGCTCAAAATTTCAGGGTTGGTTCCCCTCTAGAACCCTTATCCCCACAAAAAAAATCACGTCAAAATTCATCCTTTAGCTATTTTTTGATTTTCGTCCAAGTCCAAGTTCCAGATCTGTCCTGGTTCTGTTTACTGTTCATCAGCTCTGAGTTTACCCCATTCGAACCATCTGTTTATTTTTTTTGGGTCGCCCAAATTTATTGGGAGTTCTGTCCACATCCCTATACCACCAGGAATTTTATTAATTTTTGGTTCGCCCTCCAAGTATTTTACAAAATTCGTTCAAGCTCCCAAGAACAGTCTGCCCACAGTTTCTCAGATCCGACCCAGGTCTAGTAAAAAAATCCCAGAAACTCCATTTCTTCTCCAACAAAAAAAGAAAAATAGTCCCGGATTCCTCTCTCAGATACCTTCAACTTTGCTGAAGAAATCATTGCCAGATTCAGAGGTCTTCTCCCCGGTCAACGTCGATCTTCAGAGAAGATAGATCCTGCCCCTGCAGTTCTGGCCCGAATTCAGCAAGATTGTAAATTCAACAATCAGAAATACAGATCTGATTATTTTTTCTGAAGACCCCTACGTCGAAGTATTTTGAGTCCTCTTTCCAACGGCTCTAATTTCGTCACGTTCCGACGACGGGGCTGATCGCAGCAGCAGTTTCCTCCAAGTCGCGCGCCTGCAAACAGAAGTTCAGGTTTGTGGCCGAGTTCCCCGCGAGCGTCGTCGAGGGCCGCCCGGCGTCCGGTGGTCGTTCCAGCAGCTCGCCATCCCAGGGGAACGCTTCCCAAGTGTCTCCACAACAGAGGAGTCATCAGGCCCCACACGACCCCTCCGGTCAGCACGTGGGCCCCCACTAACACGAGTACGCGTGAAGCCGAAGCATCACCCGGAACCGCCCGTCAACCCGAAACTGGTCCTCCCGGGCCCGCTTGTGTCGCCCTTTACCTCCCTGCGTGGAGTGGGCTTAGTTGCATTGCTGTAACCATAATGTATTAAGTTCCCGGGGGTACGAGTTCCGGCCGGGTCCCATCTTCGCCACGCCGAGAGCGTGGAGGTATCGCCTTCACCCTTACACTTGGCATTAGCTCAATTCTTTATATGCTTTATATGCCGCTGCTAGAGAGCATGTGTAGGGATACCTAGCCCGCTTTCAATTTATAATATCACTGCTGCGAGAGAGAGCGAAGCCGTCCCGTGACCCGATCCGGGCACAAGTGAGAGCCGACCACCCTAGCTCCCAGCCGGTTTCTCAACCGCGCACATCCGACGCTTCCCTCGTTAAGGGACGATCGCGAGCTTGTCGTGTCCGTGGTCCCGTCCCGCATCAATTTGGTATCAGAGCGAGTTGAGTCTAGGGTGTCAAAAAAAAAAAAGAGTGTCATTTACATCGAGTCATTAGTCGGTTTAAGTCGAGTCTAGGATCATCATATTTTCAAAACAACAAAAAGAGTCATTTTTGGGTCGCATACATCCCTTTACTCGGTATATAAAAAGGTGTTGTCCGACCGTTAGGTTACGCCTATCGGGAAGGCCGCACACTTGTGCGAGTGACCTTCGGGTCGATTGTCTCCGCCGCGTACCGAGTTTTGGTTAAGTCTAGGCGCATCATTTGCATTAGTGTGTTTTGCTTTAGTCGGCGTCTTCTAGTCGGTGTGTTTGCATGCCCACTCGTCGGGGTACTCAGTACTCACCCCCACCCCCACCTATGGCCAACCCACGGGATACCTCGGGAGACTTCCACTCCCTACAAGAGGCGATGATGGCCATTATGGCTAGGTTGGACCAATCCGATGCTAACTTTCGGACCTTCTCCGAGAATATGGATGGTCGCCTTAGGGCCATGGAGGGACGCATGGAGACCTCCGATAGGTCGGTCCAAGACCTCGTTGGGCGGTTAGATAGGATGTCACACGGGGACCCTCCTGGGGCAGCCCAAGGTCCACCCGCACCTCCTCCCGCGGGGGCCCAAGTCCAACCCGCTCCCATGGCCCAAGTCCAGGCCGCTCCCGCGGCCCAAAACCAGCCACCACTGGTTCCTCCACCCGCCCCTCCTCGGGTTCCCCAACTACCACACCGTGACCTTGGTCTCGAGGACTATGGGTCCGACAATGCCTACGAGGGGTATGGTCAACGCCGTCGTGGTTTTCAGCCACAACGAGATGAGGATGATGATCGGGTCCTTAAGACCGTGCGAGCGGATCCTCCCGCTTTTTACGGGTCTTTGGATCCGAAAGTCTACCTAGATTGGGAGTTTGGCATGGACCGTTATTTTGAATGGTATGATATGTCGGAGCGTCGAAGGGTCCGATTTGCCACCATGAAACTTATGGGGCAGGCACAAACTTATTGGAAGAATGTGGAGAGCCTGCTACTTCAGCGGCTAGAACCCCCGATCGACACATGGGCCGAGATGAAGAATAAACTTCGGCAAAAGTACCTTCCTCCCACATACCGCCAGCGACTCATCGATAGATGGCAAAGTCTTAGCCAGGGAGACCGGTCCGTCTCCGAATACATCGCGGAGTTTGATGAGTACTTTCTACGATGTGGTGTCACGGAGGAGAGTACCATGCCCGTGTCCCGCTTTCGACGTGGTTTGCGGCCACACTATCAGTATGAGCTTTTCCGCCGTAATGCCAAGACGTTGGAAGAGGCATACCAGGTTGCTCTCGAGATGGAGCAATTTGAGGGAGAGTTCGAGTCTAGCCATCGGTTGGGCCCCACCCCTCTCCGTAGTACCGAGCCCCGTCACTCCATAGGCCCGCATCAGCGGCCTCCCATGGCTCGACCTCAGGAGCCCACCCGTCAGGAGCACTTCGCTCCACGGCCTCGCCCTCCTCCACCCCGGGATCTATTTCCACCCCAACCACCGGCACCCTTTGCCCGTCCCCAGCTCCTATAGCCCGTCCTCTGGCACCGGCACCCCCTCCACTCTTGTCCAAGGCACCTACACCTCCCCCATTGTTGCCTACACCCCCTACCCGACGGGATGATAAGGGTAAGGCCCCTCTTTTAGGGGAGAGTAGTCGGTCGCGAATACAGTGTTTCCACTGTCACGGGTATGGCCACATTGCTAGTGAGTGTCCCGCTCGCACCACCCTAGCCTTAGGTGTTGGAGGATCCGCACCTCCCGAGCTTGAGTGTGTCGATTACGAGGCCGATGAGGCACTGGCCGATGAGTACTATGCCATGGGGGAAGAGCTGGGCGACCCTTCGGCCGCCCAGGATACCGCCACCTAGTGGGTTTGATGCTACCACCTTAGTCTAGAGTCGTGCATGAGTCAGTGTGCTTTCTTTGTGTGGTTTGTTTGTGTGGTGATTTTGAGTCGATTGTTTGCGTGGTTTGCATTCGTGTGTCTGTGCATGGTGAGTCTGCATGTGTCTTGTGCAAGCTCGTTGTCGGTCTCTTACGAGTAAGAGGCGAGTGGACTCACTTGATGAGTATGGGATCGGTTTTACTTCTATATCCGGATCAGTCACCTATAGGGACTCAGCGGTGATTCCTAGTGAGTCTTCGAGCTGTCTCCTTCCTTTTGAGAGTGCCCCTTCGGAGTGACCACCTTTAGCCATAGCAGTGCGCATATCGAGTATATATGGAATGAGCAGGTGCCGATCACTTGGAGTGGAGCATACCCGCGCTACTTAGCACGGTGACGGATCCGCCGGAGTACCGAGCAGCCATACCCCTACTCGACGGGGTCGAGTTCCTCCCACCCGGGGAGAATTGATGAGGACATCAAGAGCTTATGAGTTGTATTTTGTGTATTGGCTTGGATTGGTGTGTATTATGGGTTGTATTGGCTTGAAGTGTATGTAATTTTTGATTTCTTTCATTTGGGCCATCCTTGTAAGGCTTATATCAAGCCAATGGGCCATTTGTTATGTCAAGTCTAAGGCTAGGTTGCCATTAGTAGAGTCCATTAAGAGTGTTACTTCATAGTGGGTCATTAAGGCACTTAAGGCCCAAATTGGGTTCCACTCTCTCATGGGCCATCTAAGTGGGAGTGGCCCAAGTCTAGCATGATCTAATGGGAGGCTCTTGGCCCATGAATGGCCTTGGCCCATGGAAGGGGGCGCAAGGTTCCTTGTCTTATTAGGCATGGTAGTTGTGGTTTAGGTGGTGTTTGAATAGATCTAGTCCAAGGTTGAATAAGTATGGTCAAATTAGATTAAACTAATGTATTAAATGTGTGATTCACATTGTATCCCAGCCCTTCAATCCAAACCCCTAGATCCAAGGGTTGAGGTTGAGTTTGGTTGGCATCCTATATAAGGTTGTATTTTTCATATTGAAGCAATTAATGAAGAGAAAAAAGGCATTTGCCCCCAAGTGAGCTTGCGCCCCTCCCCTCTCTCTCCCTGGTTCCTCCACCCCCTCTCCCCTTTCTAGAGTGTAATCCCTTCCCCCTTGATCCCCTCCAGCATCTGAAGCAACTCCGGTGATCGCCGCCGCCATCGACTCGCCGCCGACGCGTCGTTGCCAACGGTTTCGGTGTTCTGTCCACTCAGGATAGATCCTTCTTCTCCGAATTCCTGCTATCACTCCCTTCATCTTCTGAAGCTCAAAATTTCAGGGTTGGTTCCCCTCTAGAACCCTTATCCCCACAAAAAAAATCACGTCAAAATTCATCCTTTAGCTATTTTTTGATTTTCGTCCAAGTCCAAGTTCCAGATCTGTCCTGGTTCTGTTTACTGTTCATCAGCTCTGAGTTTACCCCATTCGAACCATCTTTTTATTTTTTTTGGGTCGCCCAAATTTATTGGGACTTTTTTCCACATATCTCTACCACCAGGAATTTTCTTAATTTTTGATAAGGTCTCTAGTATTTTTCAAATTTCGTCCAAGTTCCCAAGAACAGTCTGCCCACAGTTTCCCAGATCCGACCCAGGTCTAGTAAAAAAATCCCAGAAAATCCATTTCTTCTCCAATCAAAAAACCAAAAATAGTCCCGGATTCCTCTCTCAGAGACCTTCAACTTTGCTGAAGAAATCATTGCCAGATTCGGAGGTCTTCTCCCCGGTCAACGTCGATCTTCAGAGAAGTCAGAACCTGCCCCTGCAGTTCTGGCCAGATTCAGCAAGCTTGTAAAATACATGATCAGAAATACAGATCTGATTATTTTTTTTGAAGACCCCTACGTCGAAGTATTTTGAGTCCTCTTTCCAACGGCTCTAATTTCGTCGCGTTCCGACGACGGGGCTGATCGCAGCAGCAGTTTTCTCCGAGTCGCGCGCCTGCAAACAGAAGTTCAGGTTTGTGGCCGAGTTCCCCGCGAGCGTCGTCCGAGGGCCGCCCGGCGTCCGGTGGTCGTTCCAGCAGCTCGCCATCCCAGGGGAACGCTTCCCAAGTGTCTCCACAACAGAGGAGTCATCAGGCCCCACACGACCCCTCCGGTCAGCACGTGGGCCCCCACTAGCACGAGTACGCGTGAAGCCGAAGCATTGCCCGAAACCGCCCGTCAACCCGAAACTGGTCCTCCCGGGCCCGCTTGTGTCGCCCTTTACCTCCCTGCGTGGAGTGGGCTTAGTTGCATTGCTGTAACCATAATGTATTAAGTTCCCGGGGGTACGAGTTCCGGCCGGGTCCCATCTTCGCCACGCCGAGAGCGTGGAGGTATCGCCTTCACCCTTACACTTGGCATTAGCTCAATTCTTTATATGCTTTATATGCCGCTGCTAGAGAGCATGTGTAGGGATACCTAGCCCGCTTTCAATTTATAATATCACTGCTGCGAGAGAGAGCGAAGCCGTCCCGTGACCCGATCCGGGCACAAGTGAGAGCCGACCACCCTAGCTCCCAGCCGGTTTCTCAACCGCGCACATCCGACGCTTCCCTCGTTAAGGGACGATCGCGAGCTTGTCGTGTCCGTGGTCCCGTCCCGCATCAATTTGGTATCAGAGCGAGTTGAGTCTAGGGTGTCAAAAAGAAAAAAAAAGAGTGTCATTTACATCGAGTCATTAGTCGGTTTAAGTCGAGTCTAGGATCATCATATTTTCAAAACAACAAAAAGAGTCGTTTTTGGGTCGCATACATCCCTTTACTCGGTATATAAAAAGGTGTTGTCCGACCGTTAGGTTACGCCTATCGGGAAGGCCGCACACTTGTGCGAGTGACCTTCGGGTCGATTGTCTCCGCCGCGTACCGAGTTTTGGTTAAGTCTAGGTGCATCATTTGCATTAGTGTGTTTTGCTTTAGTCGGTGTCTTCTAGTCGGTGTGTTTGCATGCCCACTCGTCGGGGTACTCAGTACTCACCCCCACCCCCACCTATGGCCAACCCACGGGATACCTCGGGAGACTTCCACTCCCTACAAGAGGCGATGATGGCCATTATGGCTAGGTTGGACCAATCCGATGCTAACTTTCGGACCTTCTCCGAGAATATGGATGGTCGCCTTAGGGCCATGGAGGGACGCATGGAGACCTCCGATAGGTCGGTCCAAGACCTCGTTGGGCGGTTAGATAGGATGTCACACGGGGACCCTCCTGGGGCAGCCCAAGGTCCACCCGCACCTCCTCCCGCGGGGGCCCAAGTCCAACCCGCTCCCATGGCCCAAGTCCAGGCCGCTCCCGCGGCCCAAAACCAGCCACCACTGGTTCCTCCACCCGCCCCTCCTCGGGTTCCCCAACTACCACACCGTGACCTTGGTCTCGAGGACTATGGGTCCGACAATGCCTACGAGGGGTATGGTCAACGCCGTCGTGGTTTTCAGCCACAACGAGATGAGGATGATGATCGGGTCCTTAAGACCGTGCGAGCGGATCCTCCCGCTTTTTACGGGTCTTTGGATCCGAAAGTCTACCTAGATTGGGAGTTTGGCATGGACCGTTATTTTGAATGGTATGATATGTCGGAGCGTCGAAGGGTCCGATTTGCCACCATGAAACTTATGGGGCAGGCACAAACTTATTGGAAGAATGTGGAGAGCCTGCTACTTCAGCGGCTAGAACCCCCGATCGACACATGGGCCGAGATGAAGAATAAACTTCGGCAAAAGTACCTTCCTCCCACATACCGCCAGCGACTCATCGATAGATGGCAAAGTCTTAGCCAGGGAGACCGGTCCGTCTCCGAATACATCGCGGAGTTTGATGAGTACTTTCTACGATGTGGTGTCACGGAGGAGAGTACCATGCCCGTGTCCCGCTTTCGACGTGGTTTGCGGCCACACTATCAGTATGAGCTTTTCCGCCGTAATGCCAAGACGTTGGAAGAGGCATACCAGGTTGCTCTCGAGATGGAGCAATTTGAGGGAGAGTTCGAGTCTAGCCATCGGTTGGGCCCCACCCCTCTCCGTAGTACCGAGCCCCGTCACTCTATAGGCCCGCATCAGCGGCCTCCCATGGCTCGACCTCAGGAGCCCACCCGTCAGGAGCACTTCGCTCCACGGCCTCGCCCTCCTCCACCCCGGGATCTATTTCCATCCCAACCACCGGCACCCTTTGCCCGTCCCCCAGCTCCTATAGCCCGTCCTCTGGCACCGGCACCCCCTCCACTCTTGTCCAAGGCACCTACACCTCCCCCATTGTTGCCTACACCCCCTACCCGACGGGATGATAAGGGTAAGGCCCCTCTTATCGGGAGAGTAGTCGATCGCGAATACAGTGTTTCCACTGTCACGGGTATGGCCACATTGCTAGTGAGTGTCCCGCTCGCACCACCCTAGCCTTAGGTGTTGGAGGATCCGCACCTCCCGAGCTTGAGCTGTGTCGATTACGAGGCCGATGAGGCACTGGCCGATGAGTACTATGCCATGGGGAAGAGCTGGGCGACCCTTCGGCCGCCCAGGATACGCCACCTAGTGGGTTTGATGCTACCACCTTAGTCTAGAGTCGTGCATGAGTCAGTGTGCTTTCTTTGTGTGGTTTGTTTGTGTGGTGATTTTGAGTCGATTGTTTGCGTGGTTTGCATTCGTGTGTCTGTGCATGGTGAGTCTGCATGTGTCTTGTGCAAGCTCGTTGTCGGTCTCTTACGAGTAAGAGGCGAGTGGACTCACTTGATGAGTATGGGATCGGTTTTACTTCTATATCCGGATCAGTCACCTATAGGGACTCAGCGGTGATTCCTAGTGAGTCTTCGAGCTGTCTCCTTCCTTTTGAGAGTGCCCCTTCGGAGTGACCACCTTTAGCCATAGCAGTGCGCATATCGAGTATATATGGAATGAGCAGGTGCCGATCACTTGGAGTGGAGCATACCCGCGCTACTTAGCACGGTGACGGATCCGCCGGAGTACTCGCGCAGCCATACCCCTACTCGACGGGGTCGAGTTCCTCCCACCCGGGGAGAATTGATGAGGACATCAAGAGCTTATGAGTTGTATTTTGTGTATTGGCTTGGATTGGTGTGTATTATGGGTTGTATTGGCTTGAAGTGTATGTAATTTTTGATTTCTTTCATTTGGGCCATCCTTGTAAGGCTTATATCAAGCCAATGGGCCATTTGTTATGTCAAGTCCAAGGCTAGGTTGCCATTAGTAGAGTCCATTAAGAGTGTTACTTCATAGTGGGTCATTAAGGCACTTAAGGCCCAAATTGGGTTCCACTCTCTCATGGGCCATCTAAGTGGGAGTGGCCCAAGTCTAGCATGATCTAATGGGAGGCTCTTGGCCCATGAATGGCCTTGGCCCATGGAAGGGGGCGCAAGGTTCCTTGTCTTATTAGGCATGGTAGTTGTGGTTTAGGTGGTGTTTGAATAGATCTAGTCCAAGGTTGAATAAGTATGGTCAAATTAGATTAAACTAATGTATTAAATGTGTGATTCACATTGTATCCCAGCCCTTCAATCCAAACCCCTAGATCCAAGGGTTGAGGTTGAGTTTGGTTGGCATCCTATATAAGGTTGTATTTTTCATATTGAAGCAATTAATGAAGAGAAAAAAGGCATTTGCCCCCAAGTGAGCTTGCGCCCCTCCCCTCTCTCTCCCTGGTTCCTCCACCCCCTCTCCCCTTTCTAGAGTGTAATCCCTTCCCCCTTGATCCCCTCCAGCATCTGAAGCAACTCCGGTGATCGCCGCCGCCATCGACTCGCCGCCGACGCGTCGTTGCCAACGGTTTCGGTGTTCTGTCCACTCAGGATAGATCCTTCTTCTCCGAATTCCTGCTATCACTCCCTTCGTCTTCTGAAGCTCAAAATTTCAGGGTTGGTTCCCCTCTAGAACCCTTATCCCCACAAAAAAAATCACGTCAAAATTCATCCTTTAGCTATTTTTTGATTTTCGTCCAAGTCCAAGTTCCAGATCTGTCCTGGTTCTGTTTACTGTTCATCAGCTCTGAGTTTACCCCATTCGAACCATCTTTTTATTTTGTTTGGGTCGCCCAAATTTATTGGGAGTTCTGTCCACATATATCTACCACCAGGAATTTTCAAATTTCGTCCAAGTTCCCAAGAACAGTCTGCCCACAGTTTCCCAGATCCGACCCAGGTCTAGTAAAAAAATCCCAGAAAATCCATTTCTTCTCCAATCAAAAAACCAAAAATAGTCCCGGATTCCTCTCTCAGAGACCTTCAACTTTGCTGAAGAAATCATTGCCAGATTCAGAGGTCTTCTCCCCGGTCAACGTCGATCTTCAGAGAAGTCAGAACCTGCCCCTGCAGTTCTGGCCAGATTCCAGCAAGCTTGTAAAATACATGATCAGAAATAAAGATCTGATTATTTTTTTTGAAGACCCCTACGTCGAAGTATTTTGAGTCCTCTTTCCAACGGCTCTAATTTCGTCGCGTTCCGACGACGGGGTTGATCGCAGCAGCAGTTTTCTCCGAGTCGCGCGCCTGCAAACAGAAGTTCAGGTTTGTGGCCGAGTTCCCCGCGAGCGTCGTCCGAGGGCCGCCCGGCGTCCGGTGGTCGTTCCAGCAGCTCGCCATCCCAGGGGAACGCTTCCCAAGTGTCTCCACAACAGAGGAGTCATCAGGCCCCACACGACCCCTCCGGTCAGCACGTGGGCCCCCACTAACACGAGTACGCGTGAAGCCGAAGCATCACCCGGAACCGCCCGTCAACCCGAAACTGGTCCTCCCGGGCCCGCTTGTGTCGCCCTTTACCTCCCTGCGTGGAGTGGGCTTAGTTGCATTGCTGTAACCATAATGTATTAAGTTCCCGGGGGTACGAGTTCCGGCCGGGTCCCATCTTCGCCACGCCGAGAGCGTGGAGGTATCGCCTTCACCCTTACACTTGGCATTAGCTCAATTCTTTATATGCTTTATATGCCGCTGCTAGAGAGCATGTGTAGGGATACCTAGCCCGCTTTCAATTTATAATATCACTGCTGCGAGAGAGAGCGAAGCCGTCCCGTGACCCGATCCGGGCACAAGTGAGAGCCGACCACCCTAGCTCCCAGTCGGTTTCTCAACCGCGCACATCCGACGCTTCCCTCGTTAAGGGACGATCGCGAGCTTGTCGTGTCCGTGGTCCCGTCCCGCATCACTCCCCCCCCCTCCATCCCTTTCTCTCCTCCCCCTCTTCCCCAACCAACTGTGCCCAAGCTACTGCTGCCTCGGGGGAGCTTTGTGCTAGTCAGAGAGCAGAAACCACCACTTCTCCATCCGGTGACCCCAGCTCCTCCCCTTAGGTAGAGACCAACTTTTTGCCCTCCTCTTCGAGTCGGCATCAGTTTCGGCTCAATCCGGTGTCACGGCTGAGAGAACCATCCCCGGTAAGGCGCCTCTGTCCAGCAAGCAACTCTGACTGTGCGCCCTCACGAGAACGGGAGGTGTCGACTACCCTCCTATCAGAACGGGACCATTCCAATTCTGATGTGTCCCCGTGGCGCCCCTCTTATGGTCAGGACCCATCCCGGTTCAATCCAAGTCCGGGCTAGCGAGCTGCATCAGCCGCAAGTTAAGTCCCCATTTCTGCTTCAGCACCCAATTCTACCCCGCCGGTGATCAGAAGCTGCCATTTCACTATACGGATGAGTTTCGAGGCGATATTTGGTGGTGTTGACAGCCGTTTTATGACCAATGAGTTGGGTCATCTCCTTATCTATTTTTATGATATCCTGAGTTATTCACCGCTTATTGGGCTAGTTTTGGTCGTTCTTGGGCCTAATTTTTTGGGTCATTCTCCTTGGTTGGACTTAGCTCCATTGATTTCTCGTCACTTCACCTTAATGGGCCTAGATAAGGGCTAATGAAGATTATTTTATGGATTAAGTTGTGGATTTATTAGCCTTTATTTTTTTTGCCACGTCCTCTCCCCTAGCGGTCTATCGGGAGACCGCAAGGTGGACGTTGGCGGTCCATCGTTAGACCTCTAATGGGCAGAGAGTCCTGCTGGGTCTCTTTGATCTTATCTTCTTTTGGACGCATGTGCCTAGCGGTCTATCGAACGTCCGTTTCTAGGGGCTGGCGGTCTATCGCGAGATCGCTAGTGGAACAGAGAGTCCTGCTCTGCCTGTTCTTCCTCTCTTCGGCCGTGGTCGAACTAGAGTCCTTCATCCTTTGATTTCTCTCTCACTAGAGACTCCCAGAACCTCTGGTTTGTTTCTAAAGACTCTTGGGGGTATTATCTTTGAGAGTTTGATGAGTTTTGGCCTATTTTATTGCTGGATTCTCTCCTACTCAGCCTAGGGTTTAAGGGTCTATAAATAGAGCCCTTGGCTTCATGGCTTGGAGAAGGAGATTTCTGGAGTTTGCCACAAAGTGCTACTGCGTTCTGGAGCCACTTCCAACCAGGGAGAAGCTGCTTCCACGTCCACCAAGCTTCTAGTTCAGGGAGTACAAAGTTCTTTGTTCTAGTTTGTGTTCTTTGGTCTTTAGTTTTGTCTATTACTTCCTTGCATCCATAGCATCCCCCACTTCTTTTCTCCACGTTCTTTGCATTCAATCACGTTTTTCAAAATATCCTCCTATCTTTTTCATGCCCCACAAGGGTTAAAAACCACCCAAACCTCCTAGGTATTCACCCTTCTTTCATGCATCTTACCTTGATTGCATTATAGATACTACACTTGTCCCAAGGGCTAATTGGGTTGTTTCGTTTGTTGTCTACACTCTTTTGTAGGTTTATAGGACTCACTGCATGAGACCCAACCTTTCTCGCCGGCCAGGAGGGGTGGAGATCAAAGTTCCAAACCACTGCTCTGGGTGCCCTTGCGGTCATCTGAAAGGTCATTTTCAGGTATAAGGCGGTCTATCGTAAGACCATTTTCTGCTGGATCGCGGTCGTCTGAAAGATCATTTTTCGTTCGCTGGACCTAGTTTTCTCTCCCGCGGGCGGGTGACTCCAACCGGCTCTTTCCAAGGTATTATTGTGGTTTTTACTACTTTAGTTACTTTGGTGGCGATCACACATCTTCATTTGGGTATTGTTCATCTTTGTCATCATCCTTGCTTGCTTTCTTTTACTTCATTTGCTCCACACCTACGGTGTGTGTTTTTATTTTATTCCTTTGCTCCACGCCCCGGCCTATGTTTTTATTTTTCCTCCTTATAAGCATTGATGACATGCCCATGTGACGGGATCGTCAATCAACTTGGGCAACTATCAAACTATATTTACTATTTTAAGTGTTTTGTGTTAATAGGCCATATTAGTGGGCCTAGATGTGTGTTTTCTTTTGTAGTGGAAATAAAATATCCACATCATGTAGTCTTTTTTTAAGTGTCTTTTAGCCTTCCCACTAGAGATATAATGAGTCTTAGGTGTTAGTTGAAGTTTAATGAGTGTCTTTTGATTTTCTTTGTGGAGTCTATAAAGGTGACATGTAACCTCTCTTTAAGAGATAATGAAGTGATTAGAATTTTTGGAAACCATCATTCGGAAGGTGTGAGGCCTTGCTTGCGTTCTCTTCTCCGAGAAGGAGTTGGGGTGAGATACCCCATGGTGAGATGCCCCCCCTCTACCCACCGCCCACCACCTTCCCCTCCCCCCTCATCTGCCCCTTCCCTTTCTCTTTCCTACAGCCCCTCTCACAGCGGCATCGAAGGTGAGAAGCCCATGGTTGCCAAGTCTCTGTGAGGGAGACGGTGAGAAGCCCCAACCATGCATGTCTCTCTACCCCCGGGATCGTTGTCACCATCCTGCCCAGCTAACCACCGCTCTGCTCCCCAACCTTCCCATCTTTGAACCCAGCACCCATGTGAACCCCCCCCCGGCGGCCTCCCCTTACCCTCCTGTCCTTATCTCCTCTCTCTCTCTCTCTCACTATCTCTCACACACACGTAGCTTCTCCCCACCCTCTTGCTTTCTCTCTTTCTCCCTCTTTCTCTCTGTGACACCACCATCGCGACACCCCCCTCTCTCCTCACTTTCTCCCTTTTGCTCCCTTCTGCACACCGCACCGGCAGTTCTCACGCCACCGCCGTGGCTTCCCCGTCTCCCCCTCGGCCCACCCCGCCAACACAATAGCAGAGAAGCGGGGGCTTACTTCCCTCGTCACAGTCCTTGCATGTAGCGTTGACGGGACCACTCCTTCGTCACGGCGGTCCCTGCGTGCAGCCTCGCCGCTGCCACGATCCACCTACACAGCCACCAGCATCCACGTCCTAGCCACTCCCAATGGCTTCCCCTCTCCTCTACGCAACATGCAACCCATCACCGGTTCAGAGTAGGACTCCCACCTGCCTGCAACCTCACTGTGAAGTCAGTTGGCCCCTGGACGCTGCCAGCCTGCACCGGCAATAGCCGCTCGTTGTCTCCTCTTCCCCACTCACCTCTGCTGCACCTCGTCATCCTCTGCCTCGCCAACGTCTGGCCGTCGTCGTCGGTGAAGCAGCTGCCAAGGGCACCGCGGCAGCACCGTTACCTCCAGAGCCTTCGCCCGCCACAGTTGAGCAGTCCGCAACAGCACCATGCTCTAGCATACGAGCACGCCATGATGCCCCCTCCGAGCATGGTGATCACGGCGCCCCTCCAAGCACGTCGGTGGTCCAGTCCGAGCACGCCGACAGGTTCTCCGGTTGGCAATCCCGGCTCCCATGCCCTCCCCGCTGTGACCGTCACATCCCATTCTCCCTCTTCTCTCTCATTCTCTCTCCTCCCTCCCCACGTTAGTTGCATGGCTGCGGGTGTCTCTCTCTCTCATCACTCCTCTCATTCTCTCTATTCCCTCTCTCTCTCTATCTCTCTCTCACTGAAGTGTTCTTTTGAAAAAAAATGAATGAAAGAAAGAATGGGGGTGCAGGCAGCGAAGGTTTAAAAAAATGACAAAAAAATGATGAAGAAAATATTTCTAGAAATGAAAAAGGGAAGGAGAGAAGTTCAAAAAAAAATGCAGAAGCACCCCCCGTGACCTCTCTTTCTCACTCTACTGATCTCTCTCTCTCTCTCTCTCTCTCTCTCTCTCTCTCGTGAAGATATGTGAAAAAAAAGGGTGACCAAAAAAAATAGGAAAAAAAATATTTTGTGAAAGAAGATGCAAACCCTGGACATGCTCTTCCTCCGGCTTGTACACTTCTGAGTGTTGGGTAGACTTTTGCTGGGACTCAGAATGTCTCGAGTTCACAAAAGGATGAAGCATGGAAAGTTAATGTACGAATCCAAGGCTTTGATCCTGCTCATGGTTATCTTTGTGATATCATGGAAGCACCAAATGTTCCCTATGCAGAGACGCCTGTGGTTACTTTTTGGGAATGAGAAATTATTGATAGCAAGAACTATACCTTCTACACTGGCAAATGGGAAGCAACGCCTGAGGATGATGTGAGGCACTGGTCTAAGTTCTCATCCTTCTCTCCTCTTTTGAGTTAAGAGGAAGCTGATGGTGCAGTCCCTTTCAGAAGCTGGAGTTGAAGTCTACAAATGAAGGCTGCTCTAGTTTTAGTTTTTTCTTCGTATCAGTTGTAGTGAAGATCTAGGTGGAGCATTTGTAAAGACTAGATGGTAGAATATAGGTACATAGGAAGGCATTTTGTGACAGAAAAAAAAATGAGAGAAAAGGAGACAATTATAAGACCTCGGGTTCTCGTCTCACATCACCATGCTTTTGATTTTGCGATTGGTTGAGTTAGGTTATTACTTGCTCACACACTTTCATATGTTTCTCCCTCACATTCATATTCATATCATTTATCATTCATCACATCACAAAAAAAAAACTATCAACACCCCCAATTTTGTGGCGATCACGGTAGGACATCTAGTGCCAATCGTGCTGAGTTCTTGTTTCACCTGTTGTCTTTAGTTTATCTCAATAGCCCTGGTGTTTTCCTCGGTTTTCCCGTTTACTTCCTGTTGTTTCTGCTCCCTGGTTCCTTGGCGATCTTCCATCTGGCCGTTTTCTATTAAAAGTGGTCAAGCGATAGACCGTCTTATCTATTAGCGGTCTTCTGGACGACCATTTCTCCAGTTACAGGTACACACATCGAGGTTGCTTATATTTCTATAGTTTTTGACTGTGATTATTATTCTTGGGTGCTATCTGGTCTCCTCCTTTGTTGTTATTCATTTATACATCATTGTTTGCATATTGATTGTTAGTTTTTAGGCTAGAACTTGCATGCACTCCGGTGCACATAGGGTCATTCATATTTCATATCATAGTTGCATTTTCCTACCTTGGTGTGTGAATCTCTCGTCTACATAGTCCTTGGGGCCGACTAGGTGACCACATTCGGGACCTCCATAAGTCCCCGCGAGCAGTGGATTCCCACACGGACGCCGTGATGTGACACTAAGCGGGGAGGGGAATTCGAGCTAGAAGTGTTGAAAAGGCCGCCGATGACGATGCTGTCAACTCTCTGCACTTCAGGATAGACAGTTGGTTCTCTTGACACTACGGCCACTCCGAATTTTTTCTGAAGATGAAACCAGTGGGAAACTCTTCGTAGCTGGACCGGGAAGACACCAAATTTTTTTTGATTTCTGTGGACGCCGATTCTGGTCGGGGTAGATGGTTGAACAGAGTGGCAGGTCTGTTGCGCAGACTGTAATAGGTTCTCAACAGTGGGAAGACGAAGATGCTGCGACCGCTCCCGAGCTCGGAATCAGGCACCGCTGAAGTTGTTGGTTCCGTTGACAAGTCGTCTTTGCAACGAAACTGACGGGGCTTCCAGATATGGTCGGAGATGGCCGGTATAGCTTGAACACTGAAGGTGGTTGATGCCGATAGAGTGGAAGCAGAACTGCATGCCTGGTGGGAGAAAATTGATAACTTCTGGATCCGGATGCCAAACGGAGCTCTACTTCTTGGGGATGAAAGAAGACTCAGAGTAGAAAATTTTTGATGAAGAACTCCTGCTCAGATTCCCAGGAGGTTGGCCGCTGCAGATCTTGCACACCGGCTCTGGTTTTCTGTCCGAGCAGTTTTGCGCAGTCAAGGGAGAATGGACCTTTTGATCAGCCCGGTACTCGGATGGAGACGAAACCACCTCGCTTGGAAAGATGTCTGGACGACCTTTCCAGAGATGTATGCCTTGCCACCAGAAGATTCATAGAAATGCCGGAGATGATGCAGCTTCTAGGACCAAATTTACTGCCTGTGACCTGCAATGAAGTTAAAACCTTGTGGTGGCAAATGGTGGTGGAATGAGATGGAGGGAAGGGGAGGACGACCTTGGCTGGGTTGGGGCTGGAGTTGGGCGACCTAGGGTGTGGGGGGAATGGGAGAGGGGAGGGAAGTTCAAATTTGGGCCTTGGGAGGAGTTATTTTAGCCTTGGGAAGGTGGTGGGATGCATGGGGAAGGAGAGTGGGGTAGTTGGGGGTTGGGAGGTGAGGAGAGGATTGGAGGAGAGCTCTTGGGGTTGGGGTGAGTTAATGGAAGGGTGTGGGAACTAGGGAAAGAGTTATTAGGGGAGGGGAAGAGATAGAAAGTGGTTGGGAGGGGGAGGAGAGAGAAAGGGGCGCACCCCTTAGAGAAAGAGAGAGATAATGAGAGAGAGAAAGAGAGAGAGAGAGAGAGAGGAGAATCCACCCCTTAGAGAGAGAGAGAGAAGTTAGAAGGAAAGAAAGAACCCAGGAGAATCCACTCCTAGAGAGAGAGAGAGAATATTGGAGAATCCACTCCAAAGAGAGAGAGATAGAAGGAGGGTAAGGGACCTCATGTTGGAGGTAGTTTTCTAAATATTTTTGATTCACTTCATTTTTTAAAAGAGAGGTTACATGACACTTATATAGACTCCACTAAGAAGACCAAAAGACAACTCACCTAACACCTAACACCTACTCATCATAACTCTCTTAGGAAGACTAAAAGACACAAAATAAAAAAAGGACTCTTACATAATAGTTGGAGACATAATTACTACAAAACATAAAACATGACCCATTAGGCCCATACATATGGCCCAATTAACATGAGACAACTAAAACATAAACATGAGACAACTAAAACATGAATATCTATTTGATAATTTTGTTGAAGCCGCTTGCCGATCCCGTCAAACCCCTCCACTTGGAGAAGGTTCGACCTCGAACCTTGATTCTCGAATCTCGAACTGCAGGACCCCGACTTGTTGGGACAAATCGGACGACTTGCTCTGAAACTATTTTGATGTGACACTAAGCGGGGAGGGGAATTCGAGCTAGAAGTGTTGAAAAGGCCACCGATGCCGATGTTGTCCACTCTCTGCACTTCAGGATAGACAGTCGGTTCTCTTGACACTGCGGCCACTCCGAATTTTTTCTGAAGATGAAACCAGTGGGAAACTCTTCGTAGCTGGACCGGGAAGACACCAGAATTTTTTTGATTTCTGTGGACGCTGATTCTGGTCGGGACAGACGGTTGAACAGAGTGGCAGGTCTATTGCACAGACTGTAACAGGTTCTCAACAGTGGGAAGACGAGGATGCTGCGACCGCTCCCGAGCTCGGAATCAGGCACCGCTGAAGTCGTTGGTTCCGTTGACAAGTCTTCTTTGCAACGAAACTGACGGGGCTGCCAGTTATCTTCGGAGATGGCCAGTAGAGCTTGAACACTGAAGGTGGTCGATGCCGACAGAGTGGAAGCAGAACTGCATGCCCGGTGGGATAAAATTGATAACTTCTGAATCCGGATGCCAAACAGAGCTCTGCTTCTTGGGGATGAAAGAAGACTCAGAGTAGATAATTTTTGATGAAGAACTCCTGCTCAGATTCCTAGGAGGGTGGCCGCTGCAGATCTTCCACGCCGGCTCTAGTCTTCTGTCCGAGTAGTTTTGCGCAGTTGAGGGAGAATGGACCTTTTGATCAGCCCGGTACTCGGATGGAGACGAAATCATCTCGTTTGGAAAGCTATCTGGACGAACTTTCCAAAGATGTATGCCTTGCCACCAGAAGATTCAGGGAAATGCTGGAGATGATGCAGCTTCTAGGACCAACTTTGCTGCCTGCGACCTGCAATGAAGTTGAAACCTTGTGGTGGCAAATGGTGGTGGAATGAGATGGAGGGAAGGGGAGGGCGACCTTGGCTGAGTTGGGGCTGGAGTTGGGCGACCTAGGGTGTGGGGGGAATGGGAGAGGGGAAGGAATTTCAAATTTGGGCCTTGGGAGGAGTTATTTTAGCCTTGGGAAGGTGGTGGGATGCATGGGGAAGGAGAGTGGGGTAGTTGGGGGTTGGGAGGTGAGGAGAGGATTGGAGGAGAGCTCTTGCAGTTCGGGTGAGTTAATGGAAGGGTGTGGGAACTAGGGAAAGAGTTATTAGGGGAGGGGAAGAGAGAGAAAGTGGTTGGGAGGGGAGGAGAGAGAAAGGGGCGCACCCCTTAAAGAAAGAGAGAGATAATGAGAGAGAGAGAGGAGAATCCACCCCTTAGAGAGAGAGAGAGAAGTTAGAGGGAAAGAAAGAACCCAGGAGAATCCACTCCTAGAGAGAGAGAGAATATTGGAGAATCCACTCCAAAGAGAGAGAGAGAGATAGAAGGAGGGTAAGGGACCTCATGTTGGAGGTAGTTTTCTAAATATTTTTGATTCACTTCATTTTTTAAAAGAGAGGTTACATGACACTTATATAGACTCCACTAAGAAGACCAAAAGACAACTCACCTAACACCTAACACCTACTCATCATAACTCTCTTAGGAGGACTAAAAGACACAAAATAAAAAAAGGACTCTTACATAATAGTTGGAGACATAATTACTACAAAACATAAAACATGACCCATTAGGCCCATACATATGGCCCAATTAACATGAGACAACTAAAACATAAACATGAGACAACTAAAACATGAATATCTATTTGATAATTTTGTTGAAGCCGCTTGCCGATCCCGTCACGCCGGGCCGGTTGTACCTTTACCACACCGTGTCTAGGTTGCATAAGTGGGGAAGAGTTCACACCTACAGTTAACCAAGTCCCAAACATCTTTCCTATTAGGAACCTTGTTGGAGAGAATAGTTAAATTCAAATCATTAAGGTTCTAAAGAAAGAAATAAATAAAAATTAGTGCATCATTATAACTTGGTTGACTTTGAGTGCCTCTCATCCCTTTCTTTGTCTTCATAAGTTTGGAGTCATTTTTATCTAGTGTCTCATTTGTGCTTGTCTGTGTTGTTTGTTTTGTGTCAAGGTATTCCATTGCATGTGGAGTTGCTTCCAGTCCTTAGATTCACCCTCTAGGAGTAATTCCTTCTTCACTTCTTACTCTAATCCTCTCTTTGAGTCCACCATGTCTTCTTATGATCTTTCCCGTTCTCCTGAGGAATCTCTTCCTCAAGGTCTCTTGGAGGACCCACCTAGGGTCACCCAATTTCCATCCAAAGAAGGGATCGTCCCCCCACCGTCTGCTATCTCCATGGAGGGCGCCTAGCCCTCCCTCTCTTCCAATAATCCTACCGGCCAGATCTTGCAGATGATGGCCCAATTAGGGCCGGCCCAACTTCAGGCCCTCTACCAGACCTTGCAAGGGTCTAATGCCCCACCTCCCATGATTACACAAGGTCTATCCAATGTATCTCTCTCTGGACCCGGGGTTCCACCCACTCCAATTGACCTCACCCCGGTCCAGCCCAGGATCCTTCGGTTCTCCAGTCTAGAGGCGGGCCAATCCACTGGATCGGCCCACCATGTTCTTTATAAAGGGAAGACCGTCCTTCCTTCATTTACCCAGACCGAGTCCTATAGGCCCATCCCTTCAGTGCCTCGGGTTCTTGTCGGCCCATCCGACTTTTCTCACCGTCAGCAAGGGGCAGCCCCAGTCCATGCCAATCGGGTCATCCTTTGGCCCAATATCCTTCTTATGGGCCTCCCGCTCCTTCAGTCTACCCTTCAGCTCCCCGCTTTGAGCCCACTCCTCTTGATTTGCCTGTGGAGAGGGGGACTTTTGTAGCCCATCTAAGAGCAGCCAAACTAGGTCTATCAGGACCAAACGAGGCTCAGCTCATCCAAGTGATAGCCCCATAGAGCCCACTTAGGCTAAAAAGTCCAATAAGATCACTCGGGATCTCATCCTTCCTCGGTGGCCCTTAGGCTCGGAAGGCCTGAGCGACGGTCAGAACGGAGGAAGACCTATGCTCGAGTTATCCCCTCATCGGGATAGAGGGAAGCACTCAGCACCCACTCCGACCTATCTTCATCCGAGCTATGCCTATCGCCCGGACAGGGTTGGCACCTTTTATGCTCGAACCGACCGACGACTGCTTATCCATGCTGCTGTTGAGAGCCCTTTATGAGCAGGAGTTTATGAGGATAAGAGACCCATGATCCCTCAAGGCTATGAAGATCCCACGATGCGGACGTAATGATCCCACGATGAGGATGTAACTCCTGCCTGAAACTCCTCAGCTTACGGGACTCATAAGGTGAGCACACTATATAAACTAGGGACTCCCTCCAGTGAAAGGTAAAGGTAATACATGCCTAAAATCCCCTAAGCAGGAACCACTTCACCACCTTGGTGTAGGGGGATCTCGTGCACCTCTTTCTACCTCCCTCCCTATCTTCCACCATTGCTCTACTGACTTAGGCATCGGAGGGTTTTCCCCAAGGAACCTCCCCTGAGCCCCCTGATCCGTTTCCCTTTCTCTACAATTCACTATTCGGTGATCATTCTCCCAGCTCAATAGCCGCGTGAGATCATGCCCCTTCATCTGGCACCGTATGTGGGAAACGACCGAAGAGCCAGTATGGTGCGAAGAAGTTCAGGGAGGAAGTCCGCCGGCGACAGGGGAAAGACCATGGTGGCGGTGGGAGAAGGCCCTTCTCAAGCCTCACAAAATCCCCCCTTCAATTCCAGCACTCCCACCGACGGACCACCCCCTCCCCCCGTGGCAGGGCTACCGCCCCCTCCCCCCGCGGCGATAGGGCTGCCGCTTAACGGCGGCGCTGATGCCTTCCAAGCCCTCAACGCAAAACTGGACGTCCTCTTGGAACTCATGAGGACCCAGGCGGCCAGGGATGGAAGGTCACACGCCCCTCCGGAGAGCCCTCCCCACTAGAACGTGTCCCAACACACCGCCGGAGGCCGCTTCACCCTCCGGGGCCGGCATATCATCCGTAACAGGTCAAGAGGACCTTCACAAGCCCCCCCTCCGGAGCAGGAAGCCTCATCCACGCCAAAGAAGGGAAAACCTGGGGCACGCCGTCTGAACCCAGAGACCGAAGTCCCTAGGGAAAGCCAATACAGCCCCCCCAGTGCGATGGCGCAGCGGCAGCCGGAGCTATCCCTCCGACTGTGAGAATTCGAGGGGCGTTTCAAAGAGCAGGAGCGCGCCCTACGCGCCCTGCAGAAAGACTCCTCTACGGAGGACGAAGAGAAATCCCCATTCTCCGACTATATCTTGAAGGCAGAGGTATCTCCTAGAACCTCCATCCCGAACTTCAAGCTCTATGACCGCTAGGGCGACCCGGCCGATCACTTCGACAGCTTCGACGCCCTAATGACCCTTCATGGAGCGTCCGACGCCATCAAATGCCGAGCCTTTGTGACCACCTTGGTCCAAGGCACCCAAGCATGGTTTCGGGCCCTTGCCCCTGGATCCATCCGGGACTTCAAGCAATTCAGGCGAGTATTCAAGGAGAGTTTTGTCGGTAGCGGTCCCCCAAGGTCAGTAGCGGGGCTTTTGGCCCTCAAAGAGGCGCAAGGGGAGAAACTTCGGGCTTACATTACCCGATTCAAATCGGAAGCCCTGAGGATCCCCCGCCTGGACGTCGCCTCGGCCATAACAGCGCTGACCGGGGGCACCCTTGATGAGAACCTCCGCCGCGAGCTTGTCCTCCACCCTCCCTCGACCCTTGCTACGCTAGTGACTCTGGCATTGCACCATGCCGAGTGCGAAGAAGTGCTCAGCGCATGCCAAGATGCCACCGGCTTGAGTCGGGAGGGGGACAAGAAGCGGGCACCCGAGCCAAACTAGGGTCCGGGGAAAAGGCAGAACCAAGACGGGGAACGCAAGGAACCGTCACGGAAGTACGAGCGGTACACCCCCTTAACCACTCTGGTTTACAAGATCTACGAGCACATCAAAGGCTCGGGCCTCCTCCGCCAACCCGAACCAATGAGGTCGAAGAACCACAATCGCAGCAAGCATTGCATGTTCCACAGCGACCACGGACATCACACTGGCGACTGCCATCAGCTCCAGGATGAGATCGAGCGTCTCATTCGTAAGGGGCACCTCTCCCGGTTCGTCGCCGGGCACAACGAAGACCGATGCGCCCAAGAGGAAATCGATAACGCCCCCTGAGGGGTCCACATCAACGTCATCACCGGAGGAGCTACATCAGGAGGAGACAGCGGCCGAGGAAGGAAGCGTCATGCTGAGCGGGCGAGCCAAGCCATCGAGCCTCCCAAGGCCCCGCCGAGTGAGCCCCGGGTCATAGTCTTCTCCGACCAAGACCTGGAAGGGCTAAGCACCCCGCATGACGACGCCCTAGTCATATCGGCCACAATAAACCATTGTAACGTAGACAGGATTCTAGTTGACAATGGAAGTGCCCCTGATGTATTATCCTATGAATGTTTCCTTAAGATGGGGGAGGATCCGTCTAGACTCCGCCCGATCCGAACCCCTCTTTGCGGGTTCAATGGCCAGGCCACTTATCCCGAGGGAGCCCTAAGCCTACCGGTTACTCTCGGCACCCCACCCAAAACTGTTACGGTCATGGTGGACTTCATAGTGATCAAAGGTATGATAGCATACAACACAATCTTCGGCCGGGGAATCCTCAACCGAACGAAAACGGTGCCTTCTACCTATCACCAAAAGATGAAGTTCCCCACCAAAAATGGGTTGGGGGAAGTCCGAGGTAACTAGGCCATGGCCAGAAGGTGCTACAATATCTCGGTTGTGTTGTGCGCCTGTGATCATTTGAGTCTTCCTGTGGTTTAGGTCATTCGACATCGTCTTGTGGTCATTTGAGTTATTGGATATTCCTGGTTTTGATAATAGCTAAACACAATAAGTCATTATTGTTTTAACTCTCATATGACTGACATGCGTGATATTTTGTTCATAACAGATATGCCAATGAATTGCCAAGGAATGAAGTGGAGATGGCAAATGTGAAAGCTCAATGTTGCGCCCTCGCACGCAGATCGACCTGCGCGGTCATATGGACTTATTTGGTCCAACCAGAACTGCTAGCTTAAGTGGTAGAAAATATGGATATGTCTTGGTAGATGATTACTCTAGATTCACATGGGTTTTCTTTCTCACACATAAAAATGATGCTTTTGATGAGTTTCAAGCACTCTATATGAAGATAAAGCAAGACGGTGAGTTTAAGATTTCTAATATTCAATCTGATCATGGTGGTGAATTTGAAGATGCTGACTTCTATAATCTTTGCAGGGCTGAAGGCATTTCACACCAGTTTTCTTCACCAACAACCCCGGAGTAAAATGGTGTAGTTGAAAGAAGGAATCGAACACTCATAGAAATGGCAAGAACTATGCTTGCCGAACGGCAACTCCCAAGAAAATTTTGGGCTGAGGCGGTAAACTCGACATGTTATATTATCAACCGCTCTATGGTAAGGCCACACACCAAAAAGACTCCTTATGAGTTGCTGAAAGGTAAAAAACCCTCTCTCTCACATATGAAAGTGTTTGGGTCAAAATGCTTCATCCACAACAATGACAAAAGAGACTTAGATAAATTCGAGCCCAAGAGCGTGAAGGTATATTCCTTGGATATTCTGATAGATCTAGGGCTTATAGAATTTATAACATTAAGAGTCAAACTGTGGAAGAATCACCCCATGTTTCCTTTCATGAATATCATGATGATTCTAACAATGATAACTCTTACAGGAAAAATGATGAAGATGGGGAATTCCTAAGCATGAAGGACAAGAGTGATTCTCCACAAAAAGAAACAAAAGAAGATGGTGACCGAGTTGAATCAAGCAATGCAAGGAATGAAGCTCCAAGAGAAGGTAATAATTCTACAAACATTAGAATTCTTAAGGATCATCTTTTAGAAAATGTCATTGGTAGCTTGAATGACCCACCTAGAACAAGGTCACATTTTAAAATTGTGGAAGAATTAGATCAACTTGCTCTTGTCTCTCAGTTTGAACCCAAAAATATTGATGAAGCATTAAAGGATGAAAACCGAATAAATTCAATGCAAGACGAGTTAAACCAGTTTGAGAGAAACAAAGTTTGGCATCTTGTTCCTACACCTTCATCTAAATCTATCATAGGCACTAAATGGGTTTTTAGGAACAAACTAAGTGAGGATGGTAAGATAATAAGAAACAAGGTTAGATTGATGGCTCAAGGATATAATCAAGAGTTTGGGGTAGACTTTGATGAATCTTATGCCCCAGTTACTAGACTCGAAACCATTAGAATTTTACTTGCCTTTGCATGCTCCCTTAGAATAAAGCTGTACCAAATGGATGTGAAAAGTGCTGTCTTGAATGGCTTGATCAAAGAAGAAGTCTATGTTGAGCAGCCCCCTGGCTTTAAAAATTCTAACCATGCAGATTTTGTATACAAGCTAGACAGGACACTTTATGGACTTAAGCAAGCACCAAGAGCTTGATATGAGAGACTAAGCTCGTTCCTCATTGAAAAAGGGTACACACGAGGTAAGGTAGATCAAACACTTTTCACCAAGAAGCAAGGTAAGAACATCTTGATTGTTCAAATTTATGTTGATGATATTATGTTTGGTTCTACTAAATCTGAAATGTGTGAGGAATTTGCTAACCTCATGACTAGCTAATTTGAGATGAGCCTAATGGGAGAACTCCAATTCTTTCTCGATTTGCAGGTCAACCAAGGACAAGATGGTTACTTCATAAGTCAAGCCAAATACATGAAGGAGCTGCTGAAAAGATTTGACATGACGAACAGCAAAATCATTGCAACTCCAATGAACACCACAACATCACTGGATTCCGATGAAAATGGTAAATTAGTGGATGCAAAGATCTATAGAGGTATGATCGGCTCTTTGCTTTACTTGACTGCATCCCGACCAGATATCCAGTTTAGTGTATGCCTTTGTGCTAGATTTCAAGCTAGTCCTAGAGAATCTCACTTGACTGCCGTCAAACGTATCCTTAGATATCTTGCCGGCACTCAAGATTTGGGATTGTGGTATCCATCATCATGTGACTTATCTCTTATATCTTATTCTGATACGGACTACGCTGGATGCAAGCTGGATCGTAAGAGTACTAGTGCCTATTGCCAATTTCCAGGCGGGTGTTTAGTTTCTTGGGCCTCCAAGAAACAACACTCGGTTGCTCTCTCAACCGCAGAGGCAGAATATGTTGCTGCGGGGAGCTGTAGCACCCAAGTGTTGTTGATTAAACACCAACTCCAAGACTACCTAGTGGATTTTGGTTGTGTCCCGATTCTGTGTGATAACACTAGTGCTATCAACCTTGCAAAAAATCCAGTCCAGCACTATAGGACTAAGCATATTGAGATTAGGCATCACTTCATTAGAGATGAGGTCGTTAAGAAAAATTTTGAACTGTATTTTGTTGATACTCTAAATCAAATTACTGATATTTTTACTAAGCCCTTGTGTAATGACAGGTTTTCAACACTCAGAAGGGAGCTTGGTCTTTGCCGACCTCAGTCCAATAAAAATTCAAATGATGACTTTGTTCAATTTAGTTGTGTGTTTTTGTAGATTGGTGTCCATGCATTGTTTATATGTAAATATGTCATTTTACATATGATGTAGCATTGCATGTAGTCATGATGCATAATAAAAGTGAATTCATGTTCATAATGTATTGCATGATTTGTGTAGCATCCTTCTTGCATGGACATGGTATATTAAATGTTGATGTATGGAAAGGCAGGTTATGCTTGCCTAGATGCACTCAATATGTGTGAGGTTTCACTTTCGCCAAGTACCATGCGTCACTATCGCATATAGGCCATATAGTAAGGGGGAGTTGTCTCTTTGCAGCATTCATGCATATGTTTCATCTTCATTCTGTTGCATTTAATAAGTGTACAACCATGTGTTGGGTCATGCATTTCATGTCTGCCAAATTCATGTTTGATCAGGTCAACCTCTGCATGGTTCTAGTCAACCTCTCCTTGACAATCGTCATTCCACTTGATTACAAATATAACTCCTTGAGTGCATTCACTGCATATCCTTAGGGGGAGTCCTGCTGCTATTCTTACTCTCTTGCAATCTAAACTTCATGGCTTATAGTCTGAATATGAGATCATGAGACCGACAGAACTACGACGTAAGAGCTTTCTATTATATGCCCTGATGATTGTACATCCAATGAAAATGGTTCAGATTTAATGATTTCCTTGAAGTTCAAAAATATTTATTCTGAAATCATTTATGTTCTGTGGTTTTAATAGACCTTAACTACAGATTGCATATTGTGCTTTGCATGACTATCCTGAAATCTGAAAATCCAAATGTCATGATAATTTTGGTGATACTCTAGAGCTTAGTATTGTTTCTAAACATCTTGATGAGCTGGAATTCTTGGAAATCAATTTGACAGAGCAATGATATTTTTGCACAGAGAAATATGTCCTGTCATCAAATCAAGTGACGAATGATATGTCAAGATGTGCCCATGTTATCTCTATCTTAATTATATTTGGACTCTTGGCAGAGCACTTGCATAATTGCTGAGAAATATATCTTCTCATCACAGAAATGAGATTAGATATGTCATGACGTGACTTTGTTATCTATGTTCATTCTGTAGCATAACCGTCAGTCTTGCCAAATATCTAGGGATACTAGCGTCTAAACAACGTGTATTCTTACTATACTTGATTGCTCGTAAAATATGAGTCATGTGCCGTCAAATTCAAAAGATATTGAAAATCAAATTTGTTGAACTCATCAAATTCCATGCTTTAATCATGATTGTTTATCCTCAATACTAGTTTTTGTGTTATTCCCTTTGTAGTTATTGAATATGTATATATAAGACAAGGGAAGGTTAAACACTGCCATGATATGCACTTTTAGTTCATTTCTATTACAACATGGATGTAGATGCTTTCTAACCTCTGTTGATGATCTCGGATTTCATTAGCTTTGAACCATATATGTTGCTCGCGGCATGTTTCAGGTTTGCATATAATGGCTTGCTCTCCACTCTCATTCACCTCTGGTCTCTCAGACATTAGTCACCTTCTATATCTTATCGCTCCTTTTTGCTGCTGTCAAAGGGGGAGAAAATGTCTTGTTGTGAGTCCTTTAATACCTTTCTCAAGCTTTTATGTGGCCTTTGTGAGTTGTCAAAGGGGGAGAGTGAATTGTGGACGGGAGAGTCCATAGGGGAGAGAACCTTGTGAGCTTTGAGTCTGCATATGTGATAGGGGTTTGTGCATAGCATTCACATGCTTTGATCATCCATGCATACATATCCACATTCACATGCTTTCACTATCATGGATCTTGAGCTGCACATGTCGCATATGTCATAAAATTTGCCATTTTGCATATTCCTGCCACATAATGACTCACAGTGTTGCCATCATCATTAAGGGGGAGAATGTTGTGCCCCTGTGATCATTTGAGTCTTCCTGCGGTTTGGGTCATTCAACATCATCTTGTGGTCATTTGAGTTATTGGATATTCTTGGTTTTGATAATAACTAAACACTATAAGTTATTATTATTTTAACTCTTATATGACTGACATGCGTGATGTTTTGTTCATAACAGATATGCCAATGAATTACCAAGGAATGAAGTGGAGATGGCAAATGTGAAAGCTCAATGTTGCGCCCTCGCACGCGGATCGACATGCGCGATCAGGTCGCGGGGATCGACCCTCGAACGGGCTGCTAAAGGAGTCAAGCGATGGAGCTAAAGCAGTTAACGGACCGACCCGGGAAAGCCCGGGGTCTGCCCAGCTGGCGGTCGACCGCCCCAGCCAGCAACCCCAAATTGCAACTCTTTCAGTAGCGGTCGACCGCCAGCCCAGTAGCGGTCGACCAGAATTTTCAGGAACCGCCCGTTTGCAGGTTTCTCAGTAGCGGTCGAGCGCCAGAAGCTGCAGGTCGACCGCCAGCCCCGAGCCTTCAATGTTGACTTTGTTTTCCACTTCGAGAAGAGCCCCTTTCCTTGTATTTGTTTAACCCCAAAGTCACCCAATCTTCCATAGATTGTGGATCTGGTATGGGGGATGTCTAAGGACCATTCAAAGGTTATAAAACACGTGCATGAGGGTTAGAAACCCTAGTTGATCATTTGTGAATCCAAGGGAGATCAAAGGAGGCTACAAGGGTGAGAGGAGTTCGAGTATTGTAGCTGTGAACAGTACTCCGAGAAGAAGTTCTTCATCAAATCCTCAAGTGATTCAAGCTACTTGAAGAGGAGATCAAGCCCAAGCCAAGAGAAGATAAAGCTGCATCCTTCATCCTCTTTAAGGGTGATCTAAACTGCATCCTCAAACCTCTTCATCAACTCAAGAAGATCAAAAGGAAGATCCAAGCTACATCCATAGTCTTCCTCATCAACTAGAAGAGATTCAAGGAAGATCATCTCTCAAGGAAGAAGACACCATCGAAGCATCAGATTCAAGCTCCTGCAACTCAGACAAGATATTTCTACTTTGAGCATATTCTATATCTTGTTTGAGTGATTTCGTATTTGTTCTCTTTTCCATTTCATCTAAACATTTGAAACTGAAGATCGTCCCTACCGGTGGTTAGTAGGAAGGAAATCGAAAGTTGTCCGATCTGCGGTGTTGACATCTCTACCTGTGGTTAGTAGGAAGGCAATCGGAGGTCTTTCTGATTTGCTGTTCAGTGCGTGGCACTAGTGGAGCCTCACCGGATTTGGTGAGGGGTGGACGTAGGACTGGGGATTCAGTTCGAACCACCTTAAAATCCTTTGTGTTGTGATTTGTTTATGTGATTGCTTCATTCTAGATGCATGCTTAGGTTCAATCTCTATATTACGTAATCATCTTGCTAAGCAAATCGTTGTGTCCTTCGTTAAGTTAGTTATATTCCGCTGCAATTTATTTTATCTAGCAATATAGAGGGCTGTATTGCGAAAAGAGGGACAGATCTATTCCCCCCTCCCCTCTAGATCCATTGTCCACTACTCAACAGGTTGAAGCCATAAGGCCGGACGGGTAGAACAAGGGCCCCCGGGAAGTTGAGGAAAAATCTGCAAGCACTGAGCCTGGAGGTGAATTGCTAGCGGTTTTCCTAAACGACGACCCGACCCTAGGAGTAAAGATCAAAGCCGACCTAACATCTGGAGTCCAACAGCAATACAAAGAGTTTCTTTCCGCGTACATCCGGGTCTTCGTATGGTCTGATGATCAACTCCCTGGGATACCGAAAAAAACGGTGATGCATAAGCTCAACCTCGACCCAACCATGAAGCCCGTACAACAACGCAGAAGAAAGCACGCGCCAGAGAAGCATGTGATTATCAAGGAGCAAGTCACCAAGGGGCAAAAGACTGGTCTTTTTAGACCGGTCATGTACCCGACGTGGCTGGCTAACGTCGTCCTGGTGCCAAAAGGTTCGGGAAAGTGGCAAATGTGCGTGGACTTCACCGACTTGAACAAGGCTACTCCAAAGGACTGCTATCCATTACCGAGCATCGACCAACTGGTTGACTCAACCTCGGGCAACGAGATACTCAGCTTCCTGGATGCCTATTCAGGTTACCATCAGATCAGAATGAATGTAGAAAACATCGAGAAGACCGCCTTTATCACCGACTTCGGCGTACACTGCTACACCCGGATGCCTTTCGGGTTGAAGAACACTGGAGCAATGTACTAGAGGCTGGTCAATCATATGTTCGAGGGACAGGTCGGTCGGAACGTCGAGGCCTATATTGACGACATGCTCGTGAAGACCCCCAAGGCCGAGGACCACTTCGCCGACCTAGCGGAAACCTTCGCCACCCTCCTGAAGTAAAACATGAAGCTCAATCCTGCCAAGTGCGCCTTCGGAGTAAGGTCCGAAAAATTCTTGGGCTTCTTAGTCACCCAGCGTGGGATCGAGGCCAACCCCGACAAGGTCCAGGCCATCTTGGACATGCGCCCACCCACCTGCGTCAAAGACGTTCAACGCCTAACTGGACGCATTGCAACGCTCAGTAGATTCTTGTCCCATGCGGCCGAACGATGCCTGCCCTTCTTCAAGTTATTGAGGGGGCCCAAGTTGGCAACTGCTACGTTCGCATGGGACGAAGAATGCCAGAAAGTGTTCACCGAGCTTAAAGAGTTCCTGGCTTCACCCTCGGTGCTTTCCAAGCCTGTCCCAGGTGAAACCTTGCATCTCTATCTCTCGGCGACTCCATCTACAGTTAGCTCGGTCCTAGTCAGAAATGACTCGGGAGTCGAGAGACCGGTCTACTACACCAGCAAGGTGCTCAATGAGGCTGAAAGAAGGTACCCCGTGTAGACACGCCGTTTTCACATTTTTCGCGGGTAAATTTCATATTACATTACGATGCCCCAAAGTGACTTACGCATTTGACTTATGTGTGTGATTAATCATTTTTTTAGGTTTTACATAAAAAATACAAAAAAATCAAAAAAGGTGAGAAAATACAAAAAAATGAGAAAAGCTTATAAAAATAATTAAGAAAAGCTTATAAGAAAATACAAAAAAAATCAAAAAAAAAGTTTATAAAAATACAAAAAAAATCAAGAAAACTTTGTAAAAAATTGAGGAAAAGTTATAAAAAATACAAAAAGGTTAAAAATAATATATATATATATATATATATATATGTAAGGTTATAAATATATATATTACGTGTTGTAAATATATATATGTGTCATGTATAATATAAATATAAATATATATACATGGTTGTAAATATATATATATATTTATATACTTACTTTTGTTAATCCATGTCCTAATTACTCTCTCATATCACTTCCTTCCCCTAATTATACAAAGGAATCTTATCTCTTTCTCATTGCACCCCACCTTGTCTCCTCTCTCTCTATTCCTATCACTCTCGTCCACCTCATCCCTTCATCGTAGGCTCTCTCACGTCCCTCTCCTTTTCCTTCTCCCACTCTTCTCTGCTCCCTCCTCACTCCCACGCCCTCTCCCTTTCTCCAACCCCACCTTAATGACATGCTAACTACCACATCCACCTCCCTCTCGAACACACTCATCTCCCTTATCTCCTTCAATAATTCTCCCCTCCCACTCCACACACAGAACTCTCAGCCAACACCCACCTCCTCTCCGACATCCTTCTTCGCCATCTCAACACCTCTCCGGCCACCTCTCACGCACCACCTCCAGCCACCTCCGAGACCCTGCGAACCCGCTGACCGAGGCCCCTTCACCCTCTCTGTCATCGCGGAGCAGCCACCCACCTCCACAACTGCCGCAGCCACCTGCGACCTCCACCCTGCACCCTCCATCTCCTCCGCCGACGCAGCACCCCCCGCGTCCGAGCACCCGTGAGCTCCCCCTTCCACTGCAGCTCCTCCGCCATCGTCTCCAACCGGCTGCACTACCCCCGTCAGAGCGCCCACGCCGTCTGCGAGCATCTCCGAGCAACTCCCCTCGGCCACCTGCACCTCCACCGTGACCACCGTCTCCTCGGTCGCCCACGCCATCCACGCCGGCCACCTCCCAGCTGCACCGCCGCGAAGCAGCCCCTCGGCCACCTGCACCTCACCGGAGCCTCCCACGTCGGCCACTTCTTCCATCGTCACCGGACGCCCCGCTTCGTCGTCGTCCGTCCGCCGGACTACCGCCACCCCCACGTCACCAGACCCACCGTCCTCCACGCCGCACGCCACCACCGTCGCTGCCGTCGTCGACCGGACGCTGCCGCACCACCGCTGCACGCCACCACCGTGGCCGTCGAGCTCATCTGCACCGACACCCGGCACCACGTCCGTCACTGCCGTCTTCTACGCCGTTCTCCTCCGAGCTCCCCACACCGCCTGCCCAACCGGCTGCACCACCCCATTCCACCGCGACCGCCGTCGAGCTTCTCCTCCTACACCGCAACGCCTGCCGAGTCTTTCCTTCACTTCGCCCACGGACGCGTCGCCCACGCCCTCCACCGTTGCCGTGCTCTCCACGAGCTCGCCCGCCGCTCCTGCCACCCCCCCCCCCCGATTTGCACCGCCGCCGCTGTGAGCCCACCGGCCGCTCCCCACAGCCACGTCGACGCCGCGGCCGCTCCGGCTGCAAGCCACCGGCCCACCGCCGCCAGCCTTCCTCCTCCGCATGCGTCTGTGACCCCCCTCGCCGTGCCTGCACCACCGCGACCGCTGTCGCGGTCGTCTTCCTCCTCCACCTCCCGTCTTCTCTCCCTCTCCCTCACGCTTTCACTCCCCCTCTTCCTCTCTCTCTCTCTCTCTTTCTCTCTCCCCTCACCGCCGCGATCTCTCTCAGTCGCTCTCTCTCTCTCTCTCTCTCCCGCTTCCTCTCTCTCTCTCTCTCTCTCTCTCTCTCTCTCTCTCTCTCTCTCTCTCTCTCTCTCTCTCTCTCTCTCTGTCACGATCTCTCCCTCTCCCTCTCTCCCGCGGTCTCTTTCTCTCTCTCGTTCTCTCTCCTCCCCCGCCGATTCTCTCTCTCCCTCTAGTCTGTCCCTCTCTCTCGCCCCCCCTCTCGTCTGTCTCCCTCTCTCGATCTCTCTCCCCCTCATTCTTTCTTTTTTTTATTTTAGTCTCCCTCTCTCTTCTTTTCTCTTTCCCCCATCGTCTCTCCTTCTCTCTCCCCTCAGTCTCTCCCTCTCTTGCGGTCTCCCCCCCTCTCTCTCCTTGTTTCTCTCTCACTCTCACTCGATTCCCCCTCTCTTTCTTGTTTTTATTTTACTCCGTCTCTTTACTTCTCTCTCTTCTTCCCCCCCCTCTCCCGTCTTCTCTCTCTTTCTCTCTGATTATCTCTCCTCTGTCCCTCCGTATCTCTGCTTCTCTCACTCCCCCTTCTCTTTTTTTTTATTTTTATTTTTCTTCTTCTCGGTTTTCTCCTCCCCCCACCCTCTGTCTCCCTGTCGCACCCCTGCCACCTCTCCCTTCTCTTTACTTTCCCCTCCTTTCTATGTATATAATACATATATAGTAATATGTAGAGTCAGTATAGTATATATACTTAATATATAGTATATCGTACTGTCTATATATATATTATATACGAATAGTATATATGTGTGTATATATCGAATATATAGCATTTATATAGTATTCTGTATTATATATATGTATATCTCTCCTTCTTAATTTTGTTTATAAAAATATACCATGTATATACATAACTAAAGTATCAAAAAATCTAAAAAAAAAAGAGGGGAATTCTCTTTTCCCTTCTCTCTCTTTCAAATATTCTATGTTAGTTGTATAGATAAATATTTTATATATTTTTATATACATATATTAATATATGAATATATATATACTTCTATATATATGTATATGTTTTTACGTGCATACATGTTTAATCCTTCTTAAATTCGTGCAGGAATAAAAGCCGAGCCTCCGGCCTAATCAGCGCTCCCGCGTGTTCCCGTACACGGGGAAGCCGTCTCGTCCCACCGCTTGCTCGCCCCCGTGCTTGCATCGCCATCAGCGGCTCTATTTTTATTATTATCGTTTTATTATATTTTTAGTCTATTATTAAGTTAGTGTTTATCTTATGAATTGTTATTATATCACTTGTCTAACTTAATTTTATTTTCTGTTTGTTTATCTTGCAGGGTAACCAGTCAAAAGCCCCCTTCTTCGACCCGTCGAACGAAGAGGAAGAAGGAACCCAGGCAAATCCCGCGTCAAAGGCCAAGCGATCAATCAATCAGTTCGGGACCCACGGTCCCTGGCGATCACACCACCAAACGCGTGCTTGTAGTAAATTTTAATTTCTGTCTATAATACCCGCGGATAGCTAAATCCCGGGTCTGTTTGTACTATAATCGGCCGCGGTGAGTCATTTCACCGTGGTCATTTACTTTCGGTATTTTTCTTTCTGCACTTTATTATATTGTTGTTAAAACCCCGCACGGATCAATATCCTGCGGTGGTCTGTTTACTGTTCATATCCATGTTATTGTTATTGTGTGAGGAGTGATATGCCGTTCTAAATTCCGAGTCTACGTGTGTTTGTGTCCGCCAACTTCTACTACGTAAAGTCCCAGGTTCGCACTCGGTATATAGAAAGCTGCCCTCGGAATGGTAGGTCGCGCCTACCGGGAAGGGGTTCAGTTTGCGTGAGAGGGTCTCCGGATCCCGTTCTCCGCCCTGTACCGATCGGTAAGTCTAGGCTCTACGTCCTCGTGCAGAGTGACCTTTCAGGTCATACTCTCTACCCTCTTTTCTACAGCATCCTTTTTACGCACGCGTTTTCATTTTCATCATTTTTTTACTTTTTCACTCAGAGAGGGAGAAACCCCATCTCGCTCTCTCAGTCCACCACGTGACGCGTTCACATCTCTGGCGATCACGGTGGGACGTGCTTTTTGCTTTTTTGGTTACCCACAAACTTTCGGCACCCACGTATGCCCCTCTTTTTGACACCCACGTGTGTCCCTCCTTTCGGCACCCACGTATGCCCTTCCCTATTGCGCCCACGCGCGCTCACTCCCCTCGTGCACCACGTGCACTCCCCCCGGTCCTTCGTGGTTACTTGAGAGGTTGGCGTGCACCACGTGCACTCCCCTCCATTTAGCACCCACGTGTGCTCCCCTCCATTTAGCACCCACGTGTGCTCTCCTCTGTTTGGCACCCACGTGTGCCCCTCCATTTAGCACCCACGTGTGCTCCCCTCCATTTAGCACCCACGTGTGCTCTCCTCTGTTTGGCACCCACGTGTGCCCCTCCATTTAGCACCCACGTGTGCTCCCCTTCACTCGGCACCCACGTGTGCCCTTTCTTATTGCGCCCGCGTGCGCCACATCATCCCCCTCGTGCACCACGTGCACTCTCATAGTCTTTTCTGTTTTCCCAAGTGGTCTACGTGTTTCGGAAAGAAGAACGGCTATATCTTACTCCATCTGTTCATTGTTGTTATATCCTTGTTATATCACTGTTATCCCTGTTATATTTGTGTGTTTATTCTTGTTATATCTATTTTATATATCTTTCATTCAGTATTGTATTTCATGCATCTACCCCTTTATTTTACTTTTCTAAGGATTAACCTTTCTCGGTGAAGGAAGGACTCTCCGTCGGGAATTCCTCTCGACGGACTAGGATCTCCTCCATCGGGACCTCCGTAAGTCCCCGACATCGAAGGATTCCCTCTTCGTTCACTGGGCAGGTTGTACCACTGAAGTACCCCGAAGTTAGTTACCTATCCGTGGTGAGACGAGTGTCCCTAGTTGACACGGCGGTAAAACCAAGGTGTAACTAGGATTTTTGCAATTTTTGTGTGAATATTTATATTTGTTGAAAAAAACAAAAAAAGAGGTAAAACAAAAACAAAAAAAGTGGCGTAAGATCATCCACTTGTTTGGTAATCGTTGATATTTGTCTGTTGGTGTATGCTTTTACGTTCTGGAAAAATCACAACAATGGCCCACGATTCTCTCGAAGAGAACCAATCAGGTCGTGGTCAGTCAGCTGACCCACGGGTCCACGCAATGGACTCAGGCCCCTCCCGCGACACCTCACAAGAGGTCCCCGTTGTTCCACGGGAGGTAGCTCCACCCCAGGATATCTTTTCCCTTTTGGGTGTCCTCGCTAGTACACAGCTCAGCCCTGAGCAACTTCTAGCCTTTCAGGCCATTTTAAAGGGGAAGTCTGTTTCTCCCCCTCCTCAGGAGTCAACTCCGGCTCCCACATCCTACCAACAGCCGCTCCAGGCTACTACATCTCCATCACATGTATATGTCGCTCCTTCTTCTTCATTTCAAGGACAGGCGAGCCAACAGCCAGCCTCTCACCAATTCCCCCCTCTACAGTCTCAAACCCCTGCCATCCCTCATACGGTACCCCAAGTGGGTCCGTCCACTGGTGGGCCACCATACCCATCTGGCTCAGGGTTCCCTTCTCAGGTCCCTATAAGGCCTTCTCAGCCTCAATGGCAGGCCCCACTTTCACCTGCCGAGGAGCTCGCTCAGTCCCTCCTCAACAAATACACTGAAATGAACGAGGAGTTCCGAAATTTCAAGAAAGAGGCACATGGGAAGTCTGTCCCTGACATTTCCCTGCCAAATCTCCCCATATTTCATCTTCCTCCCTCCGAAATGCCTACATACCGTAGGTATAACGGCACGGGAAATCCTTATATTCACATCAAAGATTTTATGTATGAATCTTCCTCATGGCAGAACGATCCAAAATCCCTGGCTTACCTTTTTCGGAAATCATTGGATGGTCCCGCCCTAGAATGGTTCTATTCACTAGAACCGAGTGAGGCTGGAGATTTTGAAATAGTCAAAGCCAAATTCATACAGAAGTACCGGGATAGGGTCGGTCCCTCCCTTTCTATCACCGACCTAGTTGCTGAGAAAATGAGGTCAGATGAGGATTTTGTCCAGTATGCTGATAGGTGGAGGTCTCTGGCCGATAAAATAAAGGATACCCTTTCAGAACCCGAGCAAGTCAAGATGATTGTGTCTAATGCAACCCCGCAGTTTAGACACATTTTAGCCATGAATAAGCTTACCACGATGGAGGAACTTTATGAGAGGGCTCGGTATATCCAGACCCAATTAAAAGATTCTCCCATCATGCACATGTTTGAACCTCCAAAACCAAGGGTGTTTAAGAAGACGGGCACTGGTGTCCAAGGAGGACAACTGAGGGAGTCGTCATAAACGAGCAAGTGAGTGTGCTTGGCGGCCCCAACCAACCAGTTAACCCAAGGCCTCCTCAGGTTTCACGACCTCCCTTTCAACAAGGTCCACCTCTTTATCGTCCTCCACCCCAAAATAACCCCCTTCAAAACAACATGCCTCAACCCTTTCATCTCCAACAACAACCACAACCTCAATATCACCAAGTTCCACCCCCGGGAAATTACGGCCCACCACAACAACGGATGAGGCCCATTGGACCCAAAAGAGCCCATTATCCACCATTGCCCGAGGCATTGCCGGACATTTTTAATGCCCTCATGGCTGCCAACCTACTTACTTTGCCCAAAGAAAAGTTTGCATGGCCCCCAAATGCTGATACCTCCAGGTACTGTGTCTATCACAGACAGCCGGGTCATACGGTGGAGAATTGTTTCAACTTCAAAGATTACATTTACGACATGAATGATCTCGGTGAAATCGATTGGGATGAAATGAGGCGATGCATCGCCACCCTAAAGGCCAGGAGACCTCCGCCTAGGCCACAGTTACCACAACAACCACATCAACAACAACAGCCTCAGCAGGCCCCACAACAGCAGCCTAATATGGGCATCATCCATAACCCGCTTCCGGAGCACCAACAGCCCAACTACCAGGTTAATCCGATTTCCTCCTTCTCGGAAGTTGGAAGAGAGCAAACCTGTCATTTAGAAAGCACCTCTGTCCTTGTTACCAGTCATACCACCAATCAACCACCTCGCCTCCTTCGAACATCATCTTCTTACCATTCGACCCCCTCACAACCCCTATTTGGTCCTTCTCCCGTTCCACAGCCCTCACGCCCTCTTATCCGTACCCCTATCGTCAATTCACCGTTAGTCCATCACCAAAGGCCATCTCCCACTCCTTTTTCACCCCCAAGTCCCCTGATTACTTCTTATTCCTCTAATTTACCATCTACCTCTATCGCACCTTTACCCCCGCCTTCTAACCTTTTTACCGCCCATTACCCGTATGACCCACCATCCACCTCTATCCCCACTGAACCTCCTCCTCCACCGTTTAAACCTCTTATCAGTCACCAGTCATTTGAGGTGCCCTCTACTTCCACTATACCTCCTCCATCATATAAACCCCTTATCGTCCATCATCCACCCCAAGTCACCTCCGTTTCTAATCTACCCCCTCCACCATATAAACCCCTTATCATCCACCATTCACCCGAGATTCCCTCTACTTCCCCTATTCTTTCACATTCTAAACCCCTTATCATCCGTGATTCACCCGAGATTTCTTCTACCTCTACTATACCTCCGCCAAGCAAACCCCTAATCAAAACCCCTACACCCATCATAACCCCTATCCCACCAACCATTCCTCCATTATTACCCCTTAAACCTTTGTTTAAGTCCACACCCAATACCATACAGGTGCAACGAGAGCCACAAGCAATGGTGCTCCGGAGTGGAAGGATGTTCCACCGGGTGTTTCCCCAGAATAGTCAGGCCCCTGAACAATCTCGGCCCGAGAAAGATAAGGAAGAGCAGTCAGAAGAGTCCATCCCTGGGACCCAGTATGACTTGTTGAAACATCTGGATAAGACGCCTGCCCGTATCTCCATCCTTGAGCTGATTAAAAGATCCCCATCTCACCAAGAAGCTTTAAGGGACTATCTTCAAAAAGTTATGGTGAACGAAGATCTCCCTGTGGAGAAAATCTCGACAGTCCTGACGCCCACCGATACACAACCGCCCATCATGTTCCATAATCACGAGCTTGCCCCCAAGGAAGCTCGAAAATATGCGTTGTGTATTGCGGTGAAAATCAATGGCGTATCAGTGGATCCGTGCCTGGTAGACACGGGCGCGTCTATAAATGTGATTTCCCCGAGTACTCTTCAAGCATGTGGGGTTGATGAAGAACAACTCATGCCCTCCTCAATTACAGTCACGGCCTACGACAACAGTAAGAGGCCGCCAATGGGGATGATTGCCCTCAATGTAGAACTAGGCCCTGTATCAGTCTTCACGGAATTCCATATCCTTGATATGGATCCCACTTTCAAGGCTATACTAGGCCGTACCTACATTGAAGCTATGAATGCTGTGCCATCCACCAATCATCAGTGCTTGAAATTTCCATACAAAGGATGGGTTATTAAGGTAATGAGTATGCCTCTCTGTTCTACGGTGGATGCCATCAACACCTCTTTGCCTTCGGTCTGGCCGACTCATCGGCCCATACTATCCTTGTTGGATGTGTATGACCCTTGTCGTGCTCCCTTCAGACAACAAAAGCCATTCCCTTTGTCAAACTCACGTCTTCCCTTCCGCTCCAAAGGATGGGAGATTATGAGAAATATTGGCTACCAAGATGGCAAAGGTCTAGGGGCACAACTGCAAGGAAGGCTGAGACCACTCCAAAAGATAAAGCCAATCCATAGAGCTGGCTTGGGTTTTAAGGGGCCATTCGAATCAGACGGCAAACCCCTCACTTGGACTTTGTCCTCACACTTCAAAAAGGGGCCCATCGTCCAGATGGGAGATCCTCCACCAAAATCACATGGGCGGTTACAGAATGTATTCTTGGCTGAAGGATGTTCAAAAACTCCAAAAAAAGGAAAGATTGTTCACTTGGATTGTGAATGGTATAAATGGTTTGACATACCAGATATACCCATTGCACTGGAAAGAATGTTCTCACCTCCATATCTAGAAGGGTCGTCTTTGATCTCCAAAATGCCAGGGGACACCACCATACTTGCCAGAATGTCAAACCCTCCTCGCCAAGAGGATGTTGTCATCGACGGGTCATCATCCGTCACCAATATTGTCATCGACGGCTCATTAGCCGTCATTTTCTCTACCCACCTATCACAGCCTCTATTGATGTCTCCTTCCTGGGCCAGACAGTTGTCTGATGATCTTCCCAGGTCTCCTTCTTTACTTGTTTACCTGCGTGAGTTTCTCAACTCGCGCAAGATTTTCAATCATGATTTGCTCTACGAGCTACACGTACAACCCTCTAGCTCTAATTCCCTTTTCACCTCCTCCAATTTCTTTTCACTGTTTTGTTATTAAAAATGAAAATGAAAAAAAAACGCCAATTCCACAACTCCTCAACAGCGCATTGTCTTTGAGGAAACCTCCTATATCTCCCACGAGTGTGCCCCGACTCACGGGCCACTCATTCAAGGTCCCCTGAGCGACCTTCTTTTCCCCTCATCTGAGGGGTCTTTCCCTGTACATTCTTCACCATCCTCTCTAGCTTCTTCTTCTTCTGTAAATAATGTGTGTCAGGTTAGGAATAAGTCAAGGGTAGTACCTAAAAGGAAATCTAAGGGTAGGCAGATTCCCCGTCGATTCCTTTTGGATCTAGCCACCAGGTGTCAAGCCCTTCTAGCCATCCCCCAATTGCTAGAAAATCCCGTCCAACTGCCAGAAATAGAATGTGAGAATGATTGCATGGTTGATGAAGGGTATGGGGTCTATGAACTCACTGACGAGGAATACCCCATTGAAGAAGAGGATGAAGAATATGAGGACGCGGCTGACACCTATGCTAGTGGAATGAGCAGATTTGACGAACCGTCAGCCGCTGTAGAAGAGTCTACCAAAGAGATCAATCTGGGAACTGAGGAAGACCCTAGGATTGTCCTCATAAGTGATAATTTACCATCATCTGAAGAAGAGGCACTAGTTAAGGTTCTTAAGGATTATAAGGACACGTTTGCATGGAGCTATGAGGATATGCCAGGATTGGATTCTACTCTGGTTGAGCATCGTCTCACCCTCAAACCAGGGTCCATCTCGGTAAAACAACGGTTAAGACGTTTCCGCCCACAAATGGCTTTGAAAATGAAGGAAGAGGTCGATAAGCTCCACAAAGCTAGGTTCATAAGAGTCGTCCTTTATCCTCAGTGGGTCGCAAACATCGTCCCGGTCATGAAGAAAGATGGAAATGTGAGAATTTGTATTGACTTCCGGGACCTTAACCGTGCGTGTCCAAAGGATGATTTCCCTTTGCCTCATATTGATGTGTTGATTGATAACACGGCAGGATATGAAACCCTTTCATTTATGGATGGATTTTCTGGATATAATCAAATCCGTCTGGCAGAAGAAGATCAGGAGAAAACCTCATTCACTACTCCCTGGGGAACTTACTGTTATGTGGTCATGCCATTTGGACTGAAGAACGCTGGAGCCACTTACCAAAGGGCTATGATGGCAATATTCCATGACATGATGCACATATATTTGGAGGTATATGTGGATGATTTGTTGGTGAAATCCAAAACTAGGGCGGAACATCCCGAGGTCCTTGCAAAGGTGTTGCAAAGATCGCGTGAATTCAATTTGAAAATGAATCCAAAGAAATGTGTGTTTGGTGTATCATCGGGCAAGTTACTTGGCTTCATTGTGAGCAAAAGGGGTATTGAGATAGATCCCAACAAGGCTAAGGCAATTAGGGATATGCCACCCCCGAAGAATCTGAGAGAAGTTCGAGGATTAATCGGGAGATTGCAGTTTATCCGTCGCTTTGTGTCGCAACACTCGCAAAGGTGCCGGCCCTTCTACGAGTTGACCAAAGCAGGGACCAAATTCTGTTGGGATTCTAAGTGTCAGAATGCTTTCGATGGATTAAAGGAATATCTGGCCAACCCACCTGTTCTCACTCCACCTATTCCAGATAAGCCTTTGATCCTATATGTCTCGGTCCTAGACGACTCTGTGGGAGCCGTCCTGGCACAAATCAATGAGGAAGGCAAGGAACGGGCAACCTATTACTTGTCCAAACTCCTCAACCCCTGTGAGCGAAAGTATACTACCATGGAAAAGACCTGTGCCGCCCTCGTGTGGGTGGTACAGAAATTGAAACATTACTTTCTTGCTCACGAAGTCCACTTGATTGCTCGGATGAATCCTATCAAATTTCTCTTGGAAAAGTTTGTCCTTACTGATAGGCTAGCACGTTGGCAAAGCTTTTTATCTCAGTTTGACATCACCTATATTCAACAAAAGGCAATCAAAGGCTATGCTATAGCCGAGCATCTCGCTCATCACCCTCTCCCCAAGTTTGACCCTGTTCAATCAGAGTTTCCAGATGAGGAACTAATGTCCATTACCCAGTCTGATGATCCGATGTGGACATTATATTTTGATGGAGCTTTGAATTCCCAGGGGAGAGGTATTGGCATTGTTCTTTTGTCACCTGAAGGTGTCGCTATCCCAGATGCATTCCAGCTCTCATTTCCAGTCACCAACAACGTGGCTGAATACGAGGCTCTTCTGGCAGGTCTGAACCTTGCCTATTCCTTCTGGGTCACTGAATTACGAGTCATAGGTGATAGTCAACTTATCCTTCGCCAAGTGCTCACCAAATATCGCACTCGCGATCCCAAGCTCAAGCCATATCAAGAGCTTACTGTTGCTTTCGCTAAACTGTTCACTAAGTTGGTCTTTGTCCATGTTCCTCGCAATCAGAACATTCTCGCCGACGCCCTTGCTTCGTTGGCGTCATCATTAAGGTTTCCTCTGGGCAGAAGAGCTCTGTCCATTTCTATCCACAAGCTTCTCTTCCCTGCTATTCACAACCCTTCCTATTTAAGGGTTCAGGAGGAAATGTCAAAGATGGCTCAGGATAGAGAAGTTGCTGAAAAGAGGGAAATTATGTTGGTCGAATTGGAAGAAGAATTGGCTGATGAGGAGAAGCCATGGTTCTATGAGATTGTTAAATATTGCAAAGACCAGTCTTACCCTGAAGAGGCAACAGCAGAAGATAAGAGGGCTATAAGGAGAGTAGCCCAGAGATACACATTGGTTGGAGGATTGCTATACAAGAGAAGCCTCACTGGTGTTCTTCTAAGGTGTCTTGATGATGATGAGTCTTGGAAGTGTGTAGAGGAAGCACACTCAGGTGTGTGTGGTGGCCATGTGAATAGTCAGATGCTTTCCAAGAAGATCCTTCGGCAAGGCTTTTACTGGCCCACCATGGAGGAAGATTGTGATGTCTATGTCCGTAGGTGTGTCAAGTGTCAACTTCACGCCGATAAGATCCATTCCCCATCTTCCTCTCTCCATCCAGTATCCTCCCCATGGCCTTTCTCCATGTGGGCATTCGACATCATTGGTCCTCTTGGTGATCCTAACTCCCTCACCAAGCAAAAATCCTTCATCCTCACTGCAACGGAGTACTTCACCAAATGGGCTGAAGCCGAAGCCTATGCAGAAGTCAAGGCATCCACAGTCTGCAAGTTTATCATGAAGAATATCATTGCCAGATTCGGCATTCCAAGAACTATCATCACCGACAATGGGCCACAATTCATCTCTCAGGATCTTCAGGACCTCTGCCAAAGGTATAAAATTACATTGCATCATTCGTCACCATATTATCCACAAGGTAATGGCCAAGCGGAGGCCACTAATAAAACACTGATTAAAATCATAAAGAAAACCTGTGAGTCTAGCAGATTCTCGGATTGGCCAGAAAAACTTATTGAAGCTCTATGGGCTTATCGCACTTCAGTCCGTACTCCCACTGGGCAAACTCCGTTCGCCCTCACTTACGGGATGGAGGCGGTAGTTCCATATGAGATTCTGATTCCCTCTCTGAGAGTACAATTGGACAAGGACCTTCCCCTCGATGAACGTCGCGATTCTCTCCTTGCCCAGTTGGAACTCTTAGACGAGAAACGTCTGGTTGCTACCGAGCATGCTCGCGTCTACCAAAATAGACTCGCACGTTTTTACCAGAAGAAGGTTATTGAGAGAAAATTCAAAGTCGGTGAAATGGTAGTGAAAAGAATTTTTGTAAAACCTGGCGGGCCGCGTTCTAAGCTCCAACCCAATTGGGAAGGACCATACGTGGTTCAGGCTGTGCATCCTGGTAACGCCTACAGGCTAGTCAATGCTGAGGGAGTTGAGTTATCCCACCCTTGGAATGGGCTTTATCTTAAGAAGTACTACCCTTAGATAGGTGTACATACTGTCAAAAATGAAAAAAAAGGAAAAGAAAAACAACAAAAAAATGAAAAAAAATGAAAATAACAAAAACATGTGTATAAAACAAAAGAAAAGATAAAAAAATAGAAAATTCAAAATGCTGATGTTTGGAGACCACCATGGAATCCAGTTACTGCATCTTACCTCCATGTCAATATAGGGCCCATTAAGGCTTGGTAGGTCTCAGGTCTTGGTTTGCCAGAACCGTGGAGACCCCTGTCCGGCCAGTTCGGCCTATGCCCCCTCAAAAGAAGACAACATGTATACACATCTGTGTTATAAAAAAAAAAAAATTTGATAGCATCGCTTATGGTAGGGCATCACTCAAAAGGTCTCCAAGAAAGCTCAAATCTTTATTCTCTTCTTCTCGATCGAATGAGACAGCCGGCGCCCTTAAAACGCTGAGCATGGGAAACACGAACACAACCCCTCAGGGTAAGAGTAGGATCCAATTCCTCGAGCATGGATCAGAGCACGAGAAGAGGGCAGTGTCCCCGCAGGCATCCAAGAGGGAGTCCATAATGTCAAAATACTATGTCCCTCGCAAAAAATCCATTAAAAGAATCAGAAAAAGAAAAGCAGGAAATCAAAGTCAAAAGAAAGGCCTGGCCGTGACCGTGCCTGATTCCACTAAATGAAACCCCTTTGACTGAAAGTCAAATTCTACACAAAAGGGGTCATGAGATATAAATACTCGAGATTTGGTCTGAAGTTACCCGAAAGGGGAAGTTAATTGCGCCCCTACTGGCTCGCCGGGTTAACGGTTTTGTCGGTCCTCTCAGGAGGTTTACCCCCTATATTCTTCCTTCTTCCCCTGAAGATCAAAGCTCAATGGAGTTCCCGAAGCGTGAAACTCGCCAAAGCCTGCAACATCCTTTTAACACAAACATATGGTTGTCCATTTTGAAAAGCAGAAGCCATTGTCGTGAAGGAGTCTCCGTGTTTCTGGCCGGTCAAGACCCTTATCCACCACCTTAATGCCTTCTCTAACCTCGGGCTTAGACCAATGCAAGCGCGTCACCTACGGGTGCGACGGCGTCCGATTCCGGGTCAGCGTCGCGCGGTTGGTCGTTTGGGTTCCAGGGTGTTCCATTACATACCATCTAGAGTTGTGAGGAAATAGACCCGGGTCGGGCAAATCATTTACCTCGAACATTTTTTGGGTGAATCCCTGTGGTCGGAAGCAACTGGGAGCCTAAGCATGGCATGACGGTATTGTCATCAGGGTAAGTCTTAGCCGGCGGGATTATCATTCGAGGAGTCTAGAGGCCCAAACCAACTTAGATGTGCACTTAGGATGCCTGGGAGGTTAGCAAGAAACCCTCGTTCTCATTCAGGTTAGATGTTATATCAAGTGGTCATCATGCATTAGCAAAAACAAAAATAAACAAACCAAAAACAAGTAAAAAAGTAATAAATCCAAAAATCCAAAAAAAAAGGTAGAAAAATGTATATGAAAATGTATATGCATAAAAAAAATGGAAATGTAAAAGACCAAAAAAATAAACAAACAACAAAACATAAAAAAAATGAATGAATGAAAATTCCAAAACAAAGATCACATCTTTGCATGATCGCATTTGTATGCAGCATTCATTTTAAATTCTCGTTTGCATCCGTGTGCTTGTCTGTCGCATTCATTATCATCTTTCATCAGTGCCTTTGTTAATAAGGGCTTGCCCCTTGACTCGTTATCAAGGATGGTTCTTCATCATATTTGCTCATTGAGCAAGGGGCAAGTCAGAGCAGAAATACTGACTTGTTTGTTTAAGTGTATGCAGGGACTAGAGTGATCAAGAAAAGCAGAGAACCAAGCACGAACTAATTTATTCCACTCTCAACTAAAAACAAATAGAGATTACATCAGGTTTCACCTTCTCTCTCCACATTACTTGTCCCGCCACCCTCCGGGCGAGACACTCTTGAGGGTGCTACCCAATCATGGAAAGCGGTCCTTCTACCGCTTTGTGGGCCTCTTTCTATCTCTACTCCCCGGCGCCGATCTGCGGGGGCACCAAAGAAGCTGCTGACACGAAAGCCACGCTCTCGTGCTCTTCGGTAGCGTTCCTCACCGTCCTTTAGCCACTGCTCGGCGAGGCCGAGACTGGTCTTCAATTCAAATAATTGGGCCTCCAGGGCCCTCTTCTCCTCTTTCTCGGCCGACCTCTTGGCCTTCTCTCTTTCCTTGGCCTTTTCCCTCTCAGCACGTTCTCTCGCTCTATCTTCCCTCTCCAGCTGAAGGGTGATCCTCAGCTCTATAGCGTCCCTAGAAAAGTCGTCACCTGGACGACGCTGCAGTTCCTCTTCCAGCTCGGCTATTCTAGCTTCCTTCTGGGCGGCATGTGCGAGTGCCTCCTCCGTTTCTTTCTCCTGCCAGACGTTTCATCTCAGGCTTCTGGTAACGCTTGAACAAGGGATTTTAAATGGTGAGGCTCTCACCTGTACAGAAAGCATCCCTTCTGCTTCCGCAGCCCGCTGTGTGGCATGAGCAAGTTGCTCGTGTAGTGAATCTAACTCTGAAGTGGGAATCCATAGACTGGAAGAAACGCCGTCTGCCCCCATCGCCGATGAAACCACATCGAGCTGGGCACGCTGCGTACACATACGAGAGGTGACAGTTAAATGGTTAACGCCATGAATTTCAAATCATGCCAGGAGTATGTATATATATACTTACTGATGAACCCAGAGCCGCTCGGGTATCAGTTAACTCTTGCTCCGTGTCCGCCAAACGAGCTCGTAAGTTCGTTATTATGGTGTCACGGGCATCCTACAGTCATGGCTCTTGAGTTCACAAATAAAAATAAAAAAAATGGAAATTATAAAAGACAAAAAAATGGTGTTTTACTTTACCTCTATAAGCCCTCCAAGCTGGAGCCTCTCCGCATACATTGCCCTATAGAGCCGTAGGTAATCTTCACTGTCTTGCGCTTGTGATTCTAGGAGCGTGCCACCCCGCTGCCAGTCTTCATACTGTTCAGGGAAGCGCACCCTCCAATCAACGCAGGTTGCCGGCCCACGCGTCTTCTTCCCGACGCTGGGTGAGGAGGTTATATCCACCCATTCCTGGGCATGCCCGAGGGTTCTCATGACTAATCGTAGCCTTAGAGGCTCAATTTCATTCAAGCAATGGAGCCAGAGATCCCGTCCGAATCGGGCACGGCTTCCAATTACCCATGGCTGGTCGACATCGACCATATTCAAGTAAGGCCTCCAGTTCACCTATGTTGGGTTGTACATATCTTCTTAGTTACTCAAAAATACAAAAAAAAAAGAAGAATGAACAAAACATATAAAAAAGAGAAAAAAAAGTATCCTACCATCGCTGCAGGGAACTCTTGCAGCTCCCGTCTCGATACCATCAGCTGGTAGGATAATGGTGCTGTACTCATGATGGGTTGCCACCGCCTAGCCAACGGGATCGTCACTGGCCGACAGTGTCGAGCTCTCCCCATTGGAATATAATAGTAGCTCCACAGCTACATCATCATGTGTCATTCGCATCAACAAATATAAGAAAAAAGCATAAAACAAAAATCACAAAAAAATAATCTTTTACCTGGATGAAGGGCGTGAACCCATTTATTGTCACCTCTCGGCCTGTCCTTTGCGACAGACCTGTAAATAGATGTGCCAGCACGGCAGCTCCCCAGGCGTACTGTCCTACTCTCTCCAAATCTACGAGCAGCTCCAGGAAGCGGCAGTGTATGTTGTCTCCCTTGGAGCCCAGTAGCAGCCTACCCAGCAGAAAGAGGAGGAACCTCCTCAGGTCCATGTTGGTCCTCTCCCAGTTGCTGGCATCTGCACAGTATACAGCACGGGCACCTCTCTCTGCCCTTTCCATAAATTCCTCCAAGGACTCGTCATCCCGTGGACGGATGTCAGTAAGCCCTAACACCTCCATGATCGATGTCTTGGCTACTGACCTGTTTTTCCGTCCATCGAGTTCCAGTCCTAACAGTTTCTGGGCACCTTCTCGGTAATCCGCATAAGTGACGCCGGTCACTGCCTCTCCATCCACTTTGAGGCCCGTAATGCAGACCATATCTTCCAAACTGGGCACCATGTGCCCCCAAGGCATCAGGAATGCCCGACTCGCCGGATCCCATCTTTCATGTAATGCTTGGATCAGGGCAAGGTCGAGCTTTATCGGCTCGATTCGGAGGAAGGCACCGAACCCCATCACGTCTAGCTTGGCCTTTTGGAAGTCCGGGAGACCTCGATATGCTGCCACTACGAGCTCCCAAGAGATGTGCGAGCGCATCATGCCCTGCACATCCACAAAAAGTGAGAAAGGGGAGCATTGCTAAGCAAGAAAGGAGAAGAAAAGGATGAAGGAAGGAAACCAAAGAAGCCACTTACAAGCTGTGATCGGGTCCTCTCACTCAGTTGTCCTTCGACTTCTGAGAGTCTCCTGGAACTGCTACCCGATCTGCTCCTCTTCGAGGAGCGGGAAGACTCACCTTCTGCTCTAAAGCTGGATTCACCCTCCATCCTGAAAAAATGAGCAACACTCGCAACCTCCCTTCCTTACAAATTTGCACTCCTCAAGTCTGCTCTCGGGACTTCGGTGTTTCCAAGTCGAGCGAAAGGGGAGGTATTTATAGGATTGGAAAGAAGGTGAGCTGGATCTATCACCATCACCCCAGCAACATCCTTTACGACAAGTCACCCTCTCTTTACTCTCGCATGTCACTCTGCCATCTGGAGTGATCAGTTCGGAGGCGTGATTTGTTGACTTGTCCTCCCCATGCGGTCTAAAGATTCCCCGTGTTTATTGTCCCTTTGCGACTACTGCTAGCGCAAAGAAGAAAGTGTGGGACATTTATACCGGAAAATAGGACCAGGGACCGACGTTGTTGAAATTGGTGGTAGATTCCTTTGAAAGTCATGGCCACGGTACACTCGCGTGTCACTTCGCCATGTGAAGTGAATGGAGCGGAGCCGTGATTTATTGACCCGCCACCCCTATTCGGTCCAAAGATTCCCGTGTCGCTTGTCCTGTTGCGACTACTTTTAGCGCAAACATCGAAATGAGCGACATTCACGTGGAAAGAGCACCACGGGCTGATATTGTCGAAGTTGGTGGCATATTCCCTTTGAAAATCATGGCTATGGTGAGTCACCGCCCCGTGTTTTAAGGAGACATCTCGCCGAGCATGTCTCGCGAGAACCCATGTGGTAGAAAAGACCTGTAGAGCAGAAGGAACGAACGGGCAAGCAAGCAAGCTACGTTCAAACCAAGCCATTTCATCCACATATCTATACAAGGGTTTGTGCCCGTCATGAGGAAGGAGTGGGTGTACAAGCCATTCACTAACCCTCGTCACTCTCCTGGTTACTTCTCCCCTCTCTCCTGAGATGAAAGTCCCTGGGAGGCCTCCTAGTCCCCCGTGATGCAGCAATTGTCTTGTCGCGCCACGCATGCCCACCTACTCTTCAGCAGTGCTCCTCGCCCTCCTTCAACCTCTTTCGCGACCCCGATGCTCGAGAAGCTCTCGAATCCGAGGTCGCTGGCCGAGCATCCCTCTGCTCTGTCGAAGGAGACTGCAACAGCCTTAGGAGCTCCTCCACTGCGAGCCTCAACGCTCTTCTGATCTGAAGTGACTCTGAAGCAGTGATGTGTATAGTCACTCCTTCTCCGGAGCTTCATCACTTGGGCCTCCAGTGCCCTCCTCCTGCCCCGATCATGGTGTCACTCCTTCTCGCCACTTGGAGAGAAACCCCCAGCTCATGGACATCTCGGGGCATCTCCTCGGCGATGTGTCGCCGCCCCTCTTTCTCCAGCTCTATTGTCCGGGCATCGCGCTCTGATCAAGCAACACACTCCTTCTTTGCTCAGACCACCGGAGCTAGCAAACCCTGAATCTCCACTACCTTCGAGCTCCAATCATCCCACAAGGCCAGGATAAGTGGGTGAACTGTGTAGTTGAATTTCAAACTGAATCACGCCCATCTGAGCTCCGAGCTCATGCTCACTCTCTTCGGCACAAGCTACTGTGCCTGGAACTTGCTTATGGAAGGACATGACCTCCAAAAGAGGAATTGGAACCAAAAGGCCCTGTCGGCCATCCCTGTTGTCACCTGCTGGGCACCCTGAAAAGAAAGGGAACAAATGCCGAGTAATGACTGAACATTAGAAATCCAAAAACACAAAAAAGAGAAAAAAGAATAAAATAAACAAAAAAAATGATGAGTTGCCACTATCTGTCTTGACAGATGAACTCTGCTTTCTATGTTTCCCCTGTTTGTGTGAATTGTTGTGACTTATTGATATTCTGTACATCTGAGTGTTTATTTCTTGTAAAATATTTCTGTTCACATGGATGCAGGTTTTAAAATAAAAAAAAAGAAGAAAACAAAAAGTAAGAAAAAGATGAAAGAAAATAAAATAAGAAAAAATGCATCATCACCTTCCCACTTGTATTATATCCACATTGTGTCCTATATTTCTACACTATTAAAGCATGTCAAGGGTCGTATGCCTTGAATGAATTTGGAGTTGAGTTCAAGCTCGGATAGCTCCAGAGGAGTTCGGGTCGTACGGATAGGACGTTAAGTTGTGTTAGAATGGGGACAACGGTTCCGTTCGGTGTGTCGATAAACGGGCCCTGGCTCCTTACCGATTCATTGAATCGGTGTCCTGATCCACTCTCCATAACTTAACAGTATTATCTTTGGTCAGTTGATCCCATTGTGAAATTCATCCACTTAAGTCAATTGTGTGAGCCACTGTGTTTAAACACTCTGAAATGTGAGATATTCCATTCTGAGTCGCGTACTCAGTTTTCCCGAGGTTGCCTTGGGCTGTTTCTCTGAAAGAGACCATTGTTTGGATTTGTCCCCAAATCATCTTTTTATTCCCCTCGGACCCACCTTGGCTGTAGCACGTCCACAATGGCTGGTAACCGCTCTCCAATGGTGAAACCTGAGGTTTACGACCCAGGTACTTCCGCACCGTGAAGTTGGTCCTTTTAGTTGTTTGTGCCCCAGTGCACACTTTGTATTCCTTGTTTGTTTATCATCCAAACAATGGCTGATTTCGGAGAACCTTCTTCAAGGTTACTTCGGTAAAACTTGGGAAAGATTCCCATCAGGCAAATGATGAATGCGTGTCTCATCACACCTTGGCACCTGCTTTTCACTTCACTCCATTTCATTCCATACATTTCATTCCATTCCATTACATGTCATGTCCCTACAAAGCAGATGCCAAGGCGGGGCAGCTGTAGACACGCCGTTTTCACATTTTTCGCGGGTAGATTTCATATTACATTACGATGCCCCAAAGTGACTTACGCATTTGACTTATGTGGGGGATTAATCATTTTTTTTAGGTTTTACATAAAAAATACAAAAAAATCAAAAAAGGTGAGAAAATACAAAAAAATGAGAAAAGCTTATAAAAATAATTTAAAAAATTAAGAAAAGCTTATAAGAAAATACAAAAAAATAAAAAAAAAGTTTATAAAAATACAAAAAAAATCAAGAAAAGTTTGTAAAAAATTGAGGAAAAGTTATAAAAAATACAAAAAGGTTAAAAATAATATATATATATATGTAAGGTTGTAAATATATATATTACGTGTTGTAAATATATATATGTGTCATGTATAATATAAATATAAATATATATACATGGTTGTAAATATATATATATTTATATACTTACTTTTGTTAATCCATGTCCTAATTACTCTCTCATATCACTTCCTTCCCCTAATTATACAAAGGAATCTTATCTCTTTCTCATTGCACCCCACCTTGTCTCCCCTCTCTCTATTCCTATCACTCTCGTCCACCTCATCCCTTCATCGTAGGCTCTCTCACGTCCCTCTCCTTTTCCTTCTCCCACTCTTCTCTGCTCCCTCCTCACTCCCACGCCCTCTCCCTTTCTCCAACCCCACCTTAATGACATGCTAACTACCACATCCACCTCCCTCTCGAACACACTCATCTCCCTTATCTCCTTCAATAATTCTCCCCTCCCACTCCACACACAGAACTCTCAGCCAACACCCACCTCCTCTCCGGCATCCTTCTTCGCCATCTCAACACCTCTCCGGCCACCTCTCACGCACCACCTCCAGCCACCCTCTCTGTCATCGCGGAGCAGCCACCCACCTCCACAACTGCCGCAGCCACCTGCGACCTCCACCCTGCACCCACCATCTCCTCCGCCGACGCAGCACCCCCCGCGTCCGAGCACCCGCGAGCTCCCCCTTCCACTGCAGCTCCTCCGCCATCGTCTCCAACCGGCTGCACTACCCCCGTCAGAGCGCCCACGCCGTCTGCGAGCATCTCCGAGCAACTCCCCTCGGCCACCTTCACCTCCACCGTGACCACCGTCTCCTCGGTCGCCCACGCCATCCACGCCGGCCACCTCCCAGCTGCACCGCCGCGAAGCAGCCCCTCGGCCACCTGCACCTCACCGGAGCCTCCCACGTCGGCCACTTCTTCCATCGTCACCGGACGCCCCGCTTCGTCGTCGTCCGTCCGCCGGACTACCGCCACCCCCACGTCACCAGACCCACCGTCCTCCACGCCGCACGCCACCACCGTCGCTGCCGTCGTCGACCGGACGCTGCCGCACCACCGCTGCACGCCACCACCGTGGCCGTCGAGCTCATCTGCACCGACACCCGGCACCACGTCCGTCACTGCCGTCTTCTACGCCGTTCTCCTCCGAGCTCCCCACACCGCCTGCCCAACCGGCTGCACCACCCCATTCCACCGCGACCGCCGTCGAGCTTCTCCTCCTACACCGCAACGCCTGCCGAGTCTTTCCTTCACTTCGCCCACGGACGCGTCGCCCACGCCCTCCACCGTTGCCGTGCTCTCCACGAGCTCGCCCGCTGCTCCTGCCACCCCCCCGATTTGCACCGCCGCCGCTGTGAGCCCACCGGCCGCTCCCCACAGCCACGTCGACGCCGCGGCCGCTCCGGCTGCAAGCCACCGGCCCACCGCCGCCAGCCTTCCTCCTCCGCATGCGTCTGTGACCCCCCTCGCCGTGCCTGCACCACCGCGACCGCTGTCGCGGTCGTCTTCCTCCTCCACCTCCCGTCTTCTCTCCCTCTCCCTCACGCTTTCACTCCCCCTCTTCCTCTCTCTCTCTCTCTATTTCTCTCTCCCCTCACCGCCGCGATCTCTCTCAGTCGCTCTCTCTCTCTCTCTCTCCCGCTTCCTCTCTCTCTCTCTCTCTCTCTCTGTCACGATCTCTCCCTCTCCCTCTCTCCCGCGGTCTCTTTCTCTCTCTCGTTCTCTCTCCTCCCCCGCCGGTTCTCTCTCTCCCTCTAGTCTGTCCCTCTCTCTCGCCCCCCCTCTCGTCTGTCTCCCTCTCTCGATCTCTCTCCCCCTCATTCTTTCTTTTTTTTATTTTAGTCTCCCTCTCTCTTCTTTTCTCTTTCCCCCATCGTCTCTCCTTCTCTCTCCCCTCAGTCTCTCCCTCTCTTGCGGTCTCCCCCCCTCTCTCTCCTTGTTTCTCTCTCACTCTCACTCGATTCCCCCTCTCTTTCTTGTTTTTATTTTACTCCGTCTCTTTACTTCTCTCTCTTCTTCCCCCCCTCTCCCGTCTTCTCTCTCTTTCTCTCTGATTATCTCTCCTCTGTCCCTCCGTATCTCTGCTTCTCTCACTCCCCCTTCTCTTTTTTTTATTTTTATTTTTCTTCTTCTCGGTTTTCTCCTCCCCCCACCCTCTGTCTCCCTGTCGCACCCCTGCCACCTCTCCCTTCTCTTTACTTTCCCCTCCTTTCTATGTATATAATACATATATAGTAATATGTAGAGTCAGTATAGTATATATACTTAATATATAGTATATCGTACTGTCTATATATATATTATATACGAATAGTATATATGTGTGTATATATCGAATATATAGCATTTATATAGTATTCTGTATTATATATATGTATATCTCTCCTTCTTAATTTTGTTTATAAAAATATACCATGTATATACATAACTAAAGTATCAAAAAATCTAAAAAAAAAGAGGGGAATTCTCTTTTCCCTTCTCTCTCTTTCAAATATTCTATGTTAGTTGTATAGATAAATATTTTATATATTTTTATATACATATATTAATATATGAATATATATATACTTCTATATATATGTATATGTTTTTACGTGCATACATGTTTAATCCTTCTTAAATTCGTGCAGGAATAAAAGCCGAGCCTCCGGCCTAATCAGCGCTCCCGCGTGTTCCCGTACACGGGGAAGCCGTCTCGTCCCACCGCTTGCTCGCCCCCGTGCTTGCATCGCCATCAGCGGCTCTATTTTTATTATTATCGTTTTATTATATTTTTAGTCTATTATTAAGTTAGTGTTTATCTTATGAATTGTTATTATATCACTTGTCTAACTTAATTTTATTTTCTGTTTGTTTATCTTGCAGGGTAACCAGTCAAAAGCCCCCTTCTTCGACCCGTCGAACGAAGAGGAAGAAGGAACCCAGGCAAATCCCGCGTCAAAGGCCAAGCGATCAATCAATCAGTTCGGGACCCACGGTCCCTGGCGATCACACCACCAAACGCGTGCTTGTAGTAAATTTTAATTTCTATCTATAATACCCGCGGATAGCTAAATCCCGGGTCTGTTTGTACTATAATCGGCCGCGGTGAGTCATTTCACCGTGGTCATTTACTTTCGGTATTTTTCTTTCTGCACTTTATTATATTGTTGTTAAAACCCCGCACGGATCAATATCCTGCGGTGGTCTGTTTACTGTTCATATCCATGTTATTGTTATTGTGTGAGGAGTGATATGCCGTTCTAAATTCCGAGTCTACGTGTGTTTGTGTCCGCCAACTTCTACTACGTAAAGTCCCAGGTTCGCACTCAGTATATAGAAAGCTGCCCTCGGAATGGTAGGTCGCGCCTACCGGGAAGGGGTTCAGTTTGCGTGAGAGGGTCTCCGGATCCCGTTCTCCGCCCTGTACCGATCGGTAAGTCTAGGCTCTACGTCCTCGTGCAGAGTGACCTTTCAGGTCATACTCTCTACCCTCTTTTCTACAGCATCCTTTTTACGCACGCGTTTTCATTTTCATCATTTTTTTACTTTTTCACTCAGAGAGGGAGAAACCCCATCTCGCTCTCTCAGTCCACCACGTGACGCGTTCACACCCCGCAACCGAGAGACTCGTGCTAGCGTTGGTTACCTCGGCCAATTGCCTCCGACCCTATTTCCAAGGGCAGTCCATCACCGTGCTGACCGACAAACTATTGAAGAGGATCCTCGCTCACCCTGAAGCCTCGGGATGCCTCGTCAAGTGGGCCATCATGCTCGGGGCCTACGATATATCGTATCGGCCTCTCTCGGTTATCAAAGGCCAGGCTCTCGCTGACTTCATCGCCGAGAGCACCATCCCGACTGAAGAAAGATCTCCGTCCACGCCCGGGCTGACCTGGGAACTGTTCGTCGACAGATCCTCCAACTCAGTCGGGAGCGGCGCCGGGATCCTCCTGAAGTCCCCCGAATGAGCAGAGCTACAGTACGCCCTGAAGTTCAACTTCCAAGCATCTAACAATGCTTCCAAGTATGAGGCCCTCATATCGGGAGCCCGCATGGCCCGGCGGTTAGGGGCTGAGCGAGTCAGGATTCACACCGACTCCCAACTGGTCACTAGCCAGGTCAACAGCAGTTATGAAGCTCGAGAAGCACCGATGATCAAATACCTCCAGCTGGTCAAGACCGTGGCAAAATAGTTCGAGAGTTTTGAGGTAGTCTGAATAGCTTGGGAGGAAAACTCCAGCGGATGCCCTCTCTCGGTTGGCCTCCTCTCTTGACCCCGAGGGTACTCGATCGGTCCTTCTCGAAGAGCTAGAGCGGCCGAGCATCAATTCGGAGCTCCTAGCTGTTGACTCGGCCTCCCCAAGTTACTGGCGTACCCCGTACCTGTCGTGGCTCCAAAACTCTCAGGAACCTCCCGACCCTCAGGAAGCCCAAAGATTGAAGTACCAAGCTCGGTGATTCGTCACTCTAGATGACGCTCTCTACCGGAGATCCTTCTCCGGTCCTCTCTTGAAGTGCCTCAGCACCGACGAAGCCAACCGAGCGATCGAAGAAGTTCACGAAGGTCTGTGCGGAGCGCATTTAGGAGGTAGGTCGCTCGCCAGGATCTTGCTACGGCTAGGTTACTAGTGGTCCACTATCCAGTGCGACTGCTCGACCTACACACAACACTGCGACCGGTGCCAGCGATTTGACCACTTGGTCCATCAGTCAGCAACGGAGCTCATCACCCTAGCCGAGCCATATCGTTTCGCTCACTGGGGAATCGACATCCTCGGGCCATTCCCCATGGCCCAGGCCCAGAAGAAGCTCATTATCGTCGCCATCGATTACTTCACTAAGTGGATCGAGGCCGAAGCCACAGTAAGGATCACCAAGACAGTCATCTGGAATTTCATCTAGAAGTCGATCATCTATCGTTACAGCATCCCCCGGGTGATAGTAAGCGATAATGGTCGGCAATTTGATTCTCGTTATTTCCGAGACAGATGTGCCGACCTAGGCATTCACAATCACTTCACCTCGGTCGCCCACCCTAAGGCTAATGGGCTGGTCAAAAATGCCAATAAGACTATCTTAAAAGGCATCAAGACTAGGCTCGACAAAGCCAAGGGCAGCTGGCTTGAGGAATTACCCAACGTACTTTGGTCACCCAGAACGACTCCTAGAACGGCAACCGGTGAAAGTCCCCTTCAGCTGGTATACGGTACCAAGGCCGTGATCCCGTTGGAGATTGACAACCCCTCCCTCCGAGTCATCTGCTTCTCGTCCGAGGCAAACGACCAGAAACTGCTCAAAAACATCGACCTAGCAGATGAAGTCTGAGAGATTGCCAGCATCCGAGCAACGGAATACTGACGCCGCCTCACTCTATACTGCAACGCCAAAGTTCAAGATAGACACTTTCAACCGGGAGACTTCGTCCTCAGGAAAGCCGAAGCCTCTCGACCACTTGAGGCGGCGGGCAAGTTATCCCCTAATTAGGAAGGCCCCTACCGAGTGGTCGAGACGCTCGAAAAAGGAGCATACTGTCTATCCACGATGGAAGGAGAGCTCATCCCTCGGACCTGGAACGCGACTACATTACGCAAGTTCTAGTTCTGAATACTGAGCATTGTGCAAACGACATGAAATAAAAAGGCTCCTTTTCTTTTATTCAAACAACTCGCTTATACATCAGGAAGGCCGAAGCCAGGAAAATACATGTCAAAAAAGCAAAAAATCCATCTGGCGCCGCCGTATGAGCCCATCGCTTGGCTGACTCGGGTGACCTTCCTGCGTCCAGTCACTGACTCTGCCTCGTGTAGAAATTGCCTCGGATAAAGGATAGTCGACCCCATTGGCTAGGGCAACTCGGGACAAAGGTGACAGAGGGATTATGAAGGAGAAGGCTACCTTCCAAGTTGAACTTGGAAGAGGAGGGGTGATGTGACACGACCCCTTGGACCTAAATTTGCAAGCAACCGGGCCGAACGACGATATCTCACAAGCGGGTTCACCCGCGATGCGCGCACCCGGGCCCGTAGGCGGACCGGCGATGATGGTGAGGGTCCGAAGTTGGACCTTGGGGTTCCAAGGATATGGGTGGCTGGGGATGGACCCCAATGGGATAGGGATGCCCAACTTCAAGGGCGGCCGTCACGCCGAGGGCGTGGGATGTAGTGTCTCCCTCACAACTCACCCACGGTGGCACTCCAATTGATGGAAAATTGGAATGAGCTCTCTCTCACTGCTGACGGTGCAACTAGAGATAATACTAAACTAAGAAAAGGTAAGAAACCAGCAGAGGAGAGTGGTCCGAAGCTCACCTGATCGGTGTGAAGACACCGATCCCGGCCGGAGACGAGGGCGAGCGGGGGAGTGTGGGTTCCCCGCACACTGCGTTGGTGTAGCTTCCCCTGTTCAAATATTACTAAAGAGGCGAGATCTCGCGCTGCGTCCTGAGCGGGCCGGGGATCACCAGAAGATGAACTGTAAGACAGGGAAACGTGTCAGAGGGCCCAGGGGATTTCCCTGGGGTGAAACCCTCCGATGGCTAAGTCAGTAGAGCTCTGGTGGAAGCTATGAAGGGAGGAAGAAAGCTGGTGCGCGAGACTCCTCTCCACCAAAGGGGGGTGAAGCGGATTTCTCAGGAGTTTTACCTTCCTTTTTTCTCTTACCTTCCACCGGAGGGTATCCCTGGTTTAAATAGTGTGCCGCCTTCAGGAGTCCTGTCAGCTGGGGGGTCTCCGGCGGGAGTTGCGTCCTCAACGTGGGCTTTCATGGCCTTCATCGTGGGGGCGTTATCGCCTTAAAACCCGGTGGCTGGTTGATTCCCCTGTCCGTTGGGGACTCTTAAAGGCAGCGCGAACGGCTAGCGTCCAGTCCGAGCTCCTGAAACGCCAGCCCTGTCCGGGCGAGGAGGATAGCTCGGTCGAAGGAGGGGTCGGATAGGTCGGCTGGCGCCTGTCTCTCCCGAGCGGAAAAGCGGCCTGGGCCGGACCTTCCTTGTGACCTGACCATCACTCGGGCCCTCCGAGCCTAGGGGCCGCCGAGGAGGGTTGGTTCCTCGAGTGCCTGTTTATTGGGCTTTTCTTCCCTGAGTGGGCCCCGTGGGCTATCACTCGGGTGAGCTTGCCTCGTTGGACCCTGTTGAGTCTTGTTGGGCTGCTCTTTGGGTGGGCTACAGAAATCCCCCTCTCCACTTGTCCCCCTCCTACTCCCGAGCCATGGAAGCTCGGTTGAGTAGTTTTCGAGGCTTTGGACCTGCGTGGCTCAGGTGGGTGGAATTCCGTTGGCGTTTGTGGTGCCACGGGGAGTGGTCGCCTGGGCCCGGAATGATGATCCTGATGGATTTGAACTGAAGGGCCCCCCCTTTTTCTCGGAGCACGGAACGACGCGCCGCCTCCCTCCAGGGTTTTATAGGCGTTGGGCACTGTTCGTCGTTCTAGGCTTCCAGGGTTTCGGGCTTTCCTTAGTTTCTTGGCTTTCGGAGCTTCTTGATGCGCCGTGAGGGCACAGTGGAGGTGCGAAGTCTCGCGGCGGCGTTCGAGGAGTTGGCGAGGATAACCGCGGAGGCGGTCCGGCAACTTCCTTCCCCTCCGGAGTCTTCGAGCTCTTGCGGGGGGTCCTCTTTCGGCTCGATGGCTGATCAACCGCTGGAACTCGGGCAGGTGAGGCGGGAGCCTGTCTCCCGCTGCAGCGAGTTGGGGGAGGCAGAGGTGAAGAAGCTGGAGCATCGCTTTCGCTTGCCTTTCAGGTATAGCTTTGCCGCCGCCACCCCGTTCGAGACGAGTTTGGATGACCGAACGGAGCACATCTGCATGTTTCTTCTGGCGTGGAAAATCGGGTTCCGCCTTCCCTTCGAGCCCCTCGTACTCCAGATCCTCGAACTTTTCCAACTGGCGCCCATTCAACTGGTGGCCAACTCATACCTCCTCCTCTCTGCCTTTCGGATCCTCTGTCGCCAGCATAACATTTTCCCTTCCTTGGACCTCTTTCATTACTTTTTTGAGTTGAAGGCGCACCCGTCGGCGGGGAAGGGCTTCTACTTTATCCAGACAAGGAGGAACAGGAGTTGCATCGCCCTCGCGGCGAAGGACTCCTCGCACAAGGGGTGGAAAACCCAATTCTTCTGGGTGAAGGTGGAGGCGACAGATGAACTCTGGAGATGCCGGATCTCGCCCAATTTCCATCCGAACATTCCTCCTCGCCAGGAGGAGTTCCCTCCCCATGTGGAGCAACAGGCCGCCCGTCTGCTGGAGAACCGCCGGTCGACCGAGGAGCTGGTGACGCCGGAGAACATCGAACGGTGCCTGCTTACGCGGTTGAAGTCGACAGGTACCGCCCTTTAGGTTGTTCCTCTGGGGTGGTAGTTACTTTTCTTCTCCTGACCGGGCCTTCCTTATTTGCTGTAGACGTGAGGCGGGAACCTCTGGAGGATACTGCCGAGGTCATCGATCTGGGAGAAGATGACTCGGCGGCCGACAAGCCGGAGGCTCCTGTGGGTCGTGCCCAAGCCCGAGATAAGGGCAAGGGGGTGACCCCCGGGGGGTCTTCACGGCCGGCTGGCACAAAGCGCAAGGATCCCATGGCGGGAAGGTTGCGGGAGGCCGCGAAGGCCAAGAAGCGTGCTAAGAAGGCAGGTCTCCTTCCTACCGTCGGGGGCGACTTTGGCTCGGCGGCACTCCCCTCCCGGGGGCAAGATGGGGCCGACCCCTCGAGGCCAGCTCCCCCATCTGCCGGGCGAGAGGGGGCCGAGGAGACCGGGGGGCCTTCAGAAGACGGCGATAGGTCGGCTCTCCCCCCCACGGGGGTAGAGGGGGCCGATGTTGAAGTAGCAGTCACCGAGGCCAGGGGGTCGGCCGGAGGCGGTGACGTCACGGTCGCCGAGGTGCGGGCCGAGACAGGCGAGGCTGGGGGTTCGCCCGTGAGGGCGTTGCAGCCCCAACCGACCGTGGCGCACGAGGTGGCCGGTCCCGTTGCTCGAGCAGAGCTCTCTGGCGGAGTGCCCCGGGCGGTGCGATCTCCTTTGCCAGAGCCCTTGGAAAGGCTCGGCATTATGGGCGACCTATATCGGGTCTGCCACTCGATTGCCGTGAGGACGAAGGGGGGAGAAAGTCGCAATACCCCCCCTGGCTCCTCGATGTTCTGATGGAAGGCAGCCTGGTCATAGCTCGGTCGGCGGCTTTGATGGCGGAGGCGCACGCGCGGACGGAAACGGAGCGATCGAACCCTGCCTGGACCCTCGGGGGATGCGAGAGGAGGCTGGCCCGACTCAAGGGGGAGCATGAGGGACTCCAGTAGGAGTTCTCCGCGTTCCGAGAGGTGGCGCGGGCGAGCCGACTGGAGGCTGAGGTGCTGACCGAACAGCTCACCAAGACCCGAGAGTCTCTCGAGAGGGCAAGCCGATCCTTGGAGGAGGAGCGTCTGCGTCGCCTCGATCTGGACAATCGCTGGGAGCTCGAGCGTGCCGAGCTGCTAGATCGGGCGGAGATGGCGGAGCGTCTCCGAGCTGAGGCTGAGGTGGACCGGGCCCGGGCAGAGGAACGTGCGTTCGAGGCAGAGCGGGCGCGGGTCGAGTTCATCGGTAGGGCGGGACAGATCGAGGCGGAGGCAATCGAGCATTACAGGGGCTCGGATGCTTACTCGGCCGACCTGTTGGAAGCCGTCCTGCGTTACTACGAGGTAGCGCTACGCTGAGGTGCTCGAAAGGGGTTCAAGCAGGGCTATCGTCGGGCGGTAGGCTGTGCCCATGAACAGAACTCCGCGATCGAGTTCCCCTCTGGCCAGTGTTATGACTCGGATGAGTCGGTTTCCAGCTCTTCTGCGTCGGTCGGAGAAGATTCGGAGGGATCGCCTCCGTCGGGGTCACCGGCTCCAGGCTTCTCGGGAGGGCTCACGACTGAGACAGTTCTCGCACAGGCGAGGTCAGTGTCCGAGCCGGCCGTCACCGAAGGTGCCGGGGGTGACGCGTCTCCTTCCACCGGTCTCGAGCGTCAAAGTGGGCCCGAGGCCTGATGTATTGTGCCTCTTTCCATTTTTGTCCCTCTTTCCTCTTTTTAGAGGGTTTCCTTTTGGTACGATAATAAATGACTTGCTCTGTTTGGGTACTATCCTTGCCGTGATTTGGTTGGCGAATCTTGGGTGGTTGAGAGGTGCCGATATGTCCTGCACAGTTTTCGCACGCTGTTTTGGTAGGCTTCTGACGGGGCGTTCCTCCGTCCCCTCACGTTTTGAATGCCAGGCTGCTTCGTGAATCCCGCGAGGGCGGGAAACGAGGAGTTGGAGGTGACTGTTCAGGGGAGAAATCCTTCGGCGTGTTTCCGAGGGGGGCATTTAAGGCGTGTATCCTCCTTTGGCCTATAAGAAGGACCGGAGGGCGCCCTTTCCCCTCCACCGCTTGGGATTGTCTCTAATAGTCTTTCCTTGCTCCTTTCTTTTCTCTCCGCGTTGTGCCTTTGCATCCGGAGCATGGAGGATCCTTCGGAGGGCGATGCCACCGACGACGGGGAGCGGTGGGCTCCTGCTGTGTTGTGAGGTTGAACGGATCCCACGGTCGCCGCGCGTGTATGAGACGGGTCCTACGGTCGCCGCGCAGATCTGGGGAGGACTTTGGCGTGTGGAAGCATGCCGTTGGCCTCTTCTTGGTTCCGGCGAGGCTTCCGGGTGGACGCCGAGGCGGAGGATGGATGGGGCCATCAGGGGAGTCTGCTGTCACTTCCCTCCGTGTGAGGGGAGGAGGCGTATCCGGCTCCCTCCTCACCGAGGCCTTCCTCCGTCTGCAGCCTCTTTTTCCCTCTTCTACTCTTCATTTCTTTCACTCTTCGGGGGCTGCTTGCTCTCTCCTTCCTTCCAAGGAGTTGGCAGTTTGGAAGAGGGGGGGCCTTCCCGGCGCTCCTTTTTCCCGGTTGTTGCCAACTTGGGAGGTAGCCTTCCTTAACGTTTAAAGGTGGCCTTTCTCCTGAAGTCCCTCTGTCACCTTTGTCACGGGCCATCCGAGCCAACTGGCTCGACCACCTCTTGTCCGAGCCAGTTTCCGCACGAGGCAGAGTCAGTGGCTGGATGCGAGGAGATCAAGACCGAGTCAGTCGAGCGATGACCCCTTGAAAAGATGTTAGACAGACTTTTGCTTTGTTTTTGCTATGTGATGTATTGGCATTTACCTACCTGATGTACCAACGATTTGGAATGAAAAGAACATGAATTTTATTCTGTCTATCTCGCTGTACAATTTCAAAAGTAGAATCTGCGTAGTGCGGCTGCGTTCCACGTCCGAGGAATAGGCTCCCCTTCCATTGTCGCTAACCTGTACGCACCTTTCCCGAGTGTCTCGACCACTCGGTAGGGGCCTTCCCAGTTGGGGGATAGCTTGCCCGCCGCCTCCAGTGGTCGAGAGGCTTCGGCTTTCCTGAGGATGAAGTTTCCCGGTTGGAAACGTCTGTCTCGGACCTTGGCGTTGTAGTATCGAGTGAGGCGGCGTTGGTACTCCGTTGCCCGGACGTTCGCGATCTCTCGGAGTTCGCTTGTCAGGTCAAGGTTCTCGAGCAATTTTTGCCCGTTGGCCTCGGGTGAGAAGCCGATCACTCGGAGGGACGGGTTGGCGATCTCCAACGGAACGACGGCCTCGGTGCCATATACCAACTGAAAGGGGCTTTCACCGGTTGCCGTCCTGGGGGTTGTTCGGTGCGACCACAGTATGCTAGGCAATTCCTCGAGCCAGCTACCCTTAGCCTTACCGAGTCTGGTTTTTATGCCTTTCAAGATAGTCTTGTTGGCATTTTCAACCAGCCCGTTGGCCTGAGGGTGGGCGACCGAAGTGAAGTGGTTGCGGATATTTAGGTCGGCGCATCTGTCTCGGAAGTACCGAGAGTCGAATTGCCGACCGTTATCGCTGACTATCACTCGGGGGATGCCAAAGCGGCAAATGATCGATTTCCAAACGAAGCCCCAAACGACTGTCTCGGTGATCCTTGCCGTAGCCTCGACCTCGATCCACTTGGTGAAGTATTCGATGGCGACGATGATGAACTTCTTCTGGGACTGGGCCGTTGGGAATGGCCCAAGGATATCGATTCCCCACCGAGCGAAAGGGTAGGGCTCGGTTAGGGTGACAAGTTCTGTTGTCGGCTGATGGACCAAGTGGTCGAACTGCTGGCATCGGTCGCACTGTTGAACATAGGCTGAGCAGTCGCGCTGCAGGGTGGGCCACCAGTACCCCTGTCATAACAGGATTCGGGCTAGCGACCGGGCCCCTGAGTGCGCTCCGCACAGGCCTTCATGAATCTCTTGGATGGCTCGGCCTGCCTCGTCGGGACCGAGGCACTTCAGGAGGGGACCGGAGAATGATCTTCGGTAGAGGGCGTTGTCGAGGACGACGAAGCGCCGAGCTTGATACTTCATTCGGCGGGCTTCCCGAGGGTCGGGGGGCTCTTGGGAGTCTAGTAGCCAGGACAGGTAGGGGGAGCGCCAGTCACTTGGGGTGGCCGAGTCAACAGTGAGGAGCTCCGTGTCGATGCTCGTATGCTCTAGCTCTTCTAGGAGGACCGATCGTGTACCTTCCGGGTCTAGGGAGGAGGCCAATCGAGAGAGGGCATCCGCCCGGGAGTTTCGCTCCTGAGCTATTTGGACTACCTCAAATCCCTCGAACTGTTGGGCCAGGCTCTGGACCAGCTGAAGGTATTTGATCATGGGTACCTCCCGAGCCTCATACTCGCCCTTGACCTGACCTGCGGCTAGTTGAGAGTCGGTGTGGATCCTGACTCGCTCGACCCCCAGCCGTCGGGCCATGCATGCTCCCGAGATAAGGGCCTCGTACTCGGAAGTGTTGTTGGACGCCTGAAAGTTGAATTTTAAGGCGTACTGTAGCTCTATCCCTTCGGGGGACCTTAGGAGGATCCCTGCACCACTGCCTGCCGAATTGGACGACCCATCGACGAACAGTTCCCAGGCTGGCTCGGTCGCGGTTGGAGGCCTGTCCTCGGCAGGGATGGTGCTTTCGGCAATGAAGTCGGAGAGCGCTTGGCCTTTGATTGCTGATCGCGGCTGGTACGAGATGTCGTAGGCCCCGAGCATGATGGCCCATTTGACGAGTCGCCCCGAGGCCTCGGGGTGGGCCAGAATCTTCTTCAGCGGCTCACCGGTTAGCACGGTGATGGGGTGCCCCTGGAAGTAGGGGCGGAGGCGCTTCGCGGAGGTGACCAACGCTAGCACGAGTTTCTCGGTTGCGGGGTACCTCCGTTCGGCCCCACTGAGCACCTTGCTGGTGTAGTAGACCGGTCTTTCGATTCCTGAGTCATTTCTGACCAGGACCGAGCTGACCGTGGATGGCGTCGTCGAGAGGTAGAGCAGCAGGACTTCGCCTAGGACGGGCTTGGAGAGCACCGGTGGCGAAGCCAGGAACTCCTTAAGCTCGGCGAATGCTGCCTGGCACTCCTCATCCCATGCGAACGTAGCAGATGCCAGCTTGGGCCCCCTCATCAATTTGAAGAAGGGCAAGCATCGTTCGGCCGCACGGGACAGGAAACGGCTGAGAGCGGCGACACGCCCCGTCAGACGCTGGACGTCTTTAATGCACGTGGGCGGGCGCATGTCCAGGATGGCCTGGACTTTGTCGGGGTTGGCCTCGATCTCGCGCTGAGTGACTAGGAAACCCAGGAACTTCCCGGATTTTACTCCGAAGGCGCACTTGGCGGGGTTGAGCTTCATGTTGTACTTCAAGAGGGTGCCGAAGGTTTCGGCAAGGTCGGTGAAGTGGTCTCGAGCCTTGGGGGTCTTGACGAGCATGTCGTCAATGTAAGCCTCGACGTTCCGACCTAGCTGTCCCTCAAACATGTGATTTACCAGTCGCTGATATGTGGCTCCGGCATTCTTTAACCCGAAGGGCATCCGGGTGTAGCAGTACACGCCGCAGTCAGTGATGAAGGTTGTCTTCTCGACGTCTTCTGGATTCATTCTGATCTAGTGATAACCTGAATAGGCGTGCAGGAAACTGAGTATCTCGTTGCCCGAGGTCGAATCAACCAATTGGTCGATGCTCGATAGCGGATAGCAGTCCTTGGGGGTAGCCTTATTCAGATCGGTGAAGTCCACGCACATTCGCCACTTGCCTGTGGTTTTTGGCACCAGGACGACATTGGCTAGCCACGTAGGGTACAGGACTGGCCTGAAGAGGCCTGTCTCTTGTCCCTTGGTGACCTGCGCCTTGATGACCGCCTGTTTCTCGGGCGCATGCTTCCTTCTCCGTTGCTGTACGGGCCTGACGGTGGGGTCAAGGCTGAGCTTGTGCATCACGGTCTCCCCTGGTATGCCAGGGAGTTGATCATCGGCCCAAGCGAAGACCTGAGCGTACTCAGAAAGAAATTTCTTATATTGTTGTTGTTCCTTAGGTGGTAGGTCGGCTCCGATCTTTACTTAGAGGGCCGGGTCATCGTTCAGGAACACCGTTAGCAACTCGCCACCGGGCTCGGTGGTTACGGTCTTCCCTTTGATTCCCTTGGGGCCCTTATCCCCTCCGTCCGGCCTTGAGGCTTCCACCGAGATGTTGTAGCACCTTCTAGCCGTGGCCTGGTTACCTCGGACTTCCCCCAACCCATTTTTGGTGGGAAACTTCATTTTTTGGTGATAGGTAGATGGTACGGCCTTCATTCGGCTGAGAATTTTCCGGCCAAAAATGGCGTTGTACGCTATCATACCCTTGATCACTATGAAGTCCACCATGACCGTAACGGTTTTAGGTGGGGTGCCGATGGTGACCGGCAGGCTTAGGGCTCCCTCGGGGTAGGTGGCCAGGCCGTTAAACCCGCAAAGGGGGGTTCAGATCGGGCGGAGCTTGGATGGGTCTTCCCCCATCTTGAGGAAACAGTCATAAGATAATACATCAGGGGCGCTTCCATTATCAACCAGAATTCTATCTACGTTACAATGGTTTATTGTGGCCGAGATGACGAGGGCATCATCATGCGGGTTGCTTAGCCCTTCCAGGTCTTGGTCGGAGAAGACTATGACCTGGGGCTCCCTCGGCGGGCCCCCTGAGGGCTCTGAGACCCGGCTGGCCCGCTCGGCATGGCGCTTCCTTCCTCAGCTAGTGTCGCCGCCCGATGCCATTCCTCCGGAGATGACGTTGATGTAGACCCCTCGGGGGGCGTTGTCAATCTCCTCCGCGGCGTCTTTGTCTTCTTTGTGCCCAGCTGCGAACCGGGCTAGGTGCCCCTGACGGATGAGGCGTTCGATCTCGTCCTGGAGCTGGTGACAGTCACTGGTGTGGTGCCTGTGGTCGCCGTGGAACGAGCAATGTCTGTCACGCTTGCGGTTCTTCGATCTCATCGGTTCGGGCCGGCGGAGGAGTCCCGAGTCTTTGATGTCTTCATAGATCTCGTAGACTGGCCTGGTCAACGGGGTGTACCGCTCGTACCTCTGTTTGCGCTCTCCTTCCCGATCACGCTTCTTGCCCGAGCCAGGGTTTGACTCGGGGGCCCGCTTCTTGTCCCCCTCCTGACCCGAGCCGGTTGTGTCTCGACAGGCGCTGAGCACCTCTTCGCACTCGGCGTGGCGCAGATCCAGAGTCACTAGCTCGGCAAGGGTCGAGGGAGGGTGGAGGACAAGTTCGCGGCGGAGATTTTCATCCCGGGTGCCCCTGGTCAGAGCGGTTGTGGCTGAGGCCACATCCAGGCGGGGAATTCTGAGGGCTTCCGATTTAAATCGGTGGACATAAGCCCGGAGCCTTTCCCCTTGTGCCTGTTTGAGGGCCAGGAGCCCCGCTACTGACCTCGGGGGGGCGCTTCCGGCGAAGCTCTCCTTGAAGACTCGCCCGAATTACCTGAAGTCTTGGATGGACCCGGGGGCGAGGGCCCGGAACCACGCCTGAGCGCCTTGGACCAGGGTGGCCGCAAAGGCTCGGCATTTAATGGGATCCGGTGTCCCATGTAGAGTCACCAGGGCGTCGAAGCTGTCGTAGTGGTCGGCTGGGTCGCCCTGTCCATCATAGAGTTTGAAGGTAGGAATGGAGGTCCTAGGAGATACCTCTGCCTTCAAGATGTGCTCGGAGAAAGGGGATTTCTCCTCCTCCTCCGGGAGGGAGGCCTTCTGCAGGGCGCGGAGGGCGCGCTCTTGCTCTGCGAAGCGTCTTTCGAAATCCCTCAGCCGAAGGGATAGTTCCGGCTGCGGTCACGCCGTGGGGCTGGGGGGAGCGTCGTGGCGATCCTCAGGACCGCCGGCGCTCGGGCGTGGAGGCCTCGCACCCTGTTTCCCTCTCCTGGGCGTGGAGGAAGCCTCTTGCTCCGGGGGTGGAGCTTGCGAGGGTCCTCCCGCGTGGTTGTGGATGAGCTGCTGGCCGCGGAGGGTGAAGCGGCCTCCAGCGGTGTGCTGGGACGCACTTCGACGGGGGGGGCTCCCGGACGGGGCGCGAGACCTGGCCTCCCTCGCCGCCTGGGTCCTCATGAGCTCTACGAGAACGTTGAGCTTCTTACTGAGGGCCTGGAAGATCTCGACGCCGCCGTTGGGGGCTACCCCCGTTGCCGTCGGAGGGGGCGACGGCCCGTTGGTGGGGACGCTGGTGTTGGAGGGAGGGCTGTGTGAGGCCCTAGAAGGGGCTTCTCCCGCCGTCACCACGGCCTTACCCTTCTCGACGGCGGATCTCCTCCCTGAGCTTCTTCTCACCATCTCGGCTCTTCGTGCGTTTCCCACAGACGGCGCCAGATGAAGAGGCGAGATCTCGCGCTGCGTCCTGAGCGGGCCGGGGATCACCAGAAGATGAACTGTAAGACATGGAAACGCGTCAGAGGGCCCAGGGGATTTCCCTGGGGCGAAACCCTCCGATGGCTAAGTCAGTAGAGCTCTGGTGGAAGCTATGAAGGGAGGAAGAAAGCTGGTGCGCGAGACTCCTCTCCACCAAAGGGGGGTGAAGCGGATTGCTCAGGAGTTTTACCTTCCTTTTTTCTCTTACCTTCCACCGGAGGGTATCCCTGGTTTAAATAGTGTGCCACCTTCAGGAGTCCTGTCAGCTGGGGGGTCTCCGGCGGGAGTTGCGTCCTCAACGTGGGCTTTCATGGCCTTTATCGTGGGGGCGTTATCGCCTTAAAACCCGGTGGCTGGTTGATTCCCCTGTCCGTTGGGGACTCTTAAAGGCAGCGCGAACGGCTAGCGTCTAGTCCGAGCTCCTGAAACGCCAGCCCTGTCCGGGCGAGGAGGATAGCTCGGTCGAAGGAGGGGTCGGATAGGTCGGCTGGCACCTGTCTCTCCTGAGCGAAAAAGCGGCCTGGGCCGGACCTTCCTTGTGACCTGACCATCACTCGGGCCCTCCGAGCCTAGGGGCCGCCGAGGAGGGTTGGTTCCTCGAGTGCCTGTTTATTGGGCTTTTCCTCCCTGAGTGCGCCCCGTGGGCTATCACTCGGGTGAGCTTGCCTCGTTGGACCCTGTTGATTCTTGTTGGGCTGCTCTTTGGGTGGGCTACAGAAATCCCCCTCTCCAATTACATTCACTACTCCCCACGCAGGGGGGTTGGACTAGGGAAAGGGAAATTTCAGTTACAAACAAACACTACCTCCGCACAGGGAGGGGCGTTAAGCCGGCCAGGCGGGGTGGGGTGGTGAACTAGCTAGTGCCGGTCGGTCTGCCCAGTCCTGAAATGATCGGGTAGGGCGCTGATGTAGACGCTGCCACACCTTCCTCTGAACTCAGAATCCAACGAAACTGGTGCCAAAACGTCGCTGACAGACCCTGGCACGTCTGTAAATTTCTGTAGGTGGTTCTAACGTTGTCACCGGCTGGGGCGATCTCTGGAACAGGGTCCCTGCGCTCTGACTCAGTCTGATCCCAGGGTGTAGTAGCCCAAAGATTTGGGTGCCACGACCGCTCCCGGAGCCCGAACGTGGCGAGACTAGGACGAGAACGTCCGCTGGCAAGTCTTGTTCGAGTAGCAACCAGGGGGGGCACCAGACGATATCGGGGCAGAGAGGGAGAGCCCGTTGAGTGAGGAGGGGTCTGGACAGATCCTGAGTAGCCTGTTCAGCGCACCTAGGGGAGAAAATTCGGAACGGGCAGCCCCGGACTCCAATCGAAGCTCTGCCTGTGGGGTTGTGTGGGGGACTGGTAGAACTTCGACCCGGTCAAGCGGCGCGCCTTGGAAGGGAAGGGTGAGACCGTGGCAGCTTCTGCACTGTAGCTCTACCTTCCAGCCAGGGCCACCTTGCGCCGTCGGGGGAGAACGGGTCCACCGGACAGCAGGGATGTCGGATGCCGGCGAGACCACCTCGGCTGCTAAGACGACCGGTAGAGCTTTCCGTCAATGTAGACCAAACCTTCAGGGGCTCCGAGATGTGGTCGAGGGCGGCACTGCAACAAGCTGTCGATCTGCAGGTCTTCAGCTGCACACAGATTAGAAGATAGAATGGTTGAGGGGGTGGTTTCTTTGGTGGAGGGGAAGGGGATATAGATGTTTTGGTGGTGGGGAAGGGTTGGGAGGTGAGAAGGGAATGTGGGGGAGGGTGGCAGGGGCGGAGCTAGCAGGGGGAGAGGGGTGGGTGTGCAGGTGGCCTTGGAGGAGGTGGTGGGGAGATGGGGGCGCAAATGGCTTGGGGGAATGGGGAGGGCTTCTCTTTGATTTGAGTGGAGGGTTAATAGAAGGGTTAATGGTGGCCTAGGGAATGGGAAGGGTTGCCTTGGGGAGGGGAAGGGGTGCTTGGGAGAAGGGATTCCCCCTTGGGAAGGTGAAAGGTTGTATGGGGAAGGGGAAAGGTTGCTTGGGAAGTGGTGGGAGTAAAGGGGAGATAAGGGGTCTTGGGGAGATGAAAGGTTGGGGGGGGATGAGGTGGAAGATGAGGTGGCAAGGAGAGGAGAGAGAGGGGTTCGAAATTTGGAGAGAGAGAGGGGAAGAGAGAGAGGGGTTTGCCCCCTTTAGAGAGAGAGAGATAGGGAGAGAGAGAGAGCTAGAGAGCTAGAGAGAGAAGGAGGCACAACTCTTGTGGATAAATTCTTTTCTCAATAATTCATTAGCTCCAAATGGAGGGATTGGGGTCCTATTTATAGGAATCCCACAATTTAACATAAGACCCTGAGTTTTAGACTAATGACAATAAACCAAGGGGGGAAGGGGGCGCCCATGGGCCTAGCCCACTTAATTGGGCCCAACTGACTCATTAACCACTCTAATGCCAATTAACCTAGGGACTTGACTCAAATAAAAGGAAAATTACATAATAAGAAAATGAAAGATACATTATATGACTCAGAATAAAGTGGCGAACAAGATGTAGCACTGCTGGCGATCATCAGGAACCCCAAAAATGTGGAGTGGTCGGAGATGTCCCCATCATACCCCCGGGGTGCGGAAAACTCGACTCCGTCGAGTAAATGGTCCTCTAAAGTAGCTCGGGATGAACCTCGACCTCCAAACTCAACCCTGCGTTCGTAACCAGGGGACGGTCCTTCATCCTCTCACGGTGGCTTGGGCACAGCCTCTTGCTGGTGATGGTATCCTGCTTGCCCAGTATTACCTCCATGTGCGCACGTCGGACTCTCAGGCTGATATGTGGAGGCTCTCCGAGGGTATCACTCACAAAGGTGGGGGTAGGCTCAAGGTGCTCACTGGGTTCCACCGCGGTGCCCATATAGGCTGCCAGATCCGCCGCGCCAAAAGTTCGGTGTATCCCAAAACCTATTAGCAAGTCCAACCCGTAAACCGGGTTGCCAAACTCACTTGGAACTTGGCAAGGTCCAAGTCCTCGTGCCCTCAAGTTGGAGGTGACTCTAGGGTAGGGCCACTCCAATGCCACCATCGATAGGGTTCCTACTTAGAATTCCAAGTGGCGCTCGCGAGCCTTTTCCCGCTCTTTGTGAACCTCACCGCTCGTTGTGATTTGCTTGCGTGTGTGCTCATGCCATGCATTATGATGCGGTGAGTGGTTGTGAAAGTGGGTAGTGTGAAAAGGTGGACCGGGGCAAGCATAAATTGACCTATCATGCTTAGATGTGATGAAGACTTTCATGGACTCAGGGGGCCGGGGCAACCATAGGTGGATCTATCGTGCATGGTGGCGATAATTACCGGGGGACCCGGACATCCATGTATGTTCCATTCATGCGTAAGAGCTATGACGAATGTGGGAGGGCCAACACATCCAAATGTGAGCTAGTCCTGCATTGGGCCTAAAGTGTGTATGACATGTATGAGATGACTGGGCTTGTGACCCTTGACGAATGCTGTGATATGCCAAGATAGGTGCACTCTTATCCTAGAGGTGACGACCATGTGTGTGGGTATGGGGTGGTCCTTGAGCTCCCACTTATAAGGGTCGAAGCGGTCAAAGAAGGTATGTATCATGGAGTGGGGCACCTCATTGTTTCCTAGGTGTATTTCACCCATGGTCATGGTTCCCTTGGTGTGGACCGGGTTTTGGGAGAGGTGGGCTTGATCCAACATGGCTGGTTGGGGTAGGAAAAGGTTGGTGGTGAGTAAGGTGGGTGGGTATAGCAAGGGATCGAAGGGGTCATGGTAAGGGTCACCTAGGGAGAGGAACTCTAGGTCCTCATGGTCCTCACATAGTGGTGAGTCATCCTCCTTTAATCGAAGAATTGGGCCGAAGTTATTGGTGGGATGGTCGGCCATGAATGGAGGGCTTGATGTTCTACCTGAGATAATCAACTCTAGTTTGTGGATAGCATCGAGCTCATCAGGTGTAGGGAGGAATAGAAGAAGGTCGCTAGTGTAGCAACCCACAGTGTAAATCGAGGAGATGGACCCGACACATAGGTGTAGGAGGTCAAGGCTTCTAGGTCGGTCGGCCACTGTGGTCAACCTGCCAGTTAACTCCATTTGCCAAAATAGACCCTTAAGGAGATCCCCTAATGTTTCCACTTGATAGGATGATTGGATTGTGGTGTGATAGGTGGATAAGGGTACTATGGGGAGGTGTTGTTCCACGGAAGGGTAGGCATGGGGCAGGATAGGGTGAGCCCGATTTTCCACTAGCCATCTAACCAAGGGCCCACTTATTATAAGTTCACTACCAATTGGCGGGGGTGCCATGAAAGGTGAAATTTCTTCCTCATTTTGGGCATGACTTTCCTCCAAGGTGGGGAGTGGTTCTGGGGTGTTCCCTACTAGGGGGTCGGGTGTGGGGATCATGGTTTCCTCTACCAAGGAGGTGAGTAGGTCCTTTGTAGGTGGGGTGATGATGACTGGCATATGGTGCTCTTGGGGTGGTGGGCAATGGGGGACTTGGGATAGGATGGGTGTGGAAGCCGAGGAATCCACTCAAGGAGAAGAAAACGAACTAAACTACAGACTATCAAGCGACTAAAAATTAAGAAGGATTATGAAATGTGCCAATATGAGGAAAGAGCATACGTAGGATGCTAAAGAGATGTGATCGCCAGAGGGGTTACCTCAAAGAAACGAAATGATCACGTGTACCTTGTATTGAGCGCGGAGATTGTGAATCCTCGATAGCGGGAAATGGCAGGTTGCTTCTTCCTCCCCCTTCGGCCGGTCGATGGAGAGGGCTTTCCTCAGGTACCCTTGCAAAACAACAACAAACAAGTAACGAGTGGATCAGAAAGACGAAGGTGCAGTATTCAAATTCTAATGACGCAAGTAACGAAATGATGGCAAGACACACACCTGGTTGGTGTTGTCTTTTAAACCCCTCTCGGACACGAGTAGGAGGAAAATGCGTATGATGAATGCGATTATTCCGACGTAGAAACGGGAAGAGACTCCCTCATAAAAAGGGGGGGGTAGAAGATATGATATGATGAATGCAAGATAACTAGGAAAGAAGAGGAGAGAATGGCTTATTGGATGGTCGATGGCGAGATCCGGCGGAGCTTCGGCAGCGTAGGGACGACGAGGTAGCGCGGCGGGCGGAGGCGGCCTCTCTCCTGCGAGCACGGGCACCTGAAGATCCGACAGGACCTCCCCTACAAAACACCCACGGGTTAGGAATAGAATCCGATAGCCTCTCGGCGCTCTTTTTTTCGACTCTGAACTGAGGGGGGGTAGGCCTCTATTTATAGAGGTCGGGAGGATGGGGGCGTCCAGAGGCCTGGACGCCTCCATAACTTGGATATTCTTCAAATGACAGACTGAGCGACGGTCAGTCGATGGCCGGGGGTCGCCCGTGAGCTGGTTGATGGAGGCATCCAGTGGCCTGGACGCCTCCATAACTTGGATTTTCTTCAAACGACAGACTGAGCAATGGTCAGTCGATGGCCGGGGGTCGCCCGTGAGCTGGTTGATGGAGGCGTCCAGGGGACTGGACGCCTCCATAACTTGGATTTTCTTCAACCGACATGCTGAGCAACGGTCAGTCGATGGCTGGGGGTCGCCCGTGAGCTGGTTGATGGAGGCGTCCATGGGCCTGGACGCTTCCATAACTTGGATTTTATTCAACTGACAGGCTGAGCAACGGTCAGTCGATGGCCGGGGGTCGCCCGTGAGCTGGTTGATGGAGGCGTCCATGGGCCTGGACGCTTCCATAACTTGGATTTTCTTCAAACGATAGACTGACCAACGGTCAGTCGATGGCCGGGGGTCGCCCGTGAGCTGTTGATGGAGGCGTCCATGGGCCTGGACGCTTTCATAACTTGGATTTTCTTAAACGACAGACTGAGCAACGGTCAGTCAATGGCCGGGGGTCGCCCGTGAGCTGGTTGATGGAGGCATCCAGGGGCCTGGACGCCTCCATGATGACCCCCGGATTCCCCCGAAAAGGGCGTCGACAGTCGTCCGTTAGGCATTTTCCTGGTCCCGGCAACTTCTGATGCATCCGATTGATGTTGATGTCGTTCGAATGCCGCATGATTTCCACGACGAGGCGGTTTCCGAATGCCGAAGGAGCGTTACGCTACTCGCCCAGAAGACGAGAGAAGACTCAAAGATAGGAAACACTCAAGTGATTCAAAAATGCGAAAGCCGCTGCGGGGCGTCGCGTGGTAATATGAGATTTTCTCAGGGGACGTCAGGAATAGCGTGTCTACATCTGCCCCGCCTTGGCATCTGCTTTGCAAGGGAGTGACACGTAATGGAATCGAAGTGGAATGAAATGGAGCAGGAATGGACTGATAAGTTGATGCCAAGGTGTGATGAGACACGCTTTTGACATGACTGTTTGGAATCTTTACTGTAGTTTCAATGAGGCGACCTTGAAGAACGTCTTTCAAATTTGACGATTGTTTGGACGGAAATCAAATGAGGGTGAGATGTGCGCTCAGGCACGAAAATAAAGGAGACTAACTTCTCGGTGTGGAAGTACCTGGGTCATAAACCTGCAGGTTTCACCTTTGGGGAGCGGTTACCAGCCAATGTGGAAGTGCTGCGGCCAAGGTGGGTCAAACAAGGTAAAAAGTAAATGAATATCTGAGGGTCTGTCTAAACAAGGGTCTCGTTTAGAAGAACAGCGTAGGGCCGTTTCAAGGAAACTCAGTATTTCTTTCGGAATGGAATATCTCATATTTGTAAGAATTGAAGCACAACGGCTTTCGCAATCGAATCACTTGAATGATCTTCCGCAATAGACTCAAAGTCCTATATGAATGCATGCTGGGTTTAAAGAAAAATTTAAAACAAACTAGAATAGAAAATAGCCAAGGATAATATTGTCAACTCATTAAGAATGGGTCAGGATACCGATCCAGTGAGCTGATACTGAGCTGGGACCCGTTTATCCACGCACCGACTCACTGAATGGAACCGTCGTTCCCACGCTATCACCAGTTAACGGCCTATCCGTACAACCCAAATTCTTCTGGAATCATCACTATTTTTGTTGAAGGGGAACTCAAATCCCAGATTCGTTCGGGTCGCAAGGTCCTTGACGTGTTCTAATAGCGTAAATATCATATAGTATGATGCATGACACGGGGGACCAAACACTGAAGGATGGTATACAAGATAGGGCGAAAAACGTCCGTTGGTAAAACCTGCACAGACCATCATAGATTAAATATATCAGAAAGCAGCAGAAATATAGCAGAATCGTGCCACAGTACAAGGATAAAACACTGACGACTTGACCACTCATGTGACACGTCTCGTCCCGTAGCACCTCTCCTTTCCTATAAGTACCTCCCTTAGGCTAGTTTATTCAAATGCACCAAGGGGAGTTTTGAAGGTTCAGGAGGAGGAGAAGAGGAGGGTCTAGGGATTTCAGGATGGAAGGAGAGTCTTCCCGCATTATGAAGAGGGGCAGGCCTAGCAGTGAGATCATGCGACTTTCCGACCTCGAGGGTCATCTGAGTGGGACGATCCAGTCGCATATGGTAAGTTGATTCATTTCAAATTTACTGCATGAACTCTCTTCTCACTTTCCTTCCTTTCTCTTTTTCATTCCAGCCGTATCCACTCTTTCCGGGCCCGAGGAAGTTTTCCAAACTGCCATGGCTTTCAGAGCTAACTTCCATCTCCATTGGCATGAGGGCTATACTCTCGAAGTGGCATCTTCAGGGGCTCCTTATTCACGCCAAACACTACGAGAGAATCCGCATGGACTGGGCGGCTATGGGCGCATTAGTGGAGATCTGGCATCCCCAGACCCACACTTTCATCTTCCCGACGTTCGAGGCGACCATTCTCCTCGAGGAGGTGGAACTTCTGCTCGGATTGAAGAAATTCAAGAGTGACGGGAAGGTGAAGGCTATGCGGATGCTGACCCGGGGGACTTCCGAGAGCGTCCTTGGAAGCTTCATGCCACCCGACGCAGCCAGAAAGGTCCGTACTCAAAAGGGAATTGATTTGCAAAGGCTCGCGGAGTGGGTTATGGATGCCCTGAGAGGGTCACCAGACGATGACTATTTGGAAGGAATCATGAAAGGGTTCACCATTTGTCTGGCGGGCGCTCTCTTGTTCCCTCATACCGACAACATAGTGGAAGAAACCCAACTGAGTGCTATCTGCGGGATCTGGAGTGGAAAGAGGGTGGGACCCGCCGTCCTTGTCTACCTTTACAGTGGTCTTACCGCCTCGAGCATGGGTAGGCCTCCTTTTGGTTGGGCACTTGTTCTGAGTTGCTGGGTCGATTTGCACTTCAAATTCGACCACCGTGAGGGGATGCCGACTGCTTCAAAGCTTTTCCAACAAAGCCCCCTTTATCACATAGCCGATGTGTTAGGCTTCGGTGGCACTGTGGCGAACCGTGTTCCGTGGCTGAAGAAACGGGAAGACTGGCGGTCTCACATTCGAACCATGACACAAAGCTTCTTCACTTGCGCACCGGCATGTCTACTCTCACTCGGACTCCTCATGAGGTCTTCTCCCGAAGTTGAACTCCAACTGATCAGCACGACTGAGTTTTTCCTTTACAACGCGCATCAGTGCTGCCTCTAGATCGGCATTCCACGCCACTCGTTTCCACCACTGACTGGCATCGTCCCTTTAAAGAAGAGGGAGTTGGGTATGGAAGCGGATGCGAAGGTAGCGAAGGCCGTTAAAGCACCCTGGAAGACAAGTGTTGCGAGAAAGGCCTTAGCACACGTGGGGGAAGAATGTGAGCTGTGGAGAGCTTATGTAACAGAACTGGGGAAGTTAAGACCTAAGGCGCCTAAGCCCCTGATGTAGCCTGCTCTGCTTTCTGATGGAATAAAATCTGGCATTTGGTATTTTGGACCATTGTTCCCTTAATTATTATTTTTTATGATTTTTATTTTTTTCTTTTTATTTTGTGTTTTCTCTCTCCCCCTTTTTGTGTTCTCGTTTATATATATATACATATACACTTTTTATTATAATGGGGGCGTCCAGAGGCCTGGACGTCCCTATAATTTCTTTATTATTATTTTTTTTGTTGTAATTTTTTTGTTTTGGGGGCGTCCATGGGCCTGGACGCCCCTATAATTTCTTTTTTTATTTTTTTGAATTTTTTGTTTTGGGGGCGTCAAGGGGCCTGGACGCCCCTATAATTTCTTTTTTTTTTTTGAATTTTTTGTTTCGGGGGGCGTCCAGGGGCCTGGACGCCCCTATAATTTCTTTTTTATTTTTTTGAATTTTTTGTTTTTGGGGCATCCAGGGGCCTGGACACCCCTATAATTTATTTTTTATTTTTTTGAATTTTTTGTTTTGGGGGCGTCCAGGCGCCTGGACGCCCCTAGTTTTTTAGAATTTAAAAAAAAATAATAAAAAAGGTGGGGGCGTCCAGGCGCCTGAACGCCCCAAAAAGGGTGATTTTCTTATATAAAGGGGGCCTCACCCCCTTCCACTTTTACTGTTCATTCTGACGACTCATTCACTCTAAATGACCCATTCTCAGTCCCCAATGGAGCAAGGAGGCCCGAGCCAGGGTGGAGAGAAGCGAAAACGACGGGCTCGTCGTCCGAGGAGGTCGAGAGATCATGCAGAGGAGGCTACCGCGGGGGAGGAGATTGCCGTGGAAGAGGAGATTGCCGAGGAAGAGGAGGCGCCTCCTTTGGCCGTGGAGGGTCCTGCGGGCGCTGGCGACGTCGGAGAGGATGAGCACGACCCGATAAGCCCCTCAGAACTCCAATTTGTTGGTTTAATAGGCTAAACATGCGGGCGAGTGATGGTGTGGAGAAGGCCGAGGAGTGAGGGAAGGAGGCGTCTAGGGGCTTGGACGCCTCCATCCTTTCTTTTTTATTTTGTCTTGTTATTATTAATATATTTTTTGGGTTATTCGTAAATAAAATAAAATAAAATTGAAATTAAGGAGGCGTCCACTGAGTTGGACGCCATCATTATAATAATAATATTATTATGTTTTATTTTTTATTTGTTTTTTTGTTAAAATAAAATAAAGGAAAATAAAAAGAAGGCGTCCAGGGGGGTGGACGCCTTTAAATATATATATATTTAAAATAAAAAAAGTAAATATTATGTACAGTGTTGTTGTTTATTATTATCCATGATGCTGATGTGTTCCTTTTTGTTTATTTTTGTGGTGTGCAGGGCGTGATGAAGAGCCAGATCAGCTGGTCCCTAGTGGTGGCAGCGTACCATGGGCTGCCGGACTTTCAGAGGGCGCGGGTGGATGCCATGGGTTTTGGAGCTTTTCTCAGGATCGAGCCCTTCCGGCTTGACCTTCCTCTTATCCAGGCGTTGAGGGAGTGGTGGCACCCGTCGAGTCGGGCGTTTCTGATGCCCTGGGGACACATGGTGCCGACATTGGAGGACGTGGCTCGGATCACCGGGCTACGGGTTGACGGAGAGGCAGTCAGCGGGGTCACTTACCCCGATTACCGAGAGAGTGCCTTGGACCTGCTGTGGCTAGAGACGAGCGCGACTGACAGAGACAGCAGGGTAGTCGGCCGAGTGGAGATCATGGAGGCGCTCGGATTCGGTGACCCGCGCCAGCGGGTTAGCGAGACTGGAGCGGAGTTCCTGGCACGACTGGAGGGAGACGCTCGTGCAGCTTTCACCCAGGACCCGAGCGAGCGGGAGCTGGTGGATCTAGACCTCCGGAGGTTCCTCTTCTTCTTCCTGGGCCGCCTCCTGCTGGGGACGAAGGGTGACGGCATCCACTGCCGCTTCCTCGGGATCCTGGCGGATCTGGACAGAGTGGGGAACTATGCGTGGGGAGCGGCTCTGCTTGCCCATTTGATCGCCGATCTCTCCCAGACTTCAGAGAGGGAGACGACAGTCAGCGGCTTCGCACCTTTTCTCCAGGTAAACATTTTATTTATGGATTTTACCGTAGCTAAATATGCAATTAGTCGGGCTAATGATGTATGATGGATGCAGGTGTGGAGCTACTACTACTTCCCGATGGGAAGAGCCAGACAGGGGAACAGGAGAGCCGTGCCTCTGGCGCGACAGTGGAGGCCGGTCATGGTCGCGGCACCCCACGGCTACCAGCTGGCGTCGCTTCGTCGGGAGCTGAGCGAGTACCCCGAGGCTATGGTATGATGCGTATGATTTTTTGGTGTTTTTACGCATGTGACTTAATTGAGCGAAATAGCAACTAACATGATGCATGTATGGTGATGCAGGTGGTGTGGAGGCCCTACCTGGGCATGGCCGATGCCGGCCAGCCTTGGGTTGTAGCGGGTCGTCCTCGTTTTGGGCGGGACGTGTGGGTCCATTGCCTGAACGAGATCGAGCCGCTCCGGCTTAGGCTGGTTATGAGGACGTTGGGATTAGCCCAGGAGTGGGTTGACGTAGACGAGCCGGTCCGCGTCGGGCGGAAGACCAAGGGGAAGGCAAAGATCGTGGACTGGCGTACGCGCTTCCCTGCACAGTACCAGGACTGGCAGCAGGGCGGGGTCCCAGTGGTGTCCCATGTACCGGACAGCACCGATTACATGAGACGGTATCGAGCCACGTACGGGGAGCGTCTCTTCCTTGGTGGTGCGGCAGGGGTAAGCATGAAATGAAAAATGTTTCCTCTTTTTATATGTATATGCATGTGACACTAATTTATATGCAATGTAGGATGCTCGTGATAACATGATTGCCGACCTGCGGGCCCAGCTGGCAGACGCTAGGCGGCAGTTGGTGGCCATCCGACAGGAGTTGGAGATCCTGGTGAGTCTATGCAATGCATTTTTTTTTGTGACCTGGATTTTGATGCTTAGCCTCTGACTGTCGTTTGCTTTGTGTTTCAGCGGGCCCACCAGGCAGCGACAGCCGGGATGGCTGGTGGAGCGGGTTCCAGTTCGTGGGGCCCTCCTCCGGAGGTTTCTGCCCTTCAGGAGCAGTTGGCGTACGCGGTGGCCTGGGCTGAGGAGGCCGAGCGTGACCGCGCGGCTCGAGTGAGTCCTGCTTGACCCCGACTTCTTTCCAGTTGCTCTTCTTCTTTCACTGCTCTCTTACGGTGCATGTGGGTTTTGGCAGGTGGCCGAGATTCGAGAGGCCCTGGCCCGTGCTGTTCGTGCCGAGCAGGAGCGCGACGCCTGGGCGGCAGAGCGTGACGCCCGGATTGCGGAGCTGGAGGAGGAGCGGCGACGGGAGGCTGAGGAGCTCCCTCGCGACGTGCGGGATTTGCGTTTTGCCCTCGAGCTGTCGAGGAGAGAGGCGATGCGGGAGAGAGAGGAGAGGGAGAGAGAGGACAGAGAGAGAGAGAGGGAGGACAGAGAGAGAGAGAGGGAGGACAGGAGGGCGGAGCGACTGCGAGACTGGGACGAGAGGAGGGCTCTGGAGGCCCAGCTGACGGAGCTCCGATTGAGTCTCGGCACGGCGGAGGGGAGGCTTCGGGAGAGCGAGGAGCGGTATCAGAGGGCGAAGGAGCGCGGGGCGCGACTTCGTCAGTCTGGTTCTTTCTCCATGGGCAGCTTTCTGGTTTCTTCGGCCGAGGAGCGTCGCCGAGCCTTCGAGGCTGGCGTGCCACCACAGGGCGAGGCGAGCACCGCCTCTCAGAGTTCGCGGAGGCCCCCTAGGGATCCCCGTCAGAGGAGGGAGGAGAGAGATGATCAGGAGGGTGGTAGCGAGAGTTAGAGAGTTGCTTGTACACCCCACCTTCCTCACTTTATGATGTATGACTGACTATTTGCTTATGTGCAATGAAATGGTTCCTTTTATCGTATGCACTTTCCCTTTTCCACGCTTCTTCTTTTGCACCGAGTTGTTTCGAGGCACGCTTCACGAGACCTTGCCCTGAAAAGTAGGGAACTACGCCTTGCACGGAGAGATCATCCTTCTCTCTCTTTTTTTTTTGGGCGCGTCCTGGCGCGAGGACGCGTCTTATCCTTCGAATTCAAATTTAAAGCGCCAGGCGGCCTTTCTTTCTTCGTGCCTTACCCGCAAACGAGCCCGCCTCCTGTCGAGATTTGCTCGCCCCTTTTCGTCTTCTTCCTCTCTCGATCGATGGAGTTCGGTGGGCCAGATCGTGGCGAGGGGAGAGAGGGGCGAGGGACTCCTCGCCCGAGGAGGGATGCGCCCGAGCATGGAGAGGCGTCGACGGAAGTGGAAGGGCCTTTTAGAGCACTCGTGGGACCCGAGGGGCCCGATGGCGCGGAAGGAGGCGAACGCGGCTGGGTGAGTGCTTCGGTTCCCACCTCTATGACTTGTTTTGAGTTTGGAGCGAGTGGTGTGGGAGTGGAAGGGGTTTGGCGAGGGCGGCACTCACATGATGGGCGCGTCCTCGACAGGGGACGCGTTCTCGTTAACTGACGGGGGACCTCCCTCTTTGATGCAGGGTACGGTGAGAATCCCGGGCTTGGCTGACGAGTGGGCGAGCGCGGATGAGCCGAGCCGTGTCAGGAAGGAGAGTCGCGGCAAGGCGAAGCTCGAGGACCGGCGCGTACATTCCCCTGGACAACAAGGGAGCGCACCGGTGCAGGGCAGTGGCGGCCTCCTGCAGCAGCGGAGGGGGGACCGAGCGGGGGCTCCTCAGCTTGGGAGACGGACGGAGGTGACAATAGGGCCTCAAAATTTTTATTTTTTGCCATGAAATTCCAGAATTTAACCAACGGCCGTTGTCTATCTATTTTTTATGTACTCAGCAGGAAACGATGGTAGGGATGGCTGGCGGATCGTCCTCCAATCCTCAGGCTCTTTTTCTGGAGATCGCCTCCCTCCAGGAGCAACTTGCCAGTGCGGTGGCCCGCGCGGTTCGTGCTGAAGAGGAGCGTGATGCCTGGGCCGCAGCTGTGGCAGAGCTGCAGCGTCGAGGTGAGGGGAGGCCCTCTCCAGACATTCTGGAGTTGAGGGTCCTTCTCCAGGTGACGAGGAGGGAGGCAGAGAGAGAGAGAGAGAGGAGAGAAGGGCCGAGCGACAGCGAGACCAGGCCGAGAAGAAGGCCTTGGAGGCCCAAGTGAGGGAGCTCCAGCTAGGCCTTCAGGTTATGGCGCAGAGGTTAGGAGCGATGGAGACGCGCTACGAGAGAGCGCGAGAGTTAGGGGCGCTACTTCGCCGGTCCGGACGCTTTTCTGCTGGTGGCTTCCTCGCCACGCCAGAGGAGGAGCAGCGAGCCCCTGCTGTGGAGCAGGCGCCACGAGGCGAGGCGAGCGCTGCACGGGGGTCCAGGAGGCTTCCGAGGGATCCTCACCTCGGGGGAGAGGAGAGGGACGCCTAGAGGGATGAGCATGAAGATGATGTCGAGAGTTGGCGAGTCAGTGGACCCGCCTCCTCTCTATGATTGTGATGTTTGTGACAGCTTATGTAGACTTATGAGTGATTTGATTTTCTGTTGTTTGTTTGTTTTCTTGCGCGTCCCTTCTTCCCTACGCTTCTTTGTACTGTTCTCATGTGATGTGTCTGCCGACATCCTGCCCTAGACGGAGGATGGCATCTTGCTGCGACTATTCTTTCACGGGAATCTGTCGTCAAGGTCAATGATGACAGCTTAGGCCTCTTCTCCCGGATGATTTTTCAAACTTTGCGGATGGCCTCCACGTTATGACAGGGCGCCACAGGGAGCAGGTCATCATATTACACCGTCCGATCCATCACCTTGTGCGGGTGGTGAAGTGACTCATGGGACCGCAGGGGAGGCGCCCTATTGTGAGGGCTATCGTTGGAGGCAATCTTGGCCCACACTTCTCCCATTTCTATATATACCTTCCTCTTTTGTTCTTCCAGGGGCATCGAGGGCCAACTTGAAGGGTACTAGGAGGAACTCAGAATTCCGGATGGAGGGCGAATCTTCCCACTCCTCGAAGAGAAGCAGATCCAGCGGTAGCAGTTCCAGGAAACTCTCGGACCTCGAAGGGCAGTTCAGCGAGAGGACCCAGTCGCAACTCGTAAGCTGAGCTTTCCTGCCCCCCTCCCTTTTTCCAATTCTTCCTTTCTTTCTTTCTTTCCTTCTTTCTTTCCTTTGACAAAACCTTCTCCATTCCTCGTGCATGCGCAGAGCGTGATGAAATCACATATTTCATGGGAATTAGTAATGGCAGCATACAGGGGTCTCCCGGATTTTCAGAAGGCCAGGCTGGACGTGATGGGATTTGGCGCCTTTCTTCGGATTGAGCCGATCAAGCCCGACCCGGTCCTCATCCAAGCCTTGCGTGAAAGATGGGACTCAGTGAGTCGGGCATTCTTGATGCCCTGGGGGCACATGGTGCCCAGTCTAGAAGATGTGGTCCGAATCACGAGCCTCAAAGTGGATGGTGAGGCAGTGACCGGCGTCACCTATGCGGATTACCGAGAAGGCGCCCAGAAGCTACTGGGGTTGGACTTAGACAGTCGGAAGCACAGATCAGTAGCTAGGGCGTCTATCATGGGGGCATTAGGGCTCACTGATACTCGTCGACGGGACGACGAGTCCTCGGAAGAATTTATGGAGAGGATGGAAAGGGGATGTCGTGCTGTGTATTGCACAGATTTTGACAATTGGGAGAGATCTAATATGGATTTGAGGAGATTTCTCCTCTTTTTCCTGGGAAGATTGATACTGAGCTCGAAAGGAGACGGCATCCATTGTCGTTTCCTAGGGCTGCTATCTGACCTCGAAAGAGTAGGACAGTACGCCTGGGGAGCTGCCATGCTAGCGCACCTGTTTACGGGCCTGTCCCAAGAGGCAGATCGTGAGATGACTGTGAGTGGGTTCACACCACTTATCCAGGTATTTTTTTTGTTTATTTTTATTATATATTTTTGTGTTTATTTGTAATAGTCCACTTGAGGCATTGACGGCATATGATGATGTAGCTGTGGAGCTATTATTACCTCCCGATGGGGAGAGCTCGGCATTGGCGACCAGCGATGGTGCCGTTAGCCAGGCGGTGGCAACCGATCATGGGTGCAGCGCCTGTAACCTACCAGCTGATGGTGCTAAGGCGCGAGCTACAGGAATTCCCTGCAGCGATGGTGGGATTTTTTTTTTGCTTTTATTTTGTTATATATATATTTTTGTCCTAACCAGCTAAACGGGTATGTACAACCTCACCTAGGTAAACTGGAGACCCTACTCAGGCATGGTCGATGCCGATCAACCATGGGTTTTAACAAGTCGTGCCCGGTTCGGACGGGAATTGTGGATACACTGCCTAAATGAAATCGAGCCGCTTCGGCTACGATTGGTTATGAGGACCCTAGGGCTGGCCCAGGAATGGGTGGATACGACTGCGCCACCTCGCGTTGGAAGAAAGACACGGGGACCGGCAACTTGCGTTGATTGGCGTGTGCGGTTCCCCGAACAGTATGAAGACTGGCAACGAGGTGGCACAATCGTGGAATCACATGCGCAGGATAGTGAAGACTATCTGCGTCTGTATAAGACAATGTACGCAGAGCGGCTCCAACCCCGGGGACTTGTGGAGGTGGGTCTCCTTTTTCCTCTTTTCTCCTTTCCTCCTCTCCTCTCTGTGGATGCTGACTCCTATGGTTGCAGGATGTCCGTGATACCATGATAGCGGACTTGCGATCACGCCTGGCAGAAACGGAGCAACAATTGGGCGACACCCGTGGAGCCTTGAGCGCTTCGGTAGGTGTATGTACAATGCGCACTCCTAATTAAAACTCTAGATTGATGGCGTTCGGCCGCTAATTTTCATCCCATGTGGTTATAGCGCGCTCAGATCGACGCGGCTTCGTCAGCGATGGGAGGAGGCGGCGTCTCTTCCAGCTTATGGATCCCCGCCTCAGAACTTGATTTGCTTCACGAGCAACTTGCTCGGACTACGCAGCGTGCCGCGGAGGCAGAAGGAATGCTCTCTATACATGTAAGAGTTTCAGTGTTGAGTTCTCCTTGTTTATGCCTTGCCACATATCTGAGATAGTATATCTGGCAGGAAAAGGAGACGCGAGAGGTACTTGCCCATGCTGCACAGAGAGAGGCTAGGATAGCAGAGCTGGAGGAGGAATTGCGGCGTCGTCCTGATGACGATTCTTCCAGGGATGCCATGGAGCTGAGAATCACCCTTCAATTGGAGAGGGAAGACCGTGAGAGAGAACGGGCAGAGAAAGAGAGGGACAGAGAAAGAGAGAGAGCCGACAGATTGGCTGAAAGGGAGGAGCGAAGGGTCATGGAGGCCCAGTTGTTCGAACTCCGAACCAGCCTTGGCCTCGCTGAACAATGGCTGAGAGATGGTGAGGAGCGCTACCGAAGAGCACGAGAGCGTGGCTTTCGTGTCAGTAGCTCCTTTGCTGCTCCCACGGATCAGCGCCGGGGTGTGGGAATGGGAAGAGGTGTACAGAGCGGTAGAAGTACCGCTTTTCGTAGTTGGGTAGCACCCTTGAGGGCGTTTTGCCCGGAGAGTGGCGGGACAAGTAATGTAGAGAGAGAAGGTGGAACTTAATGTACAATTCCTTATTTAAGAATGGAATAAAAGGTATGATTTTGTTTGATTTTCATCTCACTCTTGCTATCTTGAATCCCTGCACGCATCACTGAAACAAACAGGTCAGTATCTCTGTTCTGACTTGGCCCCTTGCTCAATAAGCAGGTGTTCACTTCAACTGTCCTTGATAATGGGTCAAGGGGCCAAGCCTTTATTAACGAAGGCAAGGGAAAGATGCGATAATGATGAATGTGACAGACAAGCAGACTAATGCAAGCGGAATTTAAAAGTGAAATGCTGCATACAAATGCAATCATGCGAAATGATTTTTTTATTTTTCTGGCATTTTTTTTGTTGTCTTTGTTATCATTCTATTTTTTTTGTTTTCCAAATATCTACGTTTTCTCTTTTTTTTATCATTTTTTGTCGCTAACGCCTGATGAGCACCCATATGGCACCTAACCTTCATGAGAACAGGGGTTTCTTACTAACCTCCCAGGTATCCTAAGTGCACATCTAGGTTGATTTGGGCCTCTAGACCCCTCGAATGATAATCCCGCCGGCTAAGACTTACCCTGATGACAATACCGCCATGCCATGCTTAGGCTCCCAGTTGCTTCCGACCACAGGGATTCGCCCAAAAGGTGTTCGAGGTAAATGATTTGCCCGACACGGGTCTGTTTCCTCACAACTCTAGATGGTATATGATGGAACACCCTGGAACCCTAACGACCAACCGCGCGACGCTGACCCGGAATCAGACGCCGTCGCACCCAGAGGTGACGCGCTTGCATTGGCCTAAGCCCAAGGTTAGATAAGAAGACATCAAGTTGGTAGACAGGGGTCTTGACCGGCCAGAAACACAGAGACTCCTTCGCAGCGATAGCCTTTCTTTTTAAAGTAGACAACCGTATGCGTATATGAAAATAAGGTCGCAGACCCTGGTGGGTTTCACCCTTCAGAAACTCCATCGAGCTTTCATCTTTAGAGGAGGATGGAAGAGTGTAGGGGGTAAACCTCCTGAGAGGACCGGCAAAACCGTTAACCCGGCGAGCCAATAAGGGCCCATTAACTCTCCCCTTTCAGACAATTTCGGACCAAATCTCGAGCATTTACATTCCATGGCCCCTTTTGTGGATTGAGACTTTTGCTTTGAGGGGTTCTATTTATCGCATCAGGCACGGTCACGACCAGGCTTTTCTCTTGATTTTGATTTTGTGTTCCTTTTGCGAGGGAGATATAGTCGTTTGACGTTGTGGGCTCCCTTTTGTATGCCTGCGGGGACACTGCCCTCTTCTCGTGCTCTGATCGATGCTCGAAGAAGTGGATCCTACTCTTGTCTTAAGGGGTTTGAGTTTTGGTTTCTCATGCTCAGCGTTTTAAGGGCGCCGACTGTCTCATTTGGTCGAAGAGAAAAGAACAAAGATTACAGCTTCTGGAGATCTTCTGGGTGAGGCCCCACCGTAGGTGATGCTACCAACTTTTTTGGATAAAATACATAAGTGAGTACATGTTGGCTTCCTTCGAGCGAGCATAGGCCGACGTGGCCGGACAGGGATCTCCACGGTTCTGGCAAACCAAGACCCGGTGCCTACCAAGCCTTAATGGGCCCTATCCTAACATGAAGGTTGGATGCAGGGACTTAACTACATGGTGACCACCAGGCATCGACATTTTGAATTTTCATATTTTTAGTGATTTTCAATATTTTTTGTTTTTGATGTTTTCTTTCTTTTCGTCATTTTTTATTTTTTTGACACTAAGCTAAGGGTAGTACTTTTTAAGATAAAGCCCGTTCCAAGGGTAGGATAACTCGGTCCCTTCGGCGTTGACTAGCTTGTAGGCGTTGCCAGGGTACACGGCTTGAATTACAAATGGTCCTTCCCAATTGGGTTGGAGCTTAGAACGCGGCCCTCCAGGTTTGACAAAAATTCGTTTTACGACCATCTCACCGACTTTGAATTTTCTCTCAACGACTTTCTTTTGGTAAAAGCGAGCGAGTCTATTTTGGTACACACGCGCATGCTCGGCAGCGGCCAGCCGCTTCTCATCCAAGAGTTCCAACTGGGCGAGGAGTGAATTACGACGGTCGTCGAGGGGAAATTCCTCGTCCAATTGTACCCTGAGAGAAGGGATCAGAGTCTCGTACGGGACTACCGCTTCCATACCGTAAGTAAGGGCAAACGGAGTCTGCCCGGTGGGGGTACGGATTGAAGTGCGATAGGCCCATAGAGCTTCGATAAGCTTTTCTGGCCAGTCTGAAAACTTACTGGACTCGCATGTTTTCTTGATGATTTTGATCAATGTTTTATTGGTGGCCTCCGCTTGGCCATTACCTTGTGGGTAATAAGGCGATGAATGATGCAATGCAATTGCGTACCTTTTGCAGAGGTCCTGAAGGTCCTGAGAAATGAACTGTGGCCCATTGTCGGTGACGATTGTGCTTGGGACGCCGAACCTGGCGAGGATGTTCTTCATGATGAACTTGCAGACTGTTGACGCCTTGATTTCCGCGTAAGCTTCGGCTTCGGCCCATTTGGTGAAGTATTCCGTCGCAGTAAGGATGAAAGATTTCTGTTTGGTGAGGGAATTGGGATCACCTAGGGGACCGATGATGTCGAATGCCCACATGGAGAAAGGCCATGGGAGGATATTGGATGAAGTGAGGAAGATGGTGAATGGATTTTATCGGCGTGAAGTTGACACTTGACACACCTACGGACATAGACGGCACAATCCACTTCCATAGTGGGCCAGTAAAAGCCTTGCCTAATGATCTTCTTGGCGAGCATCTGGCTATTCACGTGGCCACCGCACACACCCGAGTGTGCTTCTTCTACGCATTTCCAAACCTCATTGTCGTCAAGACACCTTAACAGAACGCCAGTAAGGCTCCTCCTATAGAGTAGACCTCCAACCAATGTGTATTTCAGAGCCACCCTTCTTATGGCTTTCTTATCTTCTGTGGTGGCTCCTTCAGGATAAGACTGATCTTTACAATATTTGACAATTTCATAGAACCATGGTTTCTCATCGTCAGCCAGCTCTTCTTCGACTTCTGCCAGCATGATCTCCCTCTTCTCAAGAATTTCTCCCTTCTGGATCTTCTGTAGGACTCGTTCCTTGATCTTTAAGAGGTAAGGGTCCTGAACGGCAGGGACAAGACGCTTGTAGAGAATGATGGATCTAAACCATGCACCTAAAGGAAATTTGAAGGATGACGCCAAGGAGGCGAGGGCATCGGCCAGAATGTTCTGTTCGCGAGGAACATGGACAAAGATCAGCTTGGTGAACAATTTGGCATAGGCGGAGACCAGCTCCTGATAGGGTTTGAGCTTGGGATCGAGGGTGCGATATTTGGTAAGCACCTGGCGGAGAACAAGTTGACTATCACCCACGACTCGCAACTCAGTGATATAGAAAGAACGGGCTAGTTCCAGGCCAGCTAGAAGAGCCTCGTATTCAGCGATGTTGTTGGTGACTGGGAACGCGAGCTGAAATGCCTCTGGGATGGTAACGCCTTCAGGCGTTAGAAGGACAATGCCGATACCCTTCCCTTGGGAATTTAGAGCTCCATCAAAATATAATGTCCACATTGGCTTGTCGGATTGGGCGATGGACATTAGTTCCTCATCTGGAAACTCTGATTGGACAGGGTCAAACTTGGGGAGAGGATGGTGGGCGAGATGCTCGGCTATGGCATAGCCTTTAATTGCCTTTTGCTGGATGTAGGTGATGTCGAACTGGGAAAGAAAACTTTGCCAGCGTGCTAGCCTATCAGTAAGGATGGATTTCTCCAGAAGAAACTTGATAGGGTTCATGCGAGCAATCAAGTGGACCTCATGAGCCAAGAAGTAGTGCTTCAATTTCTGCACCACCCAAACGAGGGCAGCACAGGTTTTCTCCATGACTGTGTACTTCTGCTCACAGGGATTGAGAAGTTTGGACAAGTAATAGGTTGCCCGTTCCTTGCCTTCTTCATCAACTTGTGCGAGGACAGCTCCCACGGAGTCGTCCAAGACTGAGATGTAGAGGATCAGAGGTTTTTCTGGTTTGGGTGGAATGAGAACGGGTGGACTAGCCAGATATTCCTTTAACCCTTCAAAAGCTTTTTGGCATTTAGAATCCCAGTGGAATTTCACTCCTGGCTTGGTCAACTCATAGAAAGGTCTACACCTTTGTGAGTGCTGAGACACAAACCGACGAATAAACTGCAACCTCCCGATTAAACCTCGGACTTCCCTCAAATTCTTGGGAGGTGGCATATCCCTGATGGCCTTAGCTTTGTCGGGATCTATCTCGATCCCTCTTTTACTCACAATGAAGCCTAGTAATTTACCCGATGATACACCAAACACACACTTCTTCGGATTCATTTTCAATTGGAACTCCCTTGATCTCTGCAAGACCTTAGCCAAAACCCTTGGATGTTCCATCCTGGTCCTTGATTTCACCAATAGATCATCCACATACACCTCCAGATATATGTGCATCATGTCGTGAAATATGGCCATCATAGCTCTTTGGTAAGTAGCTCCAGCATTCTTTAACCCAAACGGCATGACCACGTAACAATATGTTCCCCAAGGTGTAGTGAATGATGTCTTCTCTTGATCCTCTTCTGCCAAACGAATTTGATTATATCCTGAAAATCCATCCATGAATGAGAGGGTCTCATACCCCGCTGTGTTGTCGATCAACACATCAATGTGAGGCAAGGGAAAATCATCCTTTGGACACGCGCGGTTAAGGTCCCGGAAGTCGATGCAAATCCTGACTTTCCATCTTTCTTCATGACCGGGACAATGTTTGCCACCCATTGAGGATAAAGGACGACTCTAATAAACCTGGCTTTATGGAGCTTGTCGACTTCTTCTTTCATTTTCAAAGCCATTTGAGGGTGGAAACGCCTTAACCTTTGTTTTACCGAGACGGACCCTGGTTTTAGGGTTAAACGGTGTTCGACCAGGGTTGAATCCAGACCCGGCATATCCTCGTAGCTCCATGCAAACGTGTCCTTATATTCCTTGAGAACTTCAATTAATGCCTCTTCTTCAGAGGGTGGTAGATTATCACTTATGAGGATGATCCTAGGGTCTTCCTCAGTTCCCAAGTTGACTTCTTTGGTGGACTCTTCTACGGCGGTTGACGGCTCGTCGAATCTCCTTATTCCACTAGCATATGCGCCAGCCGCATCCTCATATTCTTCACCCTCATCTTCAGTAGGGTATTCTTCATCTGTGATCTCGTAGACTCCATACCCCTCATTAATTGTGCAGTTGCCCTCACATTCTATTTCCGGTAGCTGGATGGGATTTTCTAGCAACTGAGGGACGGCAAGAAGGGCCTGACACCTGGCGGCTAAATCCAGAAGGAATCGACGAGGGATCTGCCTACCCTTGGATTTCTTCCTAGGTACTACCTTTGACTTATTATTCCTAGATTGACTGACATTATTTACAGAAGAAGAAAAAGATGAAGAGGATGGTGAAGAATGTACAGGGGAAGACCCCTTAGAGGAGGGGTAGAAAAGGTCGCTCATCAGACCTTGGACGGGTGGTCCGCAGGGCGGGACGCACCCGTGGGAGATGTGGGAAGTTTCCTCAACGAAGATGTGTTGTTGAGGAGTTTGGAAATTGACGTTTTTTTTTCGTTTTCATTTTTGATGACAAAACAGTGAAAAGAGATCGGGGGAGAGAGAAAAGTGGTTATGGCTAGAGGATTGGGAGGCTCGTAGAGCAGATCATGATTGAAGACCTGGCACGGGTTGAGAAACCCGCGTAGGTATGTAAGTAGAGAGGGGGGTCTGGGAAGATCATCAGACAACCATATGGCCCAGGAAGATGACAGCAACAAAGGTTGTGATGAGTGAATGGAGAAGATGACGGCTAATGAGTCGTCGGTGGTGATGGTGATGGCGGATGAAGATCCGCTGGTGACAGGGTCCTTCTGGCGAGGACGAGGATAGTTTGGAACCTTGGCAACAGTGGTGATATTCTCTAGCATTCCGGAGATCAATGGCGGTCCTTCAAGCTGTGGAGGCGAGAACATCCTTTCCAGTGCAGCGGAAGTGTCCCGTATATCAAACCATTTGTCCCACTCGCATTCCGGATCTTTGATCTTGCCTCTTTTGGTGACCCTCGGACATTTTTCAGCCGAATATACAGCACGTGATCCCCCATGTGCCTCTTGCGGGTAATCTCCCATCTGAACAACGGGTCCTTTGTTGAAGTGGTTTGATAGGGTCCATGTGAGGGGCTTCCAATCCTCCTTGAATGGTCCTTTGAAGCCTAGGCCAAACCTGCGGTTCGGCCTAATCTCCTTTGGTGGTTTCAGCCTACCTTGTAGCCGTGCGCCCAGACCTTTGCCTGTTGATAGCTGATGTTCCTCATAATCTCCCAACCTTTTGAGTGAAAAGGGAGATATGGCGTGGTTACCTTGACCGGCTTTTTTGGTGCTAGCGGAATGTGAGATGGATCACGCACGTCCAGCAGTGACAATATGGGCCGATGAGACGGCCAAACAGAGGGCAGAGAGGTGTTGATAGCATCCACCGTGTGAAGGACAGGTGTGCTGACTACTTTAATAATTCTTCCATTGTAAGGAAACTTCAAGCACTGATGGTTGGTGGAAGGCACAGCATCTATGGCTTCAATGTAAGGGCGACCCAGTATGGCCTTGAATGTGGGGTCCATGTCGAGGACATGGAATTCCGTGGGGACTGACATAGGACCTAGCTCTGCCCTTAGAATAATCATCCCTTGCGGCGGCCTTTTGCTATTGTCATAAGCCGTGACTGTGATTGAAGAAGGTCTTATCTGTTCCTGTTCGACCCCACACAACTGAAGGGTGCTCATGGAGATCACATTTATGGACGCACCCGTGTCTACAAGGCATGGGTTTATGGATACCCCATTAATTTTTATTGAAACACACAATGCATATTTCGAGCTTCCTTGGGAGCGAGCTCGTAGTTGTGGAACATGATGGCCGGTTGCGTGTCCGTTGGGGTCAGGACGGCAGAAATCTTTTCTACAGGGAGGTCCTCATTCACCATGACCTTTTGAAGATACTCCATTAAGGCTGCCTGATGGGATGTGGATCTCTGAAGCAGCTCCAGGATGGAGATCCGAGCAGGCGTCTTGTCCAAGTGTTTCAACAAATCATACTGTGTTCCAGGGATAGATCTTTCCGGTTGTTCTCCATCGTCCCTCTCTGGCTGAGACTGCTCGGGATTCTGACTGTTCTGGGGGAAAACCCTGTGGAAAATCCTTCCACTCCGGAGCACCATTGCCTGTGGCTTTTGTACCTCTATAGGGGTAGCAGTGGGTTTTAACAGAGGTTTGAGGGGTAGTGGTGGAGGGATGGTTGATGAAGCAGGGGTGATGATGGGAGCAGGGATTCTGATGAGGGGTTTGTTAGGTGGAGGCATGGTGGAGGTAGAGGGGATATCGCACGGGTTATGAAGGATAAGGGGTCTGGAAGGTGGAGGTGGAGGCAAAGTGGAAGTGGGTAAGGTTTGGAGCGGGTAATGGTGTTGAGATGGATGGTGGATGATGAGTGGTTTTGAAGGCATTGGCGGTGGTATGGTGGAGACAGGCGGGGTTACGTACGGTGGACGGGTGATAAGGGGCTTAGAAGGCATAGGGGCAAATGCAGTAGAGGTGGATGGTAAAGTGGGGGAGTGAGAGAAGATGAGAGGGTGTGAGGGTGTAATGAAGGGTGTTGGCTGATAGGTCATTGGGGTGCGAATGAGAGGGCGTGATGGCAGTGGAAATGGTGAAGGCGGTACTAACGTGGGTTGATGAGAGAGAGGTGCTACCCGGGCAAGGCGAGGGGGTTGCATGATGATAGGGTTGGCGGTAGAAAGAATAGAGGTACTTTCTGGATGCCACACCTGCTCTCTCCCGACTTCCGGGAAGGAGGAGATGGGGTTGACCTGATGATTGGGTTGTTGGTGCTCCGGTAATGGATTCTGGATTATGCCCATGTTGGGCTGTTGTGGTTGGGCCTGCTGAGGCTGCTGTTGTTGTTGTGGTTGTTGCTGTGGCTGCTGTTGTAACTGCTGCTGTTGTTGCTGGAACTGTGGCCTAGGAGGAGGTCTCCTAGCCTTGAGAGTGGCGACGTATCGCCTCATTTCATCCCAGTCAATCCCGCCTTCATCATTCGTATCGTGGATGTAATCTTTAAACTGAAAGCAGTTGTCCACTGTGTGTCCTGGCTGCCTGTGATAGACGCAGTATCTGGAGGTATCAACATTCGGGGGCCACACGGGCCTTTCCCTGGGTAGGATGAGTGTGTTTGAGGCCATGAGGGCGTTGAAAATATCCGCCAGAGTTTCTGGCAATGGTGGGTAATAGGCTCTCTTGGGACCAATCGGCCTCCTTTGTTGCTGTGGGGGACCGTAATTTCCTGGGGGTGGAACTTGGTTGTACTGAAGTGGTGGTTGTTGTTGCTGGGGTCGAGGTTGTTGCTGGGGTTGAAGTAGTTGAGGCATGTTGTTCTGAGGTGGATCGTTTTGGGGTGGAGGACGAGAGGGGAAGGGACCTGGTTGGAGGGGAGGTCGGGGCATTTGTGGAAGCCTTGGGTTGGCTACATAGTTGGCGTTGTTGACCGCACTCACTTGCTCATTTGTTACGACCCCTTCTGTTGCTCCGCCTGGGACACCAGCGCCTGTCTTTCTGACCACCTTGGGCTTCGGCGGCTCGAACATGTTCATAATGGGGGAGTCTTTTAACTGGGTTTGGATGTACCGGGCTCTTTCATAGAGCTCTTCCATGGTGGTGAGCTTATTCATGGCCAAGACATGCCTGAACTGTGGGGTCGCATTGGATACGATCATCTTTACTTGTTCAGGTTCCGAGAGGGTATCTCTTATTCTTTCTGCCAGAGACCTCCATCTATCAGCATAGCGGACAAAATCCTCGTCGGACTTCATCTTTTCGGCCACTAGGTCGGTAATGGAGAGAGAGGGACCGACCCTATCCCGATACTTTTGCAAGAACCTTCTCTGGACTGTTTCAAAATTCTCGGCCTCGCGGGGCTCCAAAGAATAGAACCACTCTAGCGCAGGACCGTCCAATGACCTCCGAAAGAGGTATGCCAGGGATCTCTGGTCGTTTTGCCAATAGGATGACTCATACATGAAATCCTTGAGGTGAATGAAGGGGTTGCCAGTGCCATTGTACCTGCGGTACGTGGGCATTTCGGAGGGAGGAAGATGGATGACCGGAAGGATTGGCAAAGCAACCTCCGGGGTGGATTTCACGTCCACCATTTTCTTCAAATTCTGAAACTGTTCGTCCATCCTATTGAACCTATTGAGGAGCGATTGGGCGAGCTCCTCGGGCGGTGAAGGTGGCACTTGCCACTGGGGAGGAAAATGTCTCCCGGAGACTTGAGGGGGAAACCCTGAATGAGAGGGAGCTGCCGGGCCGCCGATAGTTGGCCCCGGCTGAAGCGGTATGTGGGGAACAACAGGGGTTTGAGATTGCGAAGGGAACTGGAACGAGGGTGGTTGTTGGCTCGCTTGCCCTTGAAGCGAGGGAGATTGGATGGCTTGTGCCAGTGAAGGAGATGGAATGGCCCGCACCGATTCTTGGAGAGGTGCGATGGCCGGAGTTGATTCCTGGGGAGCGGGGGAAACAGATTTCCCCTTCAGAATGGCCTGGAAGGCCCGGAGCTGCTCAGAGGTAAGCTCCGTGTTGGCGAGGACACCTAGCAAAGAGGAGATGTCCTGTGGCGGGGATGTGTCCCCTGTGGTAACCTGCACCTCACGTGAGGGCTCATGGGAAGGACCCGCGTCCATAGCATGGACTCGCGGCTCGACTGACTCACCACGACCAGGGTGGTTCTCCTCAAAAGACTCGTGAGCCATGCTCACAGTTTTCCCGGAACGCAAAAACATACACTAGCAAGCAAATAGCAGAGATTATCAAACAAGTGGATGCCTTTACGCCCCTTTTTTGTGTTTTGATTTTGATGATTTTTTTTTGTGTTTTTAACCAGATCCGAAGTTCACACAAAATAGGGACCCTAGTTCGTTTTTGTTTTCACCACCGTGTCAGCTAGGGGCTCTCGTCTCACCACGAATGGGTCGACTAACTCCGGGGAACTTCAATGGTACAACCGGCCCAGTGAACGAAGAGGAGATTCTTCGATGTCGGGGACTTACGGAGGTCCCAGTGGAGGAGATTCTAGTCCGTCGAGAGGAATTCCCGAACGGAGAGTCCTTCTTTCACCGAGAGAGGGTGATCCTTAGAAAAAGTAAAAAAAAGAAAGAAAAGGGGGTAAATGCATGAAATGCGGTGCTGGATAAAAGATATGTAACACACAGATGGAGCAGAGATAAGCACACAAATATAACAGATGTATAGCAGTGATATAACAAGAATATAACAACAATAAACAGATAGAGGAAGATATAGCCGTTCTACTTTCCAAGACAACACAAACTTAAAAATGACAAAAGAGGGGACTAAGGGGGGTGCACGTGGTGCACGAGGGGGATGACACAGCGCATGCGGGCGCAATAAGAAGGGGGACACACGAGGGTGCCAAGTGGAGGGAGCACACGTGGGTGCCGAGTGGAGGGGCACACGTGGGTGCCAAATGGAGGGGGCACACGTGGGTGCCGAGATAACGCAGACCTCTAAGTAATCACAAAGGACCGGGGGGAGTGCACGTGGTGCACGAGGAAAATGATGTAGCGCACGTGGGCGCAATAGGGAGAGGCACACGCGGGTGCCGAAAGAAGGGAGGCACACGTGGGTGCCGAGAGTTCAAGGGTAACCCAAAAAATCAAAAAGAATGTCCCACCGTGATCACCAATCTGTGGAAGCCGAGGAATCCACTCAAGGAGAAGAAAACAAACTAAACTACAGACTATCAAGTGACTAAAAATTAAGAAGGATTATGAAACGTGCCAATATGAGGAAAGAGCATACGTAGGATGCTAAAGGGATGTGATCGCCAGAGGGGTTACCTCAAAGAAACGAAATGATCGCGTGTACCTTGTATTGAGCGCGGAGATTGTGAATCCTCGAGAGCGGGAAATGGCAGGTTGCTTCTTCCTCCCCCTTCGGCCGGCCGACGGAGAGGGCTTTCCTCAGGTACCCTTGCAAAACAACGACAAACAAGTAACGAGTGGATCAGAAAGACGAAGGTGCAGTATTCAAATTCTAACGACGCAAGTAACGAAATGATGGCAAGACACACACCTGGTTGGTGTTGTCTTTTAAACCCCTCTCGGACACGAGTAGGAGGAAAATGCTTATGATGAATGGCGATTATTCCGACGTAGAAACGGGAAGAGACTCCCTCATAAAAGGGGGGGGGGTAGAAGATATGATATGATGAATGCAAGATAACTAGGAAAGAAGAGGAGAGAATGGCTTATTGGATGGTCGATGGCGAGATCCGGCGGAGCTTCGGCAGCGTAGGGACGACGAGGTAGCGCGGCGGGCGAAGGCGGCCTCTCTCCTGCGAGCACGGGCACCCGAGGATCCGGCAGGACCTCCCCTACAAAACACCCACGGGTTAGGAATAGAATCGGCAGCCTCTCGGCGCTCTTTTTTCGACCTCGAACTGAGGGGGGGTAGGCCTCTATTTATAGAGGTCGGGAGGATGGGGGCGTCCAGAGGCCTGGACGCCTCCATAACTTGGATTTTCTTCAAACGACAGACTGAGCGACGGTCAGTCGATGGCCGGGGGTCGCCCGTGAGCTGGTTGATGGAGGCGTCCAGGGGCCTGGACGCCTCCATAACTTGGATTTTCTTCAAACGACAGGCTGAGCAACGGTCAGTCGATGGCCGGGGGTCGCCCATGAGCTGGTTGATGGAGGCGTCCAGGGGCCTGGACGCCTCCATAACTTGGATTTTCTTCAAACGACAGACTGAGCAACGGTCAGTCGATGGCCGGGGGTCGCCCGTGAGCTGGTTGATGGAGGCGTCCAGGGGCCTGGACGCTCCATAACTTGGATTTTCTTCAAACGACAGGCTGAGCAACGGTCAGTCGATGGCGGGGGTCGCCCGTGAGCTGGTTGATGGAGGCGTCCATGGGCCTGGACGCTTCCATAACTTGGATTTTCTTCAAACGACAGACTGAGCAACGGTCAGTCGATGGCCGGGGTCGCCCGTGAGCTGTTGATGGAGGCGTCCATGGGCCTGGACGCTTCCATAACTTGGATTTTCTTAAACGACAGACTGAGCAACGGTCAGTCAATGGCCAGGGGTCGCCCGTGAGCTGGTTGATGGAGGCGTCCAGGGGCCTAGACGCCTCCATGATGACCCCCGGATTCCCCCAAAAAGGGTGTCGGCAGTCGTCCGTTAGGCATTTTCCTGGTCCCGGCAACTTCTGATGCATCCGATTGATGTTGATGCCGTTCGAATGCCGCATGATTTTCACGACGAGGCGGTTTCCAGATGCCGAAGGAGCGTTACGCTACTCGCCCAGAAGATGAGAGACGACTTAAAGATAGGAAACACTCAAGTGATTCAAAAATGCGAAAGCCGCTGCGGGGCGTCGTGTGGTAATATGAGATTTTCTCAGGGGACGTCAGGAATAGCGTGTCTACAATGGGGAGGGGTAGTAGTGGAGGTCTAGGTTGGGCATCTTGTAACTCACGGGGGTGGGTGCACCAAATTTGGCTCAATGGGTTTTCTTTGGGTAGGAATGAGTTCTCTTGACCAAATTGGGCTTCATATTCTTTTTCCCAATCTTGGGGAGCCTCATGGACTTCGGTCACCTCCTTAAGTTCCTTTTGGAAAGGGGTGGGAGGAGGATTTGTGGGCCGAATTGGGGTACTTCCGTTTGGACATGGCATGGGTGTCTTCAGGAGAGAGTCTGATGCGGGACGGGACCACGGACACGACAAGCTCGCGATCGTCCCTTAATGAGGGAAGCGTCGGATGTGCGCGGTTGAGAAACCGGCAATGAGCTAGGGTGGTCGGCTCTCTTTTGCGCCCGGATCGGGTCACGGGACGGCTTCGCTCTCTCTCGCAGCAGTGATATTATAAATTTAAGGCGAGCTAGGTATCCCTACACATGCTCTCTAGCAGCGGCATATAAAGCATATAAAGAATTAAGCTAATGCCAAGTGTAAGGGTGAAGGCGATACCTCCACGCTCTCGGCGTGGCGAAGACGGCACCCGGCCGAAGTTCGTACTCCCGGGAACTTAGTACATTATGTTTACAGCAGTACAAATAAGCCCACTCCACGCAGGGAGGTAAAGGGCGACACAAGTGGCCCCGGGAGGACCAAGTTCGGGTTGACGGGCAGTTTCGGGCAATGCTTCGGCTTCACGCGTACTCGTGCTAGTGGGGGCCCACGTATTGACCGGAGGGGTCGTGTCGGGCCTGATGACTCCTCTGTGGTGGAGACACCTAGAAAGCGTACCCCTGGGATGGCGAGCTGCTGGAACGACCGCCGGACGCCGGGCGGCCCTCGGACGACGCTCGCGGGAACTCGGCCACGAATCTGAAAATTCTGTTTGCAGGCGCGCGACTCGGAGAAAACTGCTGGTGCGATCAGCCCCGTCGTCGAAATGTGACGAGGTTAGCGCCGTCGGAAAGCTGACTCAGAATACTTCGACGTAGGGGTCTTCAAAAAAAATAATCAGATCTGTATTTCTGATCATGTATTTTACAAGCTTGCTGGAATCTGGCCAGAACTGCAGGGGCAGGTTCTGACTTCTCTGAAGATCGACGTTGACTGGGGAGAAGACCTCCGAATCTGGAAATAATCTCTTCAGAAAAGTTGAAGATCTATAAGAGAGGAATCCGGGACGATTTTTGGTTTTCTGATTGGAGACGAAATGGATTTTATGGGATTTGTTTACTAGACCTAGGTCGGATCTGGGAAACTGTGGGCAGACTGTTCTTGGGAACTTGGACGGTTTTTTTAAAATACTTGGAGGGTGAACCAAAAATTAAGAAAATTCCTGGTGGTAGAGGGATGTGGACAGAGCTCCCATTAAATTTGGGCGACCCAACAAAAATAAAAAGATGGTTCGAATGGGGTAAACTCAGGGCTGATGAACAGTAAACAGAACCAGGACAGATCTGAAACTTGGACTTGGATGAAAATCAAAAAATAGCTAAAGGATGAATTTTGACGTGATTTTTTTTGTGGGGATAAGGGTTCTAGAGGGGAACCAACCCTGAAATTTTGAGCTTCATAAGACAAAGGGAGTGATAGCAGGAATTCAGAGAAGAAGGGTCTATCCTGGGTGGACAGAACACCGAAACCGTTGGCGATGACGCGTCGGCGGCGAGACGATGGCGGCGGCGATCACCGGAGTTGCTTCAGATGCTGGAGGGGATCAAGGGGGAAGGGATTACACTCTAGAAAGGGGAGCTGGAGGTGGAGGAACCAGGGAGAGAGAGGGGAGGGGTGCAAATCTCACTTGGGGGCAAATGCCAATTTTCTCTTCATTAATTCAATCAATATGAAAATACACGTATATATATGCAAGGGATCTAACCTATTCTAAGCCCTTGGATCAAGGGCTGCTTAATGAAGGGTGGGGATGTGGTTTGACAACCACATTAAATCCCATTAAACAACATGGTTCGCCCCCCCCTTTAAGAGGACAATTTAGAATTGTCTTCTTTAATTAATTCTAGGTCCAAGTCCAAGGTTGGACCATGGACCAGCCACCTTGGACCCAGGAGTCCAGCTGGAGGACCAATAAGGAGGAGGGAGGGGGCCCCTGCAGGGCCTACATGCACATTTGCAAAGAAACCCAATGGCATTTTGTAAATAAACCCACTAAGACCTACTATTGTGTACCCATATATCACAAGGGCGTACACACAAATACAAAAGGACGTAGATGCAAACACAAAGTGAGCGGGCTGACGTTGATGTCCCCATCAATTCTCCCCGGGTGGGAGGAACTCGACCCCGTCGAGTAGGGGTATGGCTGCTCCGGTACTCCGGCAGATCTGTCACCGTGCTAAGTAGCGCGGGTATGCTCCACTCCAAGTGATCGGCACCTGCTCATTCCATATATACTCGATATGCGCACTGCTATGGCTAAAGGTGGTCACTCCGAAGGGGCACTCTCAAAGGAAGGAAACAGCTCGAAGACTCACTAGGAATCACCGCTGAGTCCCTATAGGTGACTGATCCGGGTATAGATGTAGAACCGATCCCATACTCATCGAGTGAGTCGACTCGCTTCACACTCATAAGAGAACGACACGAGCTTGCACAAGACACATGCAGACTCACCATGCACTGACACACGAATGCAAACCATGCAAACAATCGACTCAAAATCACCACACAAACAAACCACACAAAGAAAGCATACTGACTCATGCACGACTCTAGACTAAGGTGTTAGCATCAAACCCACTAGGTGGCGACATCCTGGGCGGCAGAAGGGTCGCCCAGCTCTTCCCCCATGGCATAGTATTCATCGGCCAGTGCCTCGTCGGCCTCGTAATCGACATGCTCAAGCTCGGGAGGTGCGGATCCTCCAACACCTAAGGCTAGGGTGGTGCGAGCGGGACACTCACTAGCAATGTGGCCGTACCCGTGACAGTGGAAATATTGTATTCGCGATCGACTACTCTCCCCGATAAGAGGGACCTTACCCTTATCATCCCGCCGGGTAGGGGGTGTAGGCAACAATGGGGGAGGTGTAGGTGCCTTGGACAAGAGTGGCGGGGGTGCCGGTGCCAGAGGATGGGCTATAGGAGCTGGGGGATGGGCAAAGGGTGCCGGTGGTTGGGATGGAAATAGATCCCGGGGTGGAGGAGGGCGAGGCCGTGGAGCGAAGTGCTCCTGACGGGTGGGCTCCTGAGGTCGAGCCATGGGAGGCCGCTGATGTGGGCCTATAGAGTGACGGGGCTCGGTACTACGGAGAGGGGTGGGGCCCAACCGATGGCTAGACTCGAACTCTCCCTCAAATTGCTCCATCTCGAGAGCAACCTGATATGCCTCTTCCAACGTCTTGGCATTGCGGCGGAAAAGCTCATGCTGGTAGTGTGGCCGCAAACCACGTCGAAAGCGGGACACGGGCATGGTACTCTCCTCCGTGACACCACATCGTAGAAAGTACTCATCAAACTCCGCGATGTATTCGGAGACGGACCGGTCTCCCTGGCTAAGACTTTGCCATCTATCGATGAGTCGCTGGCGGTATGTGGGAGGAAGGTACTTTTGCCGAAGTTTATTCTTCATCTCAGCCCATGTGTCGATCGGGGGTTCTAGCCGCTGAAGTAGCAGGCTCTCCACATTCTTCCAATAAGTTTGTGCCTGCCCCATAAGTTTCATGGTGGCAAATCGGACCCTTCGACGCTCCGACATATCATACCATTCAAAATAACGGTCCATGCCAAACTCCCAATCTAGGTAGACTTTCGGATCCAAAGACCCGTAAAAAGCGGGAGGATCCGCTCGCACGGTCTTAAGGACCCGATCATCATCCTCATCTCGTTGTGGCTGAAAACCACGACGGCGTTGACCATACCCCTCGTAGGCATTGTCGGACCCATAGTCCTCGAGACCAAGGTCACGGTGTGGTAGTTGGGGAACCCGAGGAGGGGCGGGTGGAGGAACCAGTGGTGGCTGGTTTTGGGCCGTGGGAGCGGCCTGGACTTGGGCCATGGGAGCGGGTTGGACTTGGGCCCCCGCGGGAGGAGGTGCGGGTGGACCTTGGGCTGCCCCAGGAGGGTCCCCGTGTGACATCCTATCTAACCGCCCAACGAGGTCTTGGACCGACCTATCGGAGTTCTCCATGCGTCCCTCCATGGCCCTAAGGCGACCATCCATATTCTCGGAGAAGGTCCGAAAGTTAGCATCGGATTGGTCCAACCTAGCCATAATGGCCATCATCGCCTCTTGTAGGGAGTGGAAGTCTCCCGAGGTATCCCGTGGGTTGGCCATAGGTGGGGGTGGGGGTGAGTACTGAGTACCCCGACGAGTGGGCATGCAAACACACCGACTAGAAGACACCGACTAAAGCAAAACACACTAATGCAAAATGATGCACCTAGACTTAACCAAAACTCGGTACGCGGCGGAGACAATCGACCCGAAGGTCACTCGCACAAGTGTGCGGCCTTCCCGATAGGCGTAACCTAATGGTCGGACAACACCTTTTTATATACCGAGTAAAGGGATGTATGCGACCCAAAAACGACTCTTTTGTTGTTTTGAAAATATGATGATCCTAGACTCGACTTAGACCGACTAATGACTAGACGTAAATGACACTTTTTTTTTCTTTTTGACACCCTAGACTCAACCTCGCTCTGATACCAAATTGATGCGGGATGGGACCACGGACACGACAAGCTCGCGATCGTCCCTTAACGAGGGAAGCGTCGGATGTGCGCGGTTGAGAAACCGGCAATGAGCTAGGGTGGTCGGCTCTCTTTTGCGCCCGGATCGGGTCACGGGACGGCTTCGCTCTCTCTCGCAGCAGTGATATTATAAATTTAAGGCGAGCTAGGTATCCCTACACATGCTCTCTAGCAGCGGCATATAAAGCATATAAAGAATTAAGCTAATGCCAAGTGTAAGGGTGAAGGCGATACCTCCACGCTCTCGGCGTGGCGAAGACGGCACCCGGCCGAAGTTCGTACTCCCGGGAACTTAGTACATTATGTTTACAGCAGTACAAATAAGCCCACTCCACGCAGGGAGGTAAAGGGCGACACAAGTGGCCCCGGGAGGACCAAGTTCGGGTTGACGGGCAGTTTCGGGCAATGCTTCGGCTTCACGCGTACTCGTGCTAGTGGGGGCCCACGTATTGACCGGAGGGGTCGTGTGGGGCCTGATGACTCCTCTGTGGTGGAGACACCTGGAAAGCGTACCCCTGGGATGGCGAGCTGCTGGAACGACCGCCGGACGCCGGGCGGCCCTCGGACGACGCTCGCGGGAACTCGGCCACGAATCTGAAAATTCTGTTTGCAGGCGCGCGACTCGGAGAAAACTGCTGGTGCGATCAGCCCCGTCGTCGAAATGTGACGACGTTAGCGCCGTTGGAAAGCTGACTCAGAATACTTCGACGTAGGGGTCTTCAAAAAAAATAATCAGATCTGTATTTCTGATCATGTATTTTACAAGCTTGCTGGAATCTGGCCAGAACTGCAGGGGCAGGTTCTGACTTCTCTGAAGATCGACGTTGACTGGGGAGAAGACCTCCGAATCTGGAAATAATCTCTTCAGCAAAGTTGAAGATCTATAAGAGAGGAATCCGGGACTATTTTTGGTTTTCTGATTGGAGACGAAATGGATTTTATGGGATTTGTTTACTAGACCTAGGTCGGATCTGGGAAACTGTGGGCAGACTGTTCTTGGGAACTTGGACGTTTTTTTTTAAATGCTTGGAGGGTGAACCAAATATTAAGAAAATTCCTGGTGGTAGAGGGATGTGGACAGAGCTCCCATTAAATTTGGGCGACCCAACAAAAATAAAAAGATGGTTCGAATGGGGTAAACTCAGGGCTGATGAACAGTAAATAGAACCAGGACAGATCTGAAACTTGGACTTGGACGAAAATCAAAAAATAGCTAAAGGATGAATTTTGACGTGATTTTTTTTGTGGGGATAAGGGTTCCAGAGGGGAACCAACCCTGAAATTTTGAGCATCATAAGACGAAGGGAGTGATAGCAGGAATTCGGAGAAGAAGGGTCTATCCTGGGTGGACAGAACACCAAAACCGTTGGCGACGACGCGTCGGCGGCGAGACGATGGCGGCGGCGATCACCGGAGTTGCTTCAGATGCTGGAGGGGATCAAGGGGGAAGGGATTACACTCTAGAAAGGGGAGCTGGAGGTGGAGGAACCAGGGAGAGAGAGGGGAGGGGTGCAAATCTCACTTGGGGGCAAATGCCAATTTTCTCTTCATTAATTCAATCAATATGAAAATACAAGTATATATATGCAAGGGATCTAACCTATTCTAAGCCCTTGGATCAAGGGCTGCTTAATGAAGGGTGGGGATGTGGTTTGACAACCACATTAAATCCCATTAAACAACATGGTTCGCCCCCCCCTTTAAGAGGACAATTTAGAATTGTCTTCTTTAATTAATTCTAGGTCCAAGTCCAAGGTTGGACCATGGACCAGCCACCTTGGACCCAGGAGTCCAGGTGGACCAATAAGGAGGAGGGAGGGGGCCCCTGCAGGGCCTACATGCACATTTGCAAAGAAACCCAATGGCATTTTGCAAATAAACCCACTAAGACCTACTATTGTGTACCCATATATCACAAGGGCGTACACACAAATACAAAAGGACGTAGATGCAAACACAAAGTGAGCGGGCTGACGTTGATGTCCCCATCAGAGTCTAGGTTGGGACGGGGTCCCATGTTATTGGCATCATCCGGTCGTGAAGTGAACCTAGAAGACATAGAGAATCGAATAATTCTTGAGGATTGGTTGTCTAGGTTATCCCGGGGACGTCTCTCCTCACGCCCGTAGTGTTGGGACCTCTCATAAGGATCATAGTCTAACCCTTTCCTATCAAACTCATCCTGTGGAGGCAAGACTCTAAGGCCATTGCTCATAAGTGGGGGTTCATTGGCTTCCCATCCAGATCCATCCCGAGGTGACCAAGCTCTAGGGCCGTGGCTCCTTTTTGCTTCAAACCGGTCAAGTCGAGTGGTGAGGGTATCTAGACAGTTATGAATCTTGTTGATGAGAGTGTCAAATTGGTCCATGGGTACTTGGGTCATCTCCCTATGGTGGTCATGCAAGGATCAATGGAGAACACGATGCAAGGGAGACCCAAATGCCAATGCCCTAGGACTAGACTCATAGAGATAAGTCTAAAACTTGCTCTGATACCATTTGATGTGACACGACCCCTTGGACCTGAATTTGCAAGCAACCGGGCCGAACGGCGATATCTCACAAGCGGGTTCACCCACGATGCGCGCACCCGGGCCCGTAGGCGGACCGACGATGATGGTGAGGGTCCGAAGTTGGACCTTGGGGTTCCAAGGATATGGCTGGCTGGGGATGGACCCCAATGGGATAGGGATGCCCAACTTCAAGGGCGGCCGGCACGCCGAGGGCGTGGGATGTAGTGTCTCCCTCACAACTCACCCGTGGTGGCACTCGAATTGATGGAAAATTGGAACGAGCTCTCTCTCACTGCCGACGGCGCATTTAGAGATAATACTAAACTAAGCAAAGGTAAGAAACCAGTAGAGGAGAGTGGTCCGAAGCTCACCTGATCGGTGTGAAGACACCGATCCCGGCCGAAGACGAGGGCGAGCGGGGGAGTGTGGGTTCCCCGCACACTGCGTCGGTGTAGCTTCCCCTGTTCAAATATTACATGCACTACTCCCCACGCAGGGGGGTTGGACTAGGGAAAGGAAAATTTTAGTTACAAACAAACACTACCTCCGCACAGGGAGGGGCGTTAAGCCGGCCAGGCGGGGTGGGGTGGTGAACTAGCTAGTGCCGGTCGGTCTGCCCAGTCCTGAAATGATCGGGTAGGGCGCTGATGTACATGCTGCCGCGCCTTCCTACGAACTCAGAATCCAAGGAAACTGGCGCCGAAACATCGCTGACAGACCCTGGCACGTTTGTAAATTTCTGTAGGTGGTTCCGACGTCATCACCGGCTGGGGCGATCTCTGGAACAGGGTCCCTGCACTCTGACTCAGTCTGATCCCAGGGTGCAGTAGCCGAAAGATTCGGGTGCCACGACCTCTCCCGGAGCCCGAACGTGACGATACCAAGACGAGAACTTCCACTGGCGAGTCTTCTTCGAGTAGCAACCAGGGGGGGCACCAGACAATGTCGGGGCAGAGAGGGAGAGCCCGTTGAGTGAGGAGGGGTCTGGACAGATCCTGAGTAACATGTTCAGCGCACCTGGGGGAGAAAATTCGGAACGGGTAGCCCCAAACTCCAATCAAAGCTCCGCCTATGGGGTTGCGTGGGGGACTGGTAGAACTTCGACACGGTCAAGCGGCGCACATTGGAAGGGAAGGGTGAGACCGTGGCAGCTTCTGCACTGCAGCTCTGCCTTCCAGCCAGGGCCACCTTGCGCAGTCAGGGGAGAACGGGTCCACCGGACAGCAAGATGTCGGATGCCGGCGAGACCACCTCGGCTGCGAAGACGACCGGTAGAGCTTTCCGTCAATGTAGGCCACACCTTCAGGGGCTCCGGGATGTGGTCTAGGGCGGCGCTGCAACAAGCTGTCGATCTGCAGGTCTTCAGCTGCACACAGATTAGAAGATAGAATGGTTGAGGGGGTGGTTTCTTTGGTGGAGGGGAAGGGGATATGAATGTTTTGGTGGTGGGGAAGGGTTGGGAGGTGGGAAGGGAAGGTGAGGGAGGGTGGCAGGGGCAGAGCTAGCAGGGGGAGAGGGGTGGGTGTGCAGGTGGCCTTGGAGGAGGTGGTGGGGAGATGGGGGCACAAATGGCTTGGGGGAATGGGGAGGGCTTCTCTTTGATTTGAGTGGAGGGTTAATAGAAGGGTTAATGGTGGCCTAGGGAATGGGAAGGGTTGCCTTGGGGAGGGGAAGGGGTGCTTGGGAGAAGGGATTCCCCCTTGGGAAGTTGAAAGGTTGTATGGGGAAGGGGAAAGGTTGCTTGGGAAGTGGTGGGAGTAAAGGGGAGTTAAGGGGTCTTGGGGAGATGAAAGGTTGGGGGGGATGAGGTGGAAGATGAGGTGGCAAGGAGAGGAGAGAGAGGGGTTCAAAATTTGGAGAGAGAGAGGGGAAGAGAGAGAGAGGGGTTCGCCCCCTTTAGAGAGAGAGAGAGATAGGGAGAGAGAGAGAGCTAGAGAAAGAAGGAGGCACAACTCTTGTGGATAAATTCTTTTCTCAATAATTCATTAGCTCCAAATGGAGGGATTGGGGTCCTATTTATAGGAATCCTACAATTTAACATAAGACCCTGAGTTTTAGACTAATGACAATAAACCAAGGGGGGAAGGGGGCGCCCATGGGCCTAGCCCACTTAATTGGGCCCAACTGACTCATTAACCACTCTAATGCCAATTAACCTAGGGACATGACTTAAATAAAAGGAAAATTACATAATAAGAAAATGAAAGATACATTATATGACTCAGAATAAACTGGCGAACAAGATGTAGCACTGCTGGCGATCATCAGGAACCCCAAAAATGTGGAGTGGTCGGAGATGTCCCCATCAAGGGGGAGAGGGAATGCATATAAAAGCATCCTCCCCGCCAACCTGCCAACCCTTTGGAAGAAAGAGAGTGCAGGCACCCTCCGAAGAGTGAAAGAAATGATGAGAAGAGCGGAAGAGGAAAAAAGAGGCTGTGGGGGGGAGAACAGAGCTGGACGAGGAGGCAGGGGAAAGCCCGGAAAGGAGGGAGCTTAGCTGGCTTCCTCCCCCCTCCATGGAGCGAGCAAGGAGAGATGGGCGGCAGGGAAGCCTAAAGCCCCCATTCATCCACCATCTCGCCCCCCTGCAAGCGCCGCCAGAACTGATAAAAAGAAGACGACATGCCTCCACACGTCGAACCGTCTTTAAGTCTGTCCGCTGGCCGTCGAACCCTCTTTAAACCCGAAGCAGCAAGAACTCTCTGCCCCCCATCATCGGCAGCCTCATCTTCCGGAGCATCTTCCATGCTCCAAATACAACGGCACAACGCTACGTGAAGAAAGAATGAAGAAAGACTATCAGGGAAACCCCTAAGCGGTGGAGAGGAAGGGATGCCCTTTAGACCTTTTATAGGCGAAGGGAGGCTATTTGCCTTAAATGATTCTCTCCTCGAAAACACGCCAAAGGGATCTCTCCCTACAAATGGTCACCTCAAACTTCTCATTTTTTGCCCCAGCGGGATACACGAAGCGGCCAGGCATTCAAAGCATGAGAAAATGGAAAGACACCCTGTCAGACGCTCACCCAACCATCAGGCGAGATCCACGCAGAAAGTATCGGCTCTTTCCAACCACTGCAGATACGCTGAGCAAAATACAGCAATGGCGATACGGAACAGATAAGTCTTCATCATAATGCTACTGCCTTGTCTATTTTTCTACACAAAAGAGGAAGTTCTTTTTCTTCAAAAAGGAAAAAGGCATACAAAAAGAGGAAGCAAAGCAGATACATCAGGCCTCCGGCCCACCTTGAAGCCCGGAAGTGGAGGGCTCAAACGGTCTGCCCCCAGCATCTTCGGTAATGGCCGACCCTGGCACTGACCCCACCGGCGTGGGAACTACCTCGGTTGCATGCCCTCCCGAGGCATCCGGAGTTGGAGACCCCTCGAACGAAGAGCCCCCGGGATCCTCTTCATCCTGTGCCGAAGCAGAGGAACTGGAGGATGACAAGTCCGAGTCACAACGTTGCCAGGATTGGAAGTCAACTACCCCGGACGCCTGCTCCTCGGCATAAGAGACGGCCCGGTCGTAGCCTTACTTGAACCCCTTGCGGATGCCCCAGTGAAGTGCTAACTCGTAGTAGGGGGGTAGCCTCCTTAAGGTTGACCCGGTAGGCCTCTGAGCTTTTGTACTGCTCGAGAGCCTCCGCCCTGGCCGATCCCACCCTACCAGCGAGCTCGGCCTTCTCCCGCTCCGCCTCGGTTGACTTCCGCTCGGCCTCAGTCGTCCGCTTTTTGGCCTCTGCCGCCTGCTTCTCCGCCTCGGCCCGATCAGCCTCGGCCACCCGCCGAAGGCGCTCGGCTTCCTCCGTTCGGTCTACCAGCTCTGCATGTTCGGTCTCCCACCTGCCATCTAGCTCAACGCGTGCAAGGCGCTCCTCTTCAAGAAGCTTGTTCTTCCTCTTGAGCGATTCACGGGCCTTAGCTAGCTGCTCGGTTATCGACCGGGACTCCACCTGGCTCGACCGCACCAGCTCCCTGACTGAGGAAAGCTCCCTCCGAAGCCCATCATGCTCCTCGGCAAGCTGAGCCAACCTCCTGTCAGACCCACCAAGGGTCCAGGCCAGGTTCGCTCGCTCCCACTCAGACCGAGAGTACGCTTCTACCAGAGTGGCCCTCATCTGGGCCAGGGCCAGGCCGCCCTCCATAACCCCAGCGAGGGTCGTGGACGGAGAGTACTGCCTACCTCCCCCCCTCACCTTCGCAGATATATCACGGCATGCCCGGTGCAGAGGGCCCGAGATACCAAGCCACTCCAAGGCCACCGAAATAGAGAACCCCCCATCACCCGGCGCCCCACCGAGTGGCTCAGACCAAGCCCCGGCCTCGGTCGCCTCTCGTGCCTCGGCCGGATTTTCTTGCGGCCCCCCAACCTGGACCAGCTCGGCACCTGCACCATCGCCTGAAGCGCCAGACTCGGCCACGGCCCCAGCATCCCCCGCCTCGGCCACGGCCCCCTCAGCTCCTACCGAGGGGAGAGCTGGGCCAGCACCGTTGCTAGTCGCAAGAGCAGCCCCGACCCCCTCGGCTCCGGTCGAAGGAAGGGCCGAGCCCGCATCGTCGCCGCCCGCAGGAGCAGCCCCAACCTCCTCGGCCCCCTCTTGCTCGGCGGGTGGGAGAGCTCGCCCGGTAGGGTCGGCCCCATCATGCTCGGCGGAGGGGCGAGCCGCGGCAAGGTCGCCTCCGACTGTGGGTACGACCCCGACCTTCTTGGCCCGCTTCCTGGCCCTCGCAGCGGCCCGGATCATGCCTTCCACGGGGTCCTTGCGCTTGGACCCCCACGGCCTGGAGGATTCACCCTGGGCCGCCCCCTTTCCCTTATCTCTGGTTCGGGAGTGACCTGTGGGAGCAGCCGATTCATCAGCAGCCGAGTCATCGCCAAGCTCGATCACCTCTGCGGCCTTCTTCAAAGCCTCCCGCTTGGTGTCTGCACGAAGAAGAAGACATATTCAGAAAAAGAAAAATGATCCCAACATCAAAAGGAGAACCTAGTTTGTGGCACCTGAGCCCGACGGATGCAACTACGCAAGAAGACACTGCTCGATATTCTCTGGAGTAACCAGCTCTTCGGTGGATTGGCGGTGCTTCAGCAAGATGGCCGCATATTTCTCCACATGTGGAGGGAACTCATCTTGCGTGGGAGGGATATTCGGGTGGAAATTGGGGATTGCTAGACACCTCCAGGTTTCCTCTACTGAACAAATCCCCACCCAGAAGAATTGAGTTCTTCACCCCTTATGCGAAAAATCCTTCGCCGGCAAGGAGATGCAGCTCTTGTTCCGCCTCGCCTGGATGAAATACAAACCCTTCCTGACTGAAGGATGTGCTTTCAACTCAAAGAAATAGTGAAAGAGGTCCAAGGAAGGAGGAACTCCGCAGTGGCGGCAGAGAATGCGGAAGGCGGAAAGGAGAAGATAAGAGTTGGCTACCAACTGAATGGGTGCCAATAGGAAAAAAATGAAAGCTGAAGAACGAAAGGTTCGAAGGGAAGGCGGAACCCACCCTTCCATGATAGAAGGAAGGTACAGATGTGGCCCGTACGAGAGTCCAGGCTCGTCTCGTGGGGGGAAGCCGCGACAAAGTTGAACTTGTGGGGCAGGCGATACTGGTGCTCCAGCCTTCTCACATCCGCCTCCCCCAGTTCACTACAGTTTGGAATCGGCGCCTTCACCACTGGCTCGTCCTCCCACTCCTCGGCATCCGAACGCTGGTCCACCATGGAGACCGGAGAAGAGTTTGAGGAAAGGCGATCTCGGGACCTCGAAGATTTCAGGGGAGGAGGAAGCCGCCGGACTGCCTCCGCAGTTATCTCCGCCAACTCCACGAATGCCGTGTCAAGCCTCTGATCTTCCGTTGTGCCCTCACGACGCATCGAAGAGCCCAAAAGCAAGAACGGAGGAGAGCCAAAACCCTAAAGATGGAGGAAGTCTGGAAAGACAGCAAGCGCCCAACGCCTATATCCCCACGCGAGAGGCGGCGCGTCGTTCTGACCTCCGAGAAAAGGGGGTCCCTTCAGTTCAAATCCGTCAGGATCATCATTATTATGGGCCCAGGTGACCACGGCACGTGGCTTTCTAACACTGCCAGATCTCCACCCACCTGAGCCACGCTGGTCTAAAACCCCAACAGCTACTCTTCCAAGCTTACTAAAGCTCGGGAGTAGGAGGGGGACAAGTGGAGAGGGGGACTTCTGTAGCCCATCTAAGAGCAGCCAAACTAGGTCCATCAGGACCAAATGAGGCTCAACTCATCCAAGTGACCGCCCCATAGGGCCCACTTAGGCTAAAAAGCCCAATAAGATCACTCGGGATCTCATCCTTCCTCGGCGGCCCTTAGGCTCGGAAGGCCCGAGCGACGGTCAGAACGGAGGAAGACCCATGCCCGAGTTATCCCCTCATCGGGATAGAGGCAAGCGCTCAGCGCCCACTCTAACATATCTTCATCCGAGCTATGTCTATCGCCCGGACAGGGTTGGCACCTTTTATGCTCGGACCGACCGACGACTGCTTATCCACGCTGCCGTTGAGAGCCCTTTATGAGCAGGAGTTAATGAGGATAAGAGACTCATGATCCCTCAAGGCTATGAAGATCCCATGATGAGGACGTAAAGATCCCACGATGAGGACGTAACTCCCTCCTAAAACTCCTCAGCTTACGGGACTCATAAGGTGAGCACACTATATAAACCAGGGACTCCCTCTAGTGAAAGGTAAGGGCAATACACGCCTAAAATTCCCTGAGCAGGAACCACTTCACTACCTTGGTGTAGGGGGATCTCGTGCACCTCTTTCTACCTCCCTCCCTATCTTCCATCATTGCTCTACTGACTTAGGCATCGGAGGATTTTCCCTAGGGAATCTCCCCTGGGCCCCCTGATCCGTTTCCTTTTCTCTACAGTTCACTGTTCGGTGATCATTCTCCCAGCTCAAGAGCCACGCGAGATCACGCCCCTTCAGCCTGCACCCTCTCGGGAACAAGAGCACCTTGATAAATGGGCGGCCAGGCAACAACAACTCGATTTCCTTCAAAAGCAGGTTGGCCCGCAATCTTTCGCGGATGTTCCGGATCCTAGCTTTCACAACATCTGATTCCCTCCCCAGTCCGAGCTCCCCACGTATCGCAAATACGATGAGAATAGCAATCCCTTCATTCATGTGAGGAATTTTATGTATGAATCGGCACAATTTCAATATGACGATCGCCTTATGGTGTACTTGTTCCGTCGATCATTAGATGGGGTGGCTTTGGAGTGGTTCTATGCTTTACCACTCGAGGATGCCGAGAGCTTTAAAGTGGTGAAAGAAAAATTCATTCAGAGATTCCAAGACCGGGTCGGCCCGGAATATTCTTTTACAGACCTTGTGGCAGAGAAAATGAAAGCAGATGAAGATTTTGCCACCTATGCTGACAGGTGGAGGCAGATGACCGCCCGAGCGCCAGGTCACATTCCGGTGGAGGAAAAAGTCAAGTTGCTCATATCAAATGCTACCCCTACCTTCCGCAACATTCTCGCCATGAATGACATATCCAATATGCACCAACTATACAGTTGGGTGAGGTTCATTCAAACACAATTCAAGGACTCCCCTATACATTCTCTTTTTGAAGCCCAGAAGCCCAAATACAATAAGAAATCTCAGGGGCCCGTCACCAAGGGACTCCAAACAAATGAGCAGGTGCAAGCTGTTGCATTTCACTTTTCCAACCAATCAGCACCATTCCACTTCTCGCAAAACTCCTGCAATCCCCAATTCTCCACCCCACAGAATGCCCAACCCACTTTATCCACTCCACAAAACTCTCACCCTACATTCACCGCTCCACAAAACACCTTCCCTACTCGGCAACAATTCCAACAACCTCCGCAATACCACAATGTCCTTCCACCCAACAGTTACACCAACAACAACAAGCACCCGGGTCCGAAGAGAGCCCAGTATCCTCCTTTGCCTGAATCTCTCACGGACATATTTTCGGCTCTCATGTCCATTAATGACATTCAACTTCCTCCTGAACGGCCTAATTGGAACCCGACCATTAATCAGACAAAATATTGCATGTTCCACAGGCAACCTGGCCATACTATTGAAGGATGTTTTCAATTCAAAAATTTGGTATACAACCTGCATGAAGGGCATCGTATAGATTGGGCCGAGATGCACAAGGTCATCGTAGAAATAAAAGAGAAAAGAAGGCTGCTGTCGAGGCAGCAAGTGCAATAGCAATAGACACCACCGCCACAGCAGTAGCCACTGCAACAACTACATCCCATTCAAGACTTGGGGATCCATCAAAACCCCATGCCGAATCATCCTCCCACTCCGCAGTTGCAACCGCCGGCACCGGCCCAAGTTAATCTCATCCAACCCCTAGCTCCCGACGCCGGGTGGTCTTATGACGATGATGCATCGATACAACGGCTCATGGCCCTCCACCATAACCACCGTAGCCTTTCTCCCTCCGCCACCCTCCTACTTAACCATCAAACCCCATCATCCTCTGCATCCACTAAACCCCTCATCCTACCATCCGCCTCCCCCGTTAACCCGTCTCTCTCTACTCCACCACCAGCACCTACATCTGCCACCACCACGCTACTAGTCAACCATTCACCCATTATCCTTCCATCTACCTCTACCTCGTCACCGATACCCGCAACAATCATCACCCCGCCTTCATCAAACCCCTCACCTATCATCCCCATTACCCACATTATTAACCCCACCGAGCCCGTTAAGTCGCTTGTTTTGAGCCCATCAGACGCCGTGCTGGCCCACAACCTAGCCCTTCGGAGCGCGTGTTTGTTCCACAGAAATTATCCTTCCACTGGTGCACCCGCACCCAATCCTCAGTCCTCTCAACAGGCTATTAATTAGGAGGAGGCAGATCCGCTGTCGGGGACACAATATGATCTGTTACATCATCTTGATAGAGTACCTGCAAAGATCTCTGTGCTGGAGTTGATTAAAAGGTCTACCCTTCATCAGGAGGCACTCAGAAGTTTCTTACAGAAGGTAATCGTAAATGAAGATATGGCAGTAGATAGCCTGCCGACAGCTCTGGCTACAATTTCTAAAGGGCCAGCAATTATATTTTCTAAAACTAAACTGGCACCCCCGGAAGCGAGATAGATGCCGCTATGCATTTCCATAACTCTGAATAAAGTAAGCATAGATGCGGCACTAGTAGACACCGGGGCATCTATTAATGTCTGCCCTCTCAGCACCTTGAGAGCCTGCAATTTATCAAAAGATATGTTAAGACCGACCCCTACAACAATAGCAGCATATGACAAATCCCGAAGGGCATGTCATGGGGTGATCACTATTCAGGCCGAGCTTGGGCCTCTCACTATGCCAATTGAATTTTATGTGTTGGACATCGACCCTGTGTTCAAGGCTATTTTGGGTCGTCCGTGGATCGACAACCTTAATGCCGTACCATCTACTGCCCGCCAATGTCTCAAATTCCCTTTCCTAGGGAGTGTGGTTAAGGTGAAGAGCATGACCATGGTCCAGTCTGTCAAGACCGTTTCCGACAAGATCTTACCAACCCTATGGCCTAGCAATCGGCCTGTTATTTCTGTGCTAGATTTGAACTTTCCATGGGCATATGTGCCACGCAAGCCCGTCTCTGTGGCAGTCAACATAAAAGAGAAGCCCAAGATCAGGGATTCAAAGGACTGGTGTATTATATTGAAGTTGGGCTATCAGCCGGGGAGAGGCCTCAGCGCACAGTTACAAGGACAGACCAAGCCAATCCCCAAAGGAAGGAAGATGAACAGGAGGGGCCTCGACTATCGAGAGTCTTCATTTTTAATTCTAGGCGATTCCAGGCCCTTGACCTGGGACTACCGCCAACATTTTATTAAAGGCCCCCTCTAGCCAGGCACATTGAAAGCACAGCCAAGTCAGCTCAAGAAGGAAGATGCAGCTCATGTATTTGCCAGTCCACCATTGTTGCCAAAAGGGCTTATTGATGATGTGATTGATTGTAGTCAAGCATTTACAAGGTTATTCTATGAAGAAGAAAGTCGCCAGAAAGATAAGGGGGTATGGCTTGTATGTTATCAGCCAAAGAAGCCAACTTACCACCAACGGGAAAAGGGGAGCTCCCCCATTATTTTCACTTGGTCCCTTTCCCGTCTCATATCTCTCTTTCAAAAATTGGAATTTATACCCCGTTCACCTTCTGTCTTAATTGATCCGTTCTTGTTTGAAGTCCCTACCGGCTTCCTCATCGTCAGGGATTGTGATTCATGTCCCCCTGTCGATCTTTCAACTCCATGGTTCTCCTCCTCCAATCCTTTTCTCGATATCTTCTGTCCCTCCAAGTACCCTCTCAGGCTCCCTCCTCCACCTTCCTCTCCCTCTTGCTACATGATCTCCACTGATCCCCTCCAAAAAAAATGCCAAATTTGAAATGGAGATCTCAGTGGAAGATTACGCTATCTTTTCTCCATCCTCCTCCCAGAGGCATGAGGCCCCTGCTGCCTCCTTCCCATTAAATTTTCTTTCTCCTAGGTTAGACGTAGGGTCCGTCGAGTCTAGGGAAGTACAGTCTGTTAGGTCTAGAGAAGTAGGGTTCTGTTCTAGGTCGTCCAACCCTTCCTCACCTGAGCCGCGCCCGCTTGCGCGTCATTCTAAATACGTCCCTGATAGGTTCTTCCAGGATCTAGCTCAGCGATGTCATGCTCTTCTGAAGTGCTCGAAAATTATAGCTACGACGATTGCGATCAAAGAAGATGAGGAGCAAGACGGGGTGTGGAGAGATGACGAATTGGGAGTCTATGAAGTCATGGATGAAAAGGACCCGGTTGATCTTGAGGATAGCAACATAGATGACACTGTTGATTTGTATGCACAAGATTTGAAGAGATTTGACGAGCCATCGTCGGTAGTGGATGAACCTACGAAGGAAATAAATCTAGGAACTGAAGAAGACCCCAGGCCCATCATTATTGCCGATAATCTCCCTCCAAGGGTTGAAGAAGTCTTAATTAAGGTCCTAAGGGAGTATAGCAATTCTTTTGCCTGGTCTTACGAGGACATGCCGGGTCTTGACCCCTCTTTAGTGGAACACCGACTCGTACTTAAACCAGGGGTAACACCCGTTAAACAAAGATCAAGAAGATTTCACCCTCACATGGCCTTAAGGATAAAAGAAGAGGTTGATAAATTGTACAAGGCCAAGTTCATTAGAGTGGTCTTATATCCTCAGTGGGTGGTAAACATAGTCCCTGTCATCAAGAAGGATGGAAAGCTGAGCATTTACATTGATTTCAGGGATTTTAATAAGGCATGTCCCAAGGATGATTTCTCGCTACCTCATATAGATGTCTTGGTGGATAACACCGTCGGGTACGAAGCGTTATCATTCATGGATGGTTATTCAGGATACAACCAAATCTGTCTCGCTCCCGAAGATCAAAAGAAAACCTCCTTCACCACGCCTTGGGGTACGTATTGCTATGTGGTCATGCCGTTCGGTTTGAAGAACGTGGGTGCCACTTATCAAAGAGCGATGATGGCTATATTCCATGACATGATGCATGTCTACATGGAAGCCTACGTGGATGACATTTTGGTGAAGTCAAGGACTAAAGAGGAACACCCCGCTATCCTCGTTAAGGTGCTTCAGAGAGCTAGGGAGTACCAATTAAAAATGAATCCAAAGAAGTGTGTTTTTGGAGTCTCTTCAAGGAAGTTGCTAGGCTTCATAGTTAGTAAAAGGGGGATTCAGATTGATCCTAACAAAGCAAAGGCCGTCATGGATATTCCTCCGCCTAAGAATATCACGGAACTTCGAGGATTGATTGGACGATTGTAATTCATTAGAAGATTCATATCCCAACATTCTCAGAGGTGCTGCCCATTCTATGAACTGCTCAAGGCAGGAGTCAAGTTTGAATGGAATAAAGATTGTCAAAAGGCATATGAGGACCTTAAGGAATATTTGACAAATCCCCCAGTTTTGCAACCTCCTGTCCTTGGGAAACCCATGATCCTATACATTTCTATCATTGAGGACTCCCTAGGGGTGGTCTTAGCACAAGTAGATGACGAAGGCAAAGAGCGGGCAGCTTATTACCTCTCCAAGTTATTTAACCCGGCGGAGGCCAAGTACACTACCATGGAGAAAACTTGTACCGCCTTAGTGTGGGTACTCATAAACTAAAACACTATTTTCTAGCCCACCCAGTTAGGTTAATCTCTAGAATGGACCCAATTCACTATCTCTTAGAAAAGCCTATCCTTTCTAGTAGATTAGCTCGCTGGCAGAGCTTCCTCTCTCAGTTTGATATCACATTCGTTGTTCAGAAGGCAATCAAAGGGTTATGCCATCGCTGAGGATCGCGCCCATCTTCCTATCCCCTGTACAGACTCTATTCAGGATGATTTCCCTGATGAGCATCTCTCTTTTCTCACTCATCATCCCTTCTGGTCTCTGCACTTTGACGGTGCACTCAACTCTCAAGGCCGAGGGATAGGTTCTGTTCTACTCACTACGGAAGGGGTGACGATTCCCTTTGCTTATCAGCTTCATTTTTCCTACTACCAACAATATCACCGAATATGAGGCTCTCCTGGCCGGATTGAAGCACTCCTATCTCTTAGGTGCACGCTATTTAAACATCATAGGAGACTCTCAGCTCGTCCTGTGGCAAGTTTTGTCCACTTACCGCACTCGTGACCTGAAGCTCAAGCCATATCAGGATTTGGTCACTCTCTTGACTAGGCAGTTCCGTAAGCTAATCTATATCCACACTCCTCGATCTCAGAACATTCTTGATGATCCGGTCGCATCGCTCTCTTCCTCCCTATCCTTCCCTCTCAGTCGCAGCACTAAGATCATCATCGTCCAGAGATTGGACGGCCCCTCCCTTCAAGATCCTTGGTTCGCCAACCTTAGGAAGACTGTAGAGGCTAGGGCTGAGAAGGAAGATTTGAATTAAGTATCTCTAACTGAGTAAGAGGAAATTCTGGAAGAAGAAGAATCACCCTGGTATCATGAAATCGAGTTGTATTGTAGAGACGGATCGTTCCCAGAAGGGGCAAGTGTCGAGCAGTGTAAAGCTATCAGAAGAGCCACCTCAAGGTACACCATCATTGCTGGAGAATTATATAGGCGCGCTCTCAATGGAATGCTCATGAGATGCCGAGATGATGATGAAGCTTGGAAGGTGGCTGAAGTAGCCCATTCTAGTGAGTGTGGAGGTCATGTCAATGGCCAGGCTCTAGCGAAGAAAATCCTTAGGCAGGGTTACTATTGACCCACTCTAGAGGAAGATTGCTCCCTCTATGTCCGGAGGTGTCTTAAGTGCCAACTAAACACTGATAAAATCTATGCTCCTGCCTCATCTCTTCATCCTCTCTCTGCTCCTTGGCCATTCTCTATGTGGGTTTTCGACATTGTTGGCCTGCTCGGTGATCCCAATTCTCACACTAAGTAAAAATCATTTATCCTTACCGCCACTGAGTACTTCACCAAGTGGGCCGAAGCGAAAGCGTACGCGAAGATCAAAGCTACCACGGTGTGCCGCTTCATCTTGAAGAATATCATCACGCGGTTCGGAGTGCCAAGCAGCATCGTCACCGACAACGGATCCCAGTTCATCTCTCAAGAGCTCCAGGACCTCTGTAAGAAGTTCAATATTATATTGCATCATTCATCGCCATATTATCCTCAAGGCAACGGCCAAGCCGAGGCCACTAATAAAACCCTTCTTAAAATCATAAAGAAACATGTGAATCTCACAAATTCTCTGATGGCCTGAACGTCTAGTGGAAGCTCTATGGGCTTACCGTAGCTCCGTCCATACTCCTACAAGGCAAATACCCTATGCTCTCACTTATGGGATGGAGGCGGTGCTCCCATATGAGATCTTGATCCCTTTCCTAAGGGTACAACTCCATAAGAAACTTAATCTCGATGAACGTCGAGAGGCGTTGCTCATCCAGTTGGAACTCTTGGATAAGAAGAGGATGAATGCGGCCGATCACGTGTCTGTTTATCAAAAGAGAGTTTCGCGTTATTTTCAAAAGAAGATAATCGAGCGTAAATTTCAAATAGAAGATATGGTTTTGAAACGTAAATTTATTCGGTCCGGAGGTCCTAGGTCCAAATTGCAACCTAACTGGGAAGGGCCATTTTTCGTTAGAGAGGCTTATCCAGGGAATGCATATCGCTTAGTCAATGTAGAAGGTGAGGAGCTGTCTCATGCTTGGAATGGGTTGTATCTTAAGCGCTTCTATCCATATAGTCATGCTAATAAAGGCTCGGTAACAAGTTGTCCCTTTCCTTGATCATGAAGGAGGATTCCGAGGTTGGTAATTCACACACTTCACGACGTCCCTGGTCGGGTTCCCCAATTATGTAAACACCGTTTCTCCTTGGCCATGCTTGGAGAAAGTCAAGGTCCCTATCCGTTTCTCTCCTCGACTGAATCTAGGGGCAAGAGGTGAATAACGGGGCGACGACTAATCTAGACGCCCTTATGAGAGGAGGTCTCAAATAGGGGCAGTCCGTTATGACTTGATTCCACAAGAAAGAACAATACATCAAAAGAAAGAAAAAGAAGGGGCAACGGTCATGGCAAAAAAAAATAAGATCTATTTCAAAAAGTCCGTATCTCGAAGTCCAAAGCTCCAAAAACATAAAGCTAGATAGAGCAAGAGTGGCAGTACAGTTTCCCCGCGGGACGTTATGAGTCCGGTCGTACACGTGCCTAGGGTGGATAAAGGTTCGATGACGGACACAAAGCCCCAGTGCAATAGACCGAATCTCTGAAAGGGTTGTTGTGCGAAAGACTCAAGCCCTAAAAACCTCTATACCTGGCCTAAGCTTATCCCCTGAATTCTATTTTTCTTTTAGGACCGGACAGTACCCTGGGTTTGGCCTCGGTAGAAGCACTGTCATGCAGATTGGCCCTGGCGAGGGATTGTCACCTCAAAAGCACGCCGACCTCAGGAGATTCCTAGTGATACAGGTAGGGCTCTTGTTGCCGGGACAGAATTAGCCTCCAAAATCAAAAAAATCAGATATTCCAGAATCCAAAAAAAAAATCAGATATTTTAAAATCCAAAAAAATCAGATATTTCAAAATCTAAAAAATTAGATATTTCAAAATCCACAAAAAAATCAGATATTCCAAAATTCACAAAAAAAATATTTTCAAAAATTTTAAAAATGCCATCATCATTGCATAACATAGCATGCATTTGCATTCATATTCATTGCATTTTTCACCTATTTAATAAGGCTCCACTCCTTGACCAAATATCAAGAATTGGTCATTCTCTAACTTGCTGCAGGCAAGGGGTTGAGCCAAAGAATAGATCTAACTTGTTTCTTATTTTTAGTGTGTGCAGATACAATTTTAATTCTCTAGGATTCGAAGCTCTCAAGTGTCTTCATCTCCTATCCCTTGCGGTCCTTTGTTAGACCGCTAACCATACACTTGCGGTCGTGGAGAAGACCGCTATTCTCACCCAAGGACCAAATTCTCACGTTTCTCTGTTTATCCTCCTTAGTGGTCCTTTGATAGACCATTTATCCTTTCCTGGCGGTCTAATGGCGACCGCTAGCCATTCCCGAGAACCAGAAAACTGAGTTTTTTCCTGAGCCATGTTCTTAGCGGTCTATCTCTAGACTATTTTTCTTTTCATAGCAGTCGTTTGCTAGACCGTTTATCATACAGAAAACTCTGCTTTATTCAATTAATCATGCTAAAACATGAGTCCATTACACATCTTTTCAAACAAACTATTCATTTATTCATCCAAGGTTCATCATACATCATTCTATCAATAAAAATGCAAAGTTCATATCATAAATATCAAAATACATTCAATTTCCTATCCGCGCACGGCCGGATCTTGCGCAACTCTTTCACATAAGCTCGATACTCCTCTTCCTTCTCTGTCACCTCCGCTGGTAAGGTACGGACTCGGCTGATCTCCCACATAGTCAGAGCGCTCCGGACTGTCCATTCGTCCTCCTCGGTCCCAATCTTCCTAGCTTGAAGGGGAGGATGGTGTGATAGTGCTAGAACCTTAGTTTGGGGTAGCCCGATTTGCAAGTAGCACCGGTGCGGGTTGTAGATCGCCAAGGTGGTATTCCCCACTAGCCGCAGGTCTAGGCCCGGTCGTCATGGTAATCTCATAGTAGTGTCTTGAAGAAGTCAGGGCCGCATCATGAACTTATCAATTGGCAAAGTGTTGAGGAAGAGGCGCCATTTTTCCCTTGTCTTCTTATCTGCCGTCCGACACTCAACCTGTGAAGAGAACCCAAATGTGCCTCCTATGTAGTAGAGTGAGTGGCTCCCAAATATGCGGCTAGCTGAAGGAACGTTCTCCTTGAATAAGAACTTCAATCTAACTCCCAACCAACACTCAAGGACAATCATGGACCCGAAGAGAGGCCCTCCTAAACAAGCTAAGCTAAGGCCCTCATACAGGTATGAAAGAATGGCCTGAGAAATGGACAAACCCCGCCACAAGCCACTAATGATGCTAAGGTTTTGGATATCTAAAAGGTGGTCATGTTGGTTTTAATGTGTCCCTTCTTTTGCAAGACGGGCTATGATGCCAACTATGATAAGGATAGTATGAGTCAAATGATGAAATCACTCAACCTATGAACATGTGAATCATAGACCTAGACAACCAGCACAAGCTCTAGCATGGGCATGCTATCTCAATCAAGACTAAACTAAGCAAAGAAAAAAAAACACACGCCGGGGCGTAGAGCAAGGAAATAAAGAAAAGCACACCATATAGGTGGAACAAGCAAAATAAAGAGGAGATATGATGAAGAAGAAAGCTACTGCCCAAACTAAGGAAAGACGTGATCGCCACTAAGGTAAAAACAAGCCAAAGACCTGATAAGTACCTTCGAATAGGAGGATGATGCACCCGCCCACGGGAGAGAGAAAACCAATCAGGAAACTATAGCTCTGCGAAATGTAACGGTCGAAGACTGATGCGCCACAGGAAGTGTGACGGCCCACGATACACTGCTACAAGACTCTAACGTGCCTCTGATAGACCGTCAGAGATTCTGCAGAATAGAAGTTGGGAATCTTTGATCTCCAAGCTTTCTAGCCGGTCGGGAAGCTTGGGCCTCGTGCTATGGGCTCTGTAAACCTGCAAAAGAGTGTAGAACACAAGAAAAATAACCCAGATTAGACCTTGGACAAAGTAGTATCTATAAGCCAAAGAAACTTAAGAACATGCAAAAGGAAAGGAAAATACTGGGGAGGTTGGTTTTTTAACCCCTCTGAGGCATTTTAAAAGATGGGGGATGTTTTGAATGAATGCAGAAGATGCAAGAACGTGGTAGAAGAGGAGGGACAATGCTTATGATGCTTGGAAGAGGGAAAAGACACTAAGATGCCAACTTGACTGAACTAAACCCTTAGAATCAATACTCCCTAGACCGTGGAAGCAGATGGACGTGGGAAGCAGCTCTCCTTGGTTGGTTCTAGCTTTAGGATGCGGCAGCACTTCGACGCAAACTCCAGATGTCTCCCCCTCAAGCCATGAAGTCAAGGGTTATATTTATAGACTCTCTAACTTTCTAGTCGAGTAGAGGATAATCCAACTAGAATGTAGGATGTTTCTTAGCAAACTCTTGAAGATAATACTTCCAAGAGTCCACAGAAACAAACAGAAGGTCCTGAGGATCAAATTTGACGGAGAAACCCTCAGATCAAACTCTTAATTCGGCCACGGAGCAGTAGAGAAAGAGCAGTTCTGCTAGAACTCTCTGTGGGATGTAACGGTCTTACGATAAACCGCCATATGAATGTAACGCTCCATGCCTGGACCGTCACAGAACCTTATCCATTAAAAGATAAGACCAACATGCGTGATTTTCGAAGCAAGGACTCTCTGGAGAATGTAACGGTCAAGGATAGATGCGTCACAGTGCATGTAACGGCCGCACGATAAACTGTCACATCCAACGAATAGGCTAAAAAATAAGCTTGAAATAAGCCTTAAGCTTAAGGATTCTGGCTTGATGTAACGGACCAAGGTAGATGCGTTAGAGGATTGTAACGCGCCAATGAAGGACCGTTAGAGACAATAGAGTTCAAATGAACTGAGAGTTTGCTAAGCTTCGTCCAGCGGAAAGAGGTAAGAAACTAGACCCAACAAAGGAAACATGACCCATGAAATAAACTTCAAATTGACTAAGAAGTCCCCATAAGGGTGAACAACTCGGAGCATCATATAAAATGAACAAGGAGATGACCCAACTTATTGGTCATAAAACGAGTGTCAACATATGCCCCTCCTTAACGTCCTCTTTGCTGGGGAGCGAGCGGAGGTGAAGCGAAAGCGAAATAGAACATGGAGATGAAGTGAAGATGAAGCGGAGCAGACTGAAAAGCAGGCGTTAAGATAAACGACACCCGTTCTCAACCAACGAGCGATAGGAATTTTCTCGAAAAACTTCGGACTAACCACAAGGAAATATCCAATCAAATGACGCATGTCCGGAGGAACTAACAACTAAGGAAAGGAAAACACGGCCAGCAGCTGGAGCAACGGAAAGGAAAGAAACAAGCAATTAAATTCCAGACATGAATCTTCAGCTAACTAGATCAAGCGAGCAGACCGAAGAAAAACCTTCCAATTCAGAGTGGAATGACTCTCCTTATTCGAGATCAATGAACATAAAGTTAATCACCATTACTGAAACTGTAACACCCCGAATAAAACTAAGGAATAAATATATTCTAAATAAATGTAAGTTGCATAAAGAAGACCAAATAGAAATGATGGGTCGTAATAAATTAATTATCTTTCCCCGTTACACAAAAAAAATAAATGGAGCCCAAACAATATAACTCATATATGTACACTTAATGGGCCTTAACATGTATATTTTATTTTCCCTAGATATAATTTTTAAGAGCCAAAAAAAAAACAAATGGCCATCTACTAACCCAAAGCCCATATTTAATAAACACCCACAAATATGCATACGTATTGCAAACCCCATTGAAGCCTAAAATAATGCAACCCTCTATATATATTTTTATGCCACTCGGTTGCACCAAGGGCCAACCCAAATTACCACCCGCATAACCCAACCCACGAAGGTGGGCCTTCACCCAAAAAGCAACCAAACAAACCTCTTCTAACCCAAACCCAAAACCCATGAACGTGCAAACCCAACCCAAATGCCCATATGCATGTTCGAGTGTTAGCTTTTAGGATTTTGACATAAGAAAATGGCAAGCGGCCACTAACCGGGAAGGGTGGAGAAATGTCGGGGAAGGTTTTCAATGCTTGCTTCCATTTGGCATCCGAACCCTCCAGAACCGCTACACTCCTATAAGAACACCCCCACCTCGGACGCTGCAGTATTTTTCCTATTGCTGTCAAAGAAGGAGTCTTCTTCCCTCAAGGCCTCTGCACCCATCTTCCTCCTGCTAATCGTCCAAGCCACGAAGGGCTTCTGCTTCCTCTTCTGCAACGTGAAGCCCTGCATCCTCTTCTTCCTTTGCCACCATCCTGCTGGCTGATACGAGAAGGGGCACTCTTTCTCTTCCATCTTCATCCTGCTGATCAAGAAGTCCTTCATCTCCATCCTCTGTTTCGAAGTTACTGAAACAGAAAACCATTCTTCACTGTTCATCATCATCTAATCGACCCAAAAGGTAGGTGTTCTCTCTGACAGCTAAACACAATTAACAAGGATAATACATACTCCTATGATCATAACAACATGCTTATATCTCATGTTCGAGTTCATAGTCTCAAGTTTCTCGTAGGTCTTCTCAAGTTTCGTAGCCCAAACAAAAATTAATTCATCATTGTAGGTGTTCTCTCTTCATGCCAAAGATTATAATTAGATTAAACCTCACATGATATTTCTGCATGATTTTTACTACATGATTTCTTTCGTGTTTTGGTTTAATACTATAGAAGTTAGTTGTGGAGTTTTCGCCTTAATAACTTGTACGTGGGTATCGGAGTCTCCTTTGGCCATGAAAATTTATGGGCGTACTAGTGGGATGGTGACCGAGACAGTGAGAGTCGTTGCACCATTTTTCGTGCCTCCTATCTGATGAGGACATCAAGAGCTTATGAGTTGTATTTTGTGTATTGGCTTGGATTGGTGTGTATTATGGGTTGTATTGGCTTGAAGTGTATGTAAATTTTGATTTCTTTCATTTGGGCCATCCTTGTAAGGCTTATATCAAGCCAATGGGCCATTTGTTATGTCAAGTCCAAGGCTAGGTTGCCATTAGTAGAGTCCATTAAGAGTGTTACTTCATAGTGGGTCATTAAGGCACTTAAGGCCCAAATTGGGTTCCACTCTCTCATGGGCCATCTAAGTGGGAGTGGCCCAAGTCTAGCATGATCTAATGGGAGGCTCTTGGCCCATGAATGGCCTTGGCCCATGGAAGGGGGCGCAAGGTTCCTTGTCTTATTAGGCATGGTAGTTGTGGTTTAGGTGGTGTTTGAATAGATCTAGTCCAAGGTTGAATAAGTATGGTCAAATTAGATTAAACTAATGTATTAAATGTGTGATTCACATTGTATCCCAGCCCTTCAATCCAAACCCCTAGATCCAAGGGTTGAGGTTGAGTTTGGTTGGCATCCTATATAAGGTTGTATTTTTCATATTGAATGAATTAATGAAGAGAAAATAGGCATTTGCCCCCAAGTGAGATTTGCGCCCCTCCCCTCTCTCTCCCTGGTTCCTCCACCCCCTCTCCCCTTTCTAGAGTGTAATCCCTTCCCCCTTGATCCCCTCCAGCATCTGAAGCAACTCCGGTGATCGCCGCCGCCATCGACTCGCCGCCGACGCGTCGTTGCCAACGGTTTCGGTGTTCTGTCCACTCAGGACAGATCCTTCTTCTCCGAATTCCTGCTATCACTCCCTTCGTCTTCTGAAGCTCAAAATTTTAGGGTTGGTTCCCCTCTAGAACCCTTATCCCCACAAAAAAAATCACGTCAAAATTCATTCTTTAGCTATGTTTTGATTTTCGTCCAAGTCCAAGTTCCAGATCTGTCCTGGTTCTGTTTACTGTTCATCAGCTCTGAGTTTACCCCATTCGAACCATCTTTTTATTTTTGTTGGGTCGCCCAAATTTATTGGGAGTTCTGTCCACATATATCTACCACCAGGAATTTTCTTAATTTTTGATAAGGTCTCTAGGTATTTTTCAAATTTCGTCCAAGTTCCCAAGAACAGTCTGCCCACAGTTTCCCAGATCCGACCCAGGTCTAGTAAAAAAATCCCAGAAAATCCATTTCTTCTCCAATCAAAAAACAAAAAATAGTCCCGGATTCCTCTCTCAGAGACCTTCAACTTTGCTGAAGAAATCATTGCCAGATTCAGAGGTCTTCTCTCCGGTCAACGTCGATCTTCAGAGAAGATAGATCCTGCCCCTGCAGTTCTGGCCCGAATTCAGCAAGATTGTAAATTCAACAATCAGAAATACAGCAGTTTCCTCCAAGTCGCGCGCCTGCAAACAGAAGTTCAGGTTTGTGGCCGAGTTCCCCGCGAGCGTCGTCCGAGGGCCGCCCGGCGTCCGGCGGTCGTTCCAGCAGCTCGCCATCCCAGGGGAACGCTTCCCAAGTGTCTCCAGAACAGAGGAGTCATCAGGCCCCACACGACCCCTCCGGTCAGCACGTGGGCCCCCACTAACACGAGTACGCGTGAAGCCGAAGCATCACCCGGAACCGCCCGTCAACCCGAAACTGGTCCTCCCGGGCCCGCTTGTGTCGCCCTTTACCTCCCTGCGTGGAGTGGGCTTAGTTGCATTGCTGTAACCATAATGTATTAAGTTCCCGTGGGTACGAGTTCCGGCCGGGTCCCATCTTCGCCACGCCGAGAGCGTGGAGGTATCGCCTTCACCCTTACACTTGGCATTAGCTAAATTCTTTATATGCTTTATATGCCGCTGCTAGAGAGCATGTGTAGGGATACCTAGCCCGCTTTCAATTTATAATATCACTGCTACGAGAAAGAGCGAAGCCGTCCCGGGACCCGATCCGGGCACAAGTGAGAGCTGACCACCCTAGCTCATAGCCGGTTTCTCAACCGCGCACATCCGACGCTTCCCTCGTTAAGGGACGATCGCGAGCTTGCCGTGTCCGTGTCTCGTCCCGCATCAATTTGGTATCAGAGCGAGTTGAGTCTAGGGTGTCTAAAGTCAAAAAAAAAAAAAAGAAGAGTGTCATTTACGTCTAGTCATTAGTCGGTTTAAGTCGAGTCTAGGATCATCATATTTTTAAAACAACAAAAAGAGTCATTTTTGGGTCGCATACATCCCTTTACTCGGTATATAAAAAGGTGTTGTCCGACCGTTAGGTTACGCCTATCGGGAAGGCCGCACACTTGTGCGAGTGACCTTCGGGTCGATTGTCTCCGCCGCGTACCGAGTTTTGGTTAAGTCTAGGTGCATCATTTTGCATTAGTGTGTTTTGCTTTAGTCGGTGTCTTCTAGTCGGTGTGTTTGCATGCCCACTCGTCGGGGTACTCAGTACTCACCCCCACCCCCACCTATGGCCAACCCACGGGATACCTCGGGAGACTTCCACTTCCTACAAGAGGCGATGATGGCCATTCGATGCTAACTTTCGGACCTTCTCCGAGAATATGGATGGTCGCCTTAGAGCCATGGAGGGACGCATGGAGAACTCCGATAGGTCGGTCCAAGACCTCATTGGGCGGTTAGATAGGATGTCACACGGGGACCCTCTTGGGGCAGCCCAAGGTCCACCCGCACCTCCTCCCGCGGGGGCCCAAGTCCAACCCGCTCCCATGGCCCAAGTCCAGGCCGCTCCCGCGGCCCAAAACCAGCCACCACTGGTTCCTCCACCCGCCCCTCCTCGGGTTCCCCAACTACCACACCGTGACCTTGGTCTCGAGGACTATGGGTCCGACAATGCCTACGAGGGGTATGGTCAACGCCGTAGTGGTTTTCAGCCACAACGAGATGAGGATGATGATCGGGTCCTTAAGACCGTGCGAGCGGATCCTCCCGCTTTTTACGGGTCTTTGGATCCGAAAGTCTACCTAGATTGGGAGTTTGGCATGGACCGTTATTTTGAATGGTATGATATGTCGGAGCGTCGAAGGGTCCGATTTGCCACCATGAAACTTATGGGGCAGGCACAAACTTATTGGAAGAATGTGGAGAGCCTGCTACTTCAGCGGCTAGAACCCCCGATCAACACATGGGCCGAGATGAAGAATAAACTTCGGCAAAAGTACCTTCCTCCCACATACCGCCAGCGACTCATCGATAGATGGCAAAGTCTTAGCCAGGGAGACCGGTCCATCTCCGAATACATCGCGGAGTTTGATGAGTACTTTCTACGATGTGGTGTCACGGAGGAGAGTACCATGCCCGTGTCCCGCTTTCGACGTGGTTTGCGGCCACACTACCAGTATGAGCTTTTCCGCCGCAATGCCAAGACGTTGGAAGAGGCATACCAGGTTGCTCTCGAGATGGAGCAATTTAAGGGAGAGTTCGAGTCTAGCCATCGGTTGGGCCCCACCCCTCTCCGTAGTACCGAGCCCCGTCACTCTATAGGCCCACATCAGCGGCCTCCCATGGCTCGACCTCAGGAGCCCACCCGTCAGGAGCACTTCGCTCCACGGCCTCACCCTCCTCCACCCCGGGATCTATTTCCATCCCAACCACCGGCACCCTTTGCCCGTCCCCCAGCTCCTATAGCCCGTCCTCTGGCACCGGCACCCCCTCCACTCTTGTCCAAGGTACCTACACCTCCCCCATTGTTGCCCACACCCCCTACCCGGCGGGATGATAAGGGTAAGGCCCCTCTTATCGAGGAGAGTAGTCGATCGCGAATACAGTGTTTCCACTGTCACGGGTATGGCCACATTACTAGTGAGTGTCCCGCTCGCACCACCCTAGCCTTAGGTGTTGGCGGATCCGCACCTCCCGAGCTTGAGCATGTCGATTATGAGGCCGATGAGGCACTGGCCGATGAATACTATGCCATGGGGGAAGAGCTGGGCGACCCTTCGGCCACCCAGGATGTCGCCACCTAGTGGGTTTGATGCTACCACCTTAGTCTAGAGTCGTGCATGAGTCAGTGTGCTTTCTTTGTGTGGTTTGTTTGTGTGGTGATTTTGAGTCGATTGTTTGCATGGTTTGCATTCGTGTGTCTGTGCATAGTGAGTCTGCATATGTCTTGTGCAAGCTCGTTGTCGGTCTCTTACGAGTAAGAGGCGAGCGGACTCACTTGATGAGTATGGGATCAGTTTTACTTCTATATCCGGATCAGTCACCTATAGGGACTCAGCGGTGATTCCTAGTGAGTCTTCGAGCTGTCTCCTTCCTTTTGAGAGTGCCCCTTCGGAGTGACCACCTTTAGCCATAGCAGTTCGCATATCGAGTATATATGGAATGAGCAGGTGCCGATCACTTGGAGTGGAGCATACCCGCGCTACTTAGCACGGTGACGGATCCGCCGGAGTACTCGCGCAGCCATACCCCTACTCGACGGGGTCGAGTTCCTCCCACCCGGGGAGAATTGATGAGGACATCAAGAGCTTATGAGTTGTATTTTGTGTATTGGCTTAGATTGGTGTGTATTATGGGTTGTATTGGCTTGAAGTGTATGTAAATTTTGATTTCTTTCATTTGGGCCATTCTTGTAAGGCTTATATCAAGCCAATGGGCCATTTGTTATGTCAAGTCCAAGGCTAGGTTGCCATTAGTAGAGTCCATTAAGAGTGTTACTTCATAGTGGGTCATTAAGGCACTTAAGGCCCAAATTGGGTTCCACTCTCTCATGGGCCATCTAAGTGGGAGTGGCCCAAGTCTAGCATGATCTAATGGGAGGCTCTTGGCCCATGAATGGCCTTGGCCCATGGAAGGGGGCGCAAGGTTCCTTGTCTTATTAGGCATGGTAGTTGTGGTTTAGGTGGTGTTTGAATAGATCTAGTCCAAGGTTGAATAAGTATGGTCAAATTAGATTAAACTAATGTATTAAATGTGTGATTCACATTGTATCCCAGCCCTTCAATCCAAACCCCTAGATCCAAGGGTTGAGGTTGAGTTTGGTTGGCATCCTATATAAGGTTGTATTTTTCATATTGAATGAATTAATGAAGAGAAAATAGGCATTTGCCCCCAAGTGAGATTTGCGCCCCTCCCCTCTCTCTCCCTGGTTCCTCCACCCCCTCTCCCCTTTCTAGAGTGTAATCCCTTCCCCCTTGATCCCCTCCAGCATCTGAAGCAACTCCGGTGATCGCCGCCGCCATCGACTCGCCGCCGACGCGTCGTTGCCAACGGTTTCGGTGTTCTGTCCACTCAGGATAGATCCTTCTTCTCTGAATTCCTGCTATCACTCCCTTCGTCTTCTGAAGCTCAAAATTTCAGGGTTGGTTTCCCTCTAGAACCCTTATCCCCACAAAAAAAATCACGACAAAATTCATCCTTTAGCTATGTTTTGATTTTCATCCAAGTCCAAGTTCCAGATCTGTCCTGGTTCTGTTTACTATTCATCAGCTCTGAGTTTACCCCATTCGAACCATCTTTTTATTTTTGTTGGGTCACCCAAATTTATTGGGAGTTCTGTCCACATATATCTACCACCAGGAATTTTCTTAATTTTTGATAAGGTCTCTAGGTATTTTTCAAATTTCGTCCAAGTTCCCAAGAACAGTCTGCCCACAGTTTCCCAGATCCGACCCAGGTCTAGTAAAAAAATCCCAGAAAATCCATTTCTTCTCCAATCAAAAAACAAAAAATAGTCCCGGATTCCTCTCTCAGAGACCTTCAACTTTGCTGAAGAAATCATTGACAGATTCAGAGGTCTTCTCCCCGGTCAACGTCGATCTTCAGAGAAGATAGATCCTGCCCCTACAGTTCTGGCCCGAATTCAGCAAGATTGTAAATTCAACAATCAGAAATACAGCAGTTTCCTCCAAGTCGCGCGCCTGCAAACAGAAGTTCAGGTTTGTGGCCGAGTTCCCCGCGAGCGTCGTCCGAGGGCCGCCCGGCGTCCGGCGGTCGTTCCAGCAGCTCACCATCCTAGGGGAACGCTTCCCAAGTGTCTCCACAATAGAGGAGTCATCAGGCCCCACACGACCCCTCCGGTCAGCACATGGGCCCCCACTAACACGAGTACGCGTGAAGCCGAAGCATCACCCGGAACCGCCCGTCAACCCGAAACTGGTCCTCCCGGGCCCGCTTGTGTCACCCTTTACCTCCCTGCGTGGAGTGGGCTTAGTTGCATTGCTGTAACCATAATGTATTAAGTTCCCCGGGGTACGAGTTCCGGCCGGGTCCCATCTTCGCCACGCCGAGAGCGTGGAGGTATCGCCTTCACCCTTACACTTGGCATTAGCTCAATTCTTTATATGCTTTATATGCCGCTGCTAGAGAGCATGTGTAGGGATACCTAGCCCGCTTTCAATTTATAATATCACTGCTGCGAGAGAGAGCGAAGCCATCCCGGGACCCGATCCGGGCACAAGTGAGAGCCGACCACCCTAGCTCACAGCCGGTTTCTCAACCGCGCACATCCGACGCTTCCCCTGTTAAGGGACGATCGCGAGCTTGCCGTGTCCGTGTCTCGTCCCGCATCACTATCTCAAGATCCTCCATCTCTCAATGCAAAATTATTTTGAACGTCCGGTTAAGCAGAGTTTTTTGAGCCCGTCATTTTGATATATAGAACGTGTGATTCCGACATGTGTACATCGAGAACGGGAGGATCAAAGAATGGACACAAATTGTTAATGACGACAATTTGATTGTCGTCAATTTCTTTGGACGACCGTAGGAAAAGGCGTCAAATCTTATATATATATATATATAACTTGTAACTAGACCTTCGAAAATCTATATCTATTGAACTATGTAATATAAAATTATAAAAAATATTTTTTTGGAATCCTTGAATTTTTATCCTAATTATCATATATTCTATTTCCCTAAATTATTGCATATAAATAAATGTGCCTTTGAATGTATATTTTTGAAATTATTCAATTAAATAGATATTGACGTGAATTCTTCTTAAATAAATTAAGTTAAAAATTATAGAATTAATGTCCTTCCAAGTGGACGTTAATTAATAAATGACACTACTCGTGGACATCAATTAAAATAAGTTTAATTAATTATAGTTAATTACAGAATTGGATGGACGTGAATTCTATAATTAACGTATTCATGTTTTCACTGTTTTCTTCCGGTTTTGACCCATACCTCAGGTTTTTTGGCACTCTCATCTCACGTCCGTAGATGGAGTCCTTGTTTCTTTATTGGTTCACGTTATACACCTCAACTCTCGGTGACATACGAGCCCTCCGTTGGATATTTCATTCCTTCGGACTGGCAAGTTAGTCATTGGGACCTCTGTAAGTCTCCGCTAGCCTTGGATTCCCTCAAGGCAGCTGAGCTGGTTGTACCCTAAAAACCTCGGGATCCGATCCGTGTCATTTTGGTTTTCCGTTAGTCTTGACACTCTACTCCTTTTGGAATCTTCTTGTCATCAATTTGAGAACATAACCCTTTGACTCTGTATTTGGCCAAATCTGATTCTGAAACATTAAGGGCTGTGGGTCTGCGACTTTTCAGTGCCAGGTAGGACGGAAGTCCAATTCTGTAAACCATGATAATTCTGTGTGTGACATTACACCAAACTCTGTACATTTGTTATATTCTGTTATATCTGTTATTCTGCAAATTCTGTTAATTCTGAAAAAATCTGTTATTTTGATAATTTGTTGCTTGGTTATTTGATAATTTAGATATTCTGCTTTATTACTTATATTTATTGGAACTCTGTTATAATCTGGCCAATTCTGAAGTTATGTTCATCTAAGTATCTGTCCTTGTTATATTCTGATAGCTTGTCCTTGACTCTGCATGGGAATTCATCCCTATTTCTCTTGAGCTCGTAACTGCCTTTGACTTTAATATTCGTCTTTCCCGTTAGATTGATCATCATGATTTTCTAGTTCCATGCCTTGCATCGTCATGAACATGTTAATTGGCTAATCACTTATATTCTGCTTGATGAGAGATGTAATTCCTACTGAGCGTTTTGCCCACCAACCTATCTTCAACATTTTTTTTCAGGTAATGACATTGAAGAAAGTACAACAGATGGGGAAGGGCAAGAGTGTTGAGTGTTGTGGAAAAAGTAAGCTGGTGTCTTTTAGTTTTCTTGAGTCTTATCTTGTCCTTGAGTCTTTTCCCTTTATAAAGTATTTGAGTCTTTTCTTTTTCCCATATAAGTGGAGTCTAGTTATGTAATTGACATTTGATTATCAATAAAGATTATATTTTTGTCCATGTTGTCTAGCCTTGGAAATTTTGTGTCTTATGTTTGCTCTGATTATTCACGACTGTATCACTACCGCGTTCCGAACAACACGTTCCGCTGCTATCGGTTCGGGGCGTGACAGTTTGTGGTATCAAAGCCTAGGCTTATTAAACCCTAGGTCTTGACTATAGGTTGCCATAAGTTCTAGGTTCAACTCCATTATTGCCCGGTGAGATTGGGTAGAACCTTGGGTTACGAGCTAAAAAGGAATTATAATACTAATAATATCAGCTTATGAAAATAGCTTAGTAAAATTTCACGAGAATTACTTGATAATCTTACACGAGATTATTTGTGTCTTGTAAAACTAGATAGATAACAATGGCCGCTGAGCGTGCCCAATGGCGTGAGATGCAAAGGACGGTTCAAGGATTGACTCAGGCTCTTCAGCGGGTAGCCGAAGGTGGAGCCAATCGTGGAGCTAGAGAGTTACATCGTGAGTTCCGGAGCCTCAATCCGCCTAGGTTTAGTGGAACCCCTGATCCTGACATGGCGGAAGATTGGACAAAGGAGATGGGAAGAATTTTCTGAGTGATGCAATGTTCGGACCAAGATAAGGTCCTTTTAGTATCATTTCAACTAGAGAAGGATGCAAGGGCTTGGTGGGAGTCCATAGAAGCCACTTTGCCAAACATTCAAGTAACTTGGGTAGAATTTTTAGAACACTTCAACGAGAAGTATTTCTCGGAGAGAGTTCGGGAGAGAAAGGCAAGAGAATTTGCCTCGCTCAAATAAAGAAGCATGTCTGTGGCAGAATATGAGGCTCAGTTCCCAAGGTTATCACAGTATGCACCTCATTTGATCCTAACAGAGAAGATGAAAGCTAGGAGATTCTTAAATGGATTACGACTGCATTATATACCCCAATTAGCACCAATGGATATTCAATCATATGCTGAGATGGTGAAGAGAGCTCAATTACTGGAGGATGCCATGGAGTTATCCGACAAGGTGAAAGCAAGAATGGAAAAGAAGAACCTGGTTAATGGAAACAAGAGACCCAATAATGGGAATGGAGTTCCGAATGGCAAGAAGCATAAAGAAGAGAAGTGCAAACATTGTGGCAATGAAGGTCATCAATATGAGAAATGTCGATGGAAGAATGGAGCTTGTTTTCGCTGTAGGAGCCAGGAACATAAGGTATCCGAGTGTCCCCTTCCGAAAGATCAACCTCAACAGGCAAAAGATCATAATAAGGAACGGCGTCAAGGACGAATGCAAGCGATAAGATAAATCAAACCTGCTGACGATGAAGTAACTAGAGGTACCCCTTAACTTTGACCTAGTTCCTTGTGTTGTTCTAGTAGCATGCCTAGATGAATTGAACTAGATACCCCACTGGTGTAGATTGGAAATGAATTCAGTTGAATTTGGGGACCAAATTCTTTTAAGTGGGGGAGGGTGTAACACCCCGGATAAAACTAAAGAATAAATATATTCTAAATAAATGTAAGTTGCATAAAGAAGGCCAAATAGAAACTATGGGTCGTAATAAATTAATTATCTTTCCCCGTTACACAAAAAAAAATGGAGCCCAAACAATATAACTCATATATGTACACTTAATGGGCCTTAACATGTATATTTTATTTTCCCTTAATATAATTTTTAAGAGCCAAAAAAAAACAAATGGCCATCTGCTAACCTAAAGCCCATATTTAATAAACACCCACAAATATGCATACGTATTGCAAACCCCACTGAAGCCTAAAATAATGCAACCCTCTATATATATTTATATGCCACCCGGTTACACCAAGGGCCAACCCAAATAACCACCCGCATAACCCAACCCACGAAGGTGGGCCTTCACCCAAAAAGCAACCAAAAAAACCTCTTCTAACCCAAACCCAAAACCCATGAACGTGCAAACCCAACCCAAATGCCCATATGAATGTTCGAGTGTTAGCTTTTAGGGTTTTGACATAAGAAAATGGCAACCGGCCACTAACCGGGAAGGGTGGAGCAATGTCGGGGAAGGTTTTCAATGCTTGCTTCCATTTGGCGTCCGAACCCTCCAGAACCGCTACACTCCTATAAGAACACCCCCACCTCAGACGCTGCAGTATTTTTCCTATTGCTGTCAAAGAAGGAGTCTTCTTCCCTCAAGGCCTCTGCACCCATCTTCCTCCTGCTAATCGTCCAAGCCACGAAGGGCTTCTGCTTCCTCTTCCGCAACGTGAAGCCCTGCATCCTCTTCTTCCTTTGCCACCATCCTACTGGCTGATACGAGAAGGGGCACTCTTTCTCTTCCATCTTCATCCTGCTGATCAAGAAGTCCTTCATCTTCATCCTCTGTTTTGAAGTTACTGAAACAAAAAACCATTCTTCACTGTTCATCATCATCTAATCGACCCAAAAGGTAGGTGTTCTCTCTGACAGCTAAACTCAATTAACAAGGATAATACATACTCCTATGATCATAACAACATGCTTATATCTCATGTTCGAGTTCATAGTCTCAAGTTTCTCGTAGGTCTTCTCAAGTTTCGTAGCCCAAACAAAAATTAATTCATCATTGTAGGTGTTCTCTCTTCATGCCAAAGATTATAATTAGATTAAACCTCACATGATATTTCTGCATGATTTTTACTACATGATTTCTTTCGTGTTTTGCTTTAATACTATAGACGTTAGTTATGGAGTTTTCGCCTTAAAAACTTGTACGTGGGTATCGGAGTCTCCTTTGGCCATGAAAATTTATGGGCGTACTAGTGGGATGGTGACCGAGATAGTGAGAGTGGTTGCACTATTTTCCGTGCCTCCTATCTCAAAATCCCCCATCTCTCAATGAAAAATTATTTTGAACTTCCGGTTAGGCAGAGTTTTTTGAGCCCGTCATTTTGATATATAGAACGCGTGATTCCGTCACGTGTACATCAAGAACGGGAGGATCAAAGAATGGACACAAATTGTTAATGACGACAATTTGATTGTCGTCAATTTCTTTGGACGACCATAGGAAAAGGCGTCAAGTCTTATATATATATATATATATATATATATATATATATATATATATATATATATATATATATATATATATATATATATATAACTTGTAACTAGACCTTCGAAAATCTATATCTATTGAACTATACAATATAAAATTATAAAAAATATATTTTTGGAATCCTTGAATTTTTATCCTAATTATCATATATTCTATTTCTCTAAATTATTGCATATAAATAAATGTGCCTTTGAATGTATATTTTTGAAATTATTCAATTAAATAGATATTGACGTGAATTCTTGTTAAATAAATTAAGTTAAAAATTATAGAATTAACGTCCTTCCAAGTGGACGTTAATTAATAAATGACACTACTCGTGGACATCAATTAGAATAATTTTAATTAATTATAGTTAATTATAGAATTAGATGGACGTGAATTCTATAATTAACGCATTCATGTTCTCACTGTTTTCTTCCGGTTTTGACCCATACCTCGGGTCTTTTGGCACTCTCATCTCACGTCCGTAGATGGAGTCCTTATTTCTTTATTGGTTCACGTTATACACCTCAACTCTCGGTGACATACAAGCCCTCCGTTGGACATTCCGTTCCTTCGGACTGGCAAGTTAGTCATTGGGACCTCCGTAAGTCTCTGCTAGCCTTGGATTCCCTCAAGGCAGCCGAGCTAGTTGTACCCTAAAAACCTCGAGATCCGATCCATGTCATTTTAGTTTTCCGTTAGTCTTGACACTCTACTCCTTTTGGAATCTTCTTGTCATCAATTTGAGAACATAACCATTTGACTCTGTATTTGGCCAAATCTGATTCTGAAACATTAAGGGCTGTGGGTCCGTGACTTTTCAGTGCCAGGTAGGACGGAAGTCCAATTCTGTAAACCATGGTAATTCTGGGTGTGACATTGCACCAAACTCTGTACATTTGTTATATTCTGTTATTCTGTTATATCTGTTATTCTGTAAATTCTGTTAATTCTGGAAAAATCTGTTATTCTGATAATTTGTTGCTTGGTTATTTGATAATTTAGATATTCTGCTTTATTACTTATATTTATTGGAACTCTGTTATAATCTGGCCAATTCTGAAGTTATGTTCATCTAAGTATCTGTCTTTGTTATATTCTGATAGCTTGTCCTTGACTCTGCATGGGAATTCATCCCTATTTCTCTTGAGCTCGTAACTACCTTTGACTTTAATATTCTTCTTTCCCGTTAGATTGATCATCATGATTTTCTAGTTCCATGCCTTGCATCATCATGAACATGTTAATTGGCTAATTGTTGGGTTAGATGGACGCAGTCTATCTCCACAGAGTGTGGATCTAGAGGGGGGTGAATAGATCAACTTGCCTAATTTAAAAACTACTGTAAGTTCTAAAGCGGAATTTAGGCAAACATCAGTTAAGCTAAACAAAGGATGCTAAACAAAAGGTCAAAAGTTAGACATGAGCATAAGCGATGCAGTCAAATAAGCTAAACAAGAAATTCCCATCGCACACAGATCACACAAAAACACACACACACTGCACACACAATTTTTAGGTGGTTCGGTCAACGACCTACGTCCACCCCACACTCAACCGAGTAGGGCTTCCTGCTGCGCAGCACAGCTTGCGTCTGCTGGGCTTTACAGCTTGGCCAAACAATCCGCTGATACACAGCTTCGCTGGGCACTACAGCTTGCCGACCAGAGGATCTGATCCTCTGCAACCGCTGGGGAAATACAGCTTAACCCGTCCAGTGGAGACTACCACTGCAAGACCGCTGACGCACAGCTTGAAGAAATAATGATCGGAAATGAAAGACAGAATCAAAACGAAAAAGCAAAACCCAAAAGCAATGTAGCTCTTAAAGAGAAAAGCTCAGCTCTGGTTTTGAACCACGAGACTGAGATACAAACTCTCTCACTCTCACTCTCGATCAGCTCTCTCTCAACTCAATCTCTCTCACTCTCTCTTTTTCTTCTTCTTCCTCTATTTCTTCTTCTTCTCTGTATCTTCTTCTTCTCTCTTTTCTTTCTGTGGATCGAAGGAGCCTTGCTGTGGCTGTATAGACTTTCTCCCTTCTCTTCTAGCAGCTCTCTCTTTTGTGGAAGAAGACTTGTTTATATAGCAACAACAGCAGCAGGCGTGTGCTCTCCACGTTTCCCGCCCAGCAATTTAGACCACGTGGCAGCATGCAATGGAGTGTCAGTACACGTGTCCTCATCTGGATACCTTGTCCTTCTCGGATCACGAGCCATGTACCTGGGATCACGTGCCCCTCATTAGCTTCTTCAGTCCGATGTATAGAGTTCTCCGTTCACGTGCTCAATGTCAGCAATCTGACTTGCTGCGTCGACGCTGTCACTCAATGGCGTTAACGCAGTGATGCATTCCAGTAGCCATTAGCCTCGTCTCTTTAGCTGCTGCGTCGACGCTGCTTAATTGTGGCGTTGACGCAGTGGAATAGCCTGTGAAGATGAATGCTTCTTCAACTGCTGCGTCGACACTGCTTGCTTGTGGCATTGACGCAGTGGAATAGCCTGTGAAGATGAATGCTTCTTCAACTGCTGCGTCGACGCTGCTTGCTTGTGGCGTTGACGCAGTGGAAGATATCGTGAAGGCTTCGTCAACTGATGCGTGGACGCTTTAAGCTCCCAGCGTCGACCCTGTTCCCTTCAGCAACAAGAATTAAGTCATAAGATTTGAGTATGTACATTACAGTGTATATACTTCGTTGTATAGACTTGTGAAGGCAGAATGCAACGTACAGACTTTACCCACTGTATGGACTTCATGTAATGCAAACGAATGTGAAGACTTCAATGTATAGACTTGAAAGTCTTGAAGCCAATGTATGGACTTGAGCAAGCTAAAGGGCTGTATAGACATCGAAGACAGGGGCCGATGTATAGACTTGCCAAACAGTCCAGTGTATATACTTTATGCAAGGAGGCCAATGTGTAGACTTGAAAAGCTGAGGCCAGTGTATAGACTTGCCACCGACCATTGTGTAGACTTGATCAGCAAAGACACAGTATAGACATCAACTCTGCACATCGAATGTATGGACTTCAAGTGTGAAGACCATTGTAGAGACTATGGTTTCGAAGACAATGTGCAGACATCAAGTTTGAAGACCAATGTCCAGACTTTGAGTTTGAAGACCAATGTCCAGACTTTGCTCAAATGCATGAGACGCTAACTAAGACGCTGGACTCTGTACAGACTTTGAGCGATGTATGGGCTTCAAAGAAGTTGGCGATTCAATGTACAGACTTGATGAAGCGAAGCCATTGTACAGACTTCATGCGTTGACGCTGTACACACTTAGCGAGTTGACGCTGTACACACATCCAATGAAGTGCGTTGACGCTGTAACATGATGCGTTGACGCTGTGCACACTTAACCAATTCAATTGAAATACAGTGTGTGGACTTTATCCAAAATGGACGATGTATAGACTTATGACAATAAGAAATGCAGACAGCAGTTTATTAAATGCAAATAACACATAGTCAATCTGATAGAGCAATTTCATCAAATCAAAAGCAGTTGCCAATCAATCAAAACAATAGTGTTGCCAATGAAATAAAGCAAGTGTCAACATCATCAACATAGAGGGGTCACAACAATCTCCCCCTTTTTGATGATGGCAACCCCATATGAAGTAGAATATCAACAACCTGTCATAGATATATATGTTTGATGAAGGACATGATGTGTTATGCAGATTGAAAGAATTCAGAATTCAGACATATATGTATTCTCCCCCTAGACAACCCCTAGACAATATTCTCCCCCTTTGCCATCAACAAAGAGGAGGGAAAAATTAAATACAATGGAGGAATCAAGAGAAGAACTGACTGGCATTCTGAACAGGTAGTTCATGAATAAGCATTCTAAAGCATAGAGTCTTCAGTCATATGAAATTAGAAACTGCTGTCAGAAAGAGTTCTGGTTTAAAGATGATAAAATTTGGAGGTCATGCACTACAAGCAATAGATAAGTTCACTGTGCATGATAAAACAATAAACCAGAATCACATTTGCATGAAAGATTCAGTTTCATGATATCTTACTTTCATAGTCTCAAAAAATATTGAGAGAACCCAAGTCATGTATTGAAACTAAACAAATTTACACTCATGAACTTTTCTTTTGAAGGAGCAGCATTATCAATATTAGATCATTTTGAGCATTTAGGTACCATAAGTCTTTCTGCGTAAGGGTATACGTTTATAAGACGCCAATACCCCTAGATACTCAACAAGATGGACCATTCAGCCTATGATCAAATTCAACAGAACTGAGTTACACCTTTTGGTGTGAGGGTACACGTTTATCAGACGCCAGTTACCCCCAGGTACTCAGTGAAGCCAGCCTGCTGTTTTGAACATTTTAAACAGAGATAGCTGATACACTTCATGACATGAGTGTTGTCCACTTCTTTGATGGATCACTCAGTTTCTCAGTGATTTACCTGTTATTGCTCTGCCAATATATATATTTTCAATGATTTTCAATGTTTTTCAATATCTTTCTTAGTTGTCCTTCTTATGTTTCAGAATAACTTGTTTAAGAACAATACATATACTTATCCTCTCTAATCATGATTTTAGATGAGTTTCAGATTTCAGATATGATTAGCTTTGTCTGACATGAAATAAGAAAGAGGTTGAGATTTTTATCAATTTTCAACTTACTTATATACTGATTGCAATCTTTAAACTCCAACCATTATAAGATTTAAACCATTACATCAGTCTTTGAACAGTTCAAATTCTTATAAATGAAGAAGTCCATTTTCTACTGCTTAGAAATCAGAACTGACCAACAAATTGCCATAATGTCAGAGACAAGTATTCAGAGTTAAAGGTTGAATGACTTCAAGAAAATTGAAACCACTCTGAATTTCTAGTAATACTCCCCCTGTCTATATGCATGCAACATGGCAAGAATTAATTGAGAGAGAGCTTATGCATAGGTCATGAATGAATGATATGCAAGGACATGCAAAGACTCGACAGGCTCCCCCTGAATATATGCAATGCAGGACAGTTCTACATCCACATTCACATCCACATGATTTATCCAAGCAATCAAAAACAAGTCCACATCAGAGATTTTTATTCACAGCAATTAAACAATCATTCATCATGCTGAAATTTACATAAGCCAAGTTCTCTTCTAAGAAACTTAAAATTTTCATTTCCAAGAGGTTTAGTAAAAATATCAGCAATTTGTTTTTCAGTTTCTATGAAATTCATTTCAATCTCCTTTTTATTTACAGCATCTCTAAGAAAATGATGTTTTATCTCTATATGCTTAGTCCTAGAATGATGAACAGGATTTTTAGCAAGACATATAGCACTAGTATTATCACATAAAAGTGGAATGCATCCCAGATTTATCTGATAATCAGCCAGTTGGTGCTTAATCCAAAGTACTTGGGCTGCACAATTACATGCTGCAACATACTCAGCTTCAGCTGTGGATAATGCTACAGTGTGTTGCTTCTTAGATGCCCAAGACACTAGACAGCCACCAAGGAATTGACAGTAGCCACTGGTACTTTTTCTATCTACTCAACACCCAGCATAGTCTGCATCAGTGTAGGCTAGAAGCTCTAACTCACACTTAGCAGGATACCAGAGACCTAGTTCTTGGGTGCCTAGTAAATACCTAAAAATTCTTTTCACAGCTTTAAAGTGATTTTCTTTAGGACTGGCCTGAAATCTAGAGCATAAACACACAGCAAATTGTATATCAGGCCTAGATGCTGTAAGATAGAGAAGAGATCCGATCATACCTCTGTATAGCCTTTGGTCCACAGGTTTACCTTTAGAGTCTTCATCCAAACTGGTTGATGTACCCATTGGAGTAGCAATTTCCTTGAGGTTATCCATTTTGTACTTCTTCAATAAGTTCTTTACATACTTGGACTGAGAGATGAAGATGCCATCTTCTGTTTGTGTAACTTGCAGTCTAAGAAATAGTTTGAGCTCACCCATTGAGCTCATTTCAAATTCATCAGTCATTATTTGAGAGAATTCCTCACACAATTTGGGGTTAGTTGACCCAAACACAATGTCATCCACATAAATCTGAATGATAAGAATATCTGGATGGCTTACCTTGGTAAACAATGTTTGATCCACTATACCTCTTGTGAAGTTCTTGTCGGTGAGAAATTTGCTCAACCTGTCATACCAAGCTCTAAGAGATTGCTTTAAACCATAGAGAGCTTTATTGAGCTTGTAAACATGATTAGGGAAATCTAAACATTCAAACCCAGGAGGCTGTCTCACATAGATATCCTCATTAATTTCCCCATTTAGAAAAGTAGATTTCACATCCATCTGCTGAAGGTTTATTCCTAGGGAACATGCATAAGTCAATAAAATTCTTATTGCTTCTAACCTAGCTACAGGGGTAAAAGACTCTTCAAAGTCAATTCCAAATTCCTGATTGTACCACTGAGCTACAAGTCTGGCTTTATTTTTAATAACATTCCCCGCTTCATCAGTTTTGTTTCTAAATACCCATTTAGTCCCTATGACTGTTTCATGATCAGGAGGTGGAACCAAATGCCACACCTTATTCCTGTCAAACGGATTTAGCTCCTCATGCATGGCATTATTCCAATGCACATCTTGGAGAGCACAGTCAATGGACTTGGGTTCTATGTTTGATACAAAAGCATAAGCATTCAGTTCATGTTGAATTCTTAAGTGGCCTCTAGTCCTAGGGGGATCATGCAGATTTCCAATGACATTATCTACAGGATGATCCTTGAGATATCTAATATTTGCAATTGGACTATCATGAACTTGATTTACCTCCCCCTGAACTGTAGGCTCCTCTTCATTAAGCTCTTTATGTTCTTCTTCATCCTCGGATTTGTCTGCAGGATCTCCTTCCTTCAGAATTTCACCATTGTTTTCATTCTTGCATTGACCAACATTAGAATTTGCCAAGGATTCATCAAAAACTATGTGTGGAGATTCTTCAACAGTTTTAGAGTTCAGATTGTACACTCTGTATGCTCGGGTGTTTTCAGAATAGCCAAGAAAAATTCCTGGTTCTCCTTTAGGTTCAAATTTATCAAGGTCCTTTTTATCATTTATGTGAATGAAACATTTACAACCAAAAACCTTGAAGTGAGCAATAGAAGGTTCTCATATGGTGTTTGCTGGGTAGAAGGTCTTACCATGGCTCTGTTAATTACATAACAGGCAGTGTTCACTGCTTCAGCCCAAAATTTCCTTGGTAGACCACCTTCGACAAGGAGTGTACGACCTATTTCCACTAAGGTTCTGTTCCTTCTCTCCACAACTCCATTCTGCTCAGGTGTCCTTGGTGAGGAGTTGATGCGGGACGGACACGGGAGACGACACTATTAGGTGCCACCCTCGGACTCTAGATGAAGACGCGACCAGCAGCACCCACCAGGGAGACACTAAGCCCGACACTACGAGCTCCTAGTGGCGAAACGTCGCTAACAGAAGTGGAAGCTCACTCGTCATCCCAAGTGAGGGAAAGCGCGGACCGTGCGCGGTTAAGAAACCAGCGGAGGTCAAGGGTAGTCCGACTCAACTTCCGGACTCAGATCGAGTCACGGGACGGGTCACTCTCACTCTCACAGCGGTGACATGGACACACGGGCTAGTACCTACACTCTCGACAGCGGCCTAAGACCGTATACTAGCTAAGCAATGTAATGCCAAGGAGTTAAGACCTTTACCTCCACGCACCCGGCGTGGCGAAGACAACCCCGGCCGAATAACGGACTCCCGGTTAAACAATATCACAGCAATACAAAGATTTGACCCACTCCACGCAGGGAGGTAAAAGGCCACATGTGGAGCCCGGGAATCACGCAACTCGGGTTGACGGGAAGCATCTTGATGTCGCCCGGCGGTGCCGAACTCCGCGTTTTCGTGCTTTCCGAACGGCGAGTTCTGCGGGCCCGCGGGGCCCACGGATGGCGCTGTCCTCCGGATCTGCGGGGTGGGACCCACTATGATGGGGACCCCTGGTGGCGCGCCTCCACGGACGGCGGTCGGCCGGGAACACCGATCGGGGGTCGATCGGTCCCGATTCCCAAGTCTTGAAGTTGCTGCCCACGGAGTTTGGTTGCTATTTTCAGGCGCGCGCTCCGGCAAAAACGGCCGCTGCGATCAGCCCCGTCGCCGGAATGCGACGAAACCAGCGCCGTTGGAAAGAGGATTCAAAATCCTTAAATCTAGGGCCAGTGGACTCTTCTGAACCTGGGCGGACCTGGGCTTTAACCATTTTCCAATCCTCTGCTCCACAGCTCCCGAAATATCAGATCAGCACATCAATTTCCTGTAAATGGCCGTTGACCGCCTACTTACAGTTGGATTCAGTCTTCGAGATCTTCTTAACAGTTGTAGGGTATCAAACCACGGAATTGGGAATAGTTTTGGATTGTGATTTGGAGGTGGTGGTGATTTACTATGATTTTTGGGGTGACTGGTGGTCGGATCTGGGAACAGGAGGACAGAACTGTAGATGGGACTGAGAACGATTTTTAGAAAATATGAGATGGGTGAAATAAAAATTAAGAAAAATTTTGGATGAAGGGGGGGATGGGTGGAACCCCCAGTAAAATTGGCCGAACTATAAAAAATCAAAAAGTGGATCTAAGGCATGAAACACAGGGCGGGGATGAATCTGGACAGAACTCTGGCAGAACCGAAATGGAAGAGTGGACAAAAATCAAAAAATATGAAACGAGATCTGAATGGCAAACCAAAATTTGTGACATTTCCTTGGCACCTCTGGAGCATCCACTAAAATCCCCAGATCTATCTGAGCTCGGGGCTGAGACATGAAATTCGTGGAAGCTTCTGTGATACTGCGCGGGCAGAACTCCGTTGATGGCGATGGCGGTGCGGTGGCGGCTCGTGGCGGCGACGGCGATCGTCGGAACTGATACACGAGGTGTCACACCTTAGAATGGAAGCCTTCACAGCTTCAAGGGGGAGAGAGAGGAGAGAGGAGGGGGGCGCACCAGCCCTTGCTCTTGAATTAGTTTGAATCAAATGGCATTAATTCATCAAAATAGAAAATACAAGCTTAAATAGGTTACATCTCACATCCATCCACAACCATTGGATCTAGGGGATGTGAATGGAGGGTTGGGATGGAGTGTGACACACACACAAAAAATAAATAAAAAACTACAAGGAGGGGGGCGGCCCTTGGACCAAGGAGGTGGAAGGTGGACTTGGTAGGTGGGGTGGGTGGCCAACTTGGACTTTCCAAGCCACTTGTCCCCCCACTTGGCCCACCTATCTAGAAGCCTCCATTTGACATGTTGACTGACCCCACATGGGGCCCTTGGCTGAGGTGGCTCAATGGGATGGGGCCTGGGGGGGCCCGTGGGGCCCACGGGGTCCAAATTGCACATAAGCCCCTCTTACAATCAAAATAGCAAATCGAATACAACGAAATAAACACAAATTAAACACACATAAAGGCTAACTAAATATGATAAATGGGGAGGCTCAAGGCGGAGTCTCCAGGCTGTCTCCGAGCCAGATGGATGCTGAGGTGGCTCGAGTCGTGCTCCGTGTGCGGTACCGGTGGCTCGGCGTGTCGCGCCGCTCAACTGCTCGGGTGTCCGCACCAGGAGTACCTGTGGTTGATTCCATTTGAGCTGCAGAATTCATCAAATTGTGAGTTTTCAAACTCACCTCCATGATCAGATAAAATGTTTTCAATTTTTTGATTTGTTTTAACATAGAACTCCTAAAATTTTGAGACAGCATCACTCTTATTAGATAAGAAATAAACCCAAGTATACCTAGAAAAGTCATCTACCATGACAAACCCATACCTCCTCCCTGATAGGCTGACAGATCTAGTTGGCTCAAAAAGGTCCATATGTATCAGCTCATAGGGTTTGGAAGACAGATTTTCAGTTCCAGACTTAAATGACTTTCTAGTTATCTTTGATTGAGTGCATGCATCACAGATTTTGTTTTCTTTCTTAAATGAGACTTCAGGAAGTCCTCTAACCATGCCATGCTTATTTAATTTGTGCAAAACAGTGTAGCTAGCATGACCTAACCTACGATGCCATAAAAATGCTATGTCTTCTCTACTGGCAGTAAGGCAAAGGTTAGTGTGTTGAATTTCATCTAAATTTATCATGTAAGTATTATTTATTCTTTTTCCAGAAAATTTGACAATATCAGAATCAGGTTCAAAAACCTTGCAGCATTGAGAATTGAATAAAACATTGTAACCTTTATCACATAACTGGCTAATGCTAAGTAGATTATAGGCTAACCCTTCAACCAGCATAACATCATCAATGCAGCAGGTAGAACACTTACCTACCTTACCTGATCCGATAATCCTACCCTTTGTGTTGCTTCCAAAGGTGACAAGGCCTTCTACTTTCTCAGTCAGTATGCAAAATTTGGCCTTATCTCCTGTCATATGCCTGGAGCAGTCGCTATCCATGTACCACAAGTTATTCTTGGCTGCCAGGCATACCTGCATACACAATTAGGTAGAGAAGTTTGGAACCCAAGACTGATTGGGCTCCAATGTAAATGAACTAGAAGCAAAACAGGAAAGCAAATGTTTCGGAATCCACATTTGTTTAAATGTGTTTTGTTCAGTGGATCCTACAGATTTTCTTCTATTGTTGTTCCTTTTCTTCTTATTATTGTTTTTCTTATTGGCAGCAGCATGTTTATTGACAGTACTGTTATTTCTGTGCCAGTGCCTTGGCCAGGGTATGTCCACAAAATTTTGGCCATAGTAGTTCCTGAGCTGGCTTTGAAAATATTGATTTCTAGATGTCCAGTAACCATACCCATTGACCCAATTTCCACTGTAAGGTCTTTGGTTTTGAGCACCCTGGAATGCAAGACCTGTAAACCTACCCTGAGTTCTAGACCAATTTGACCTATTGAAGTAGGTTGGCTGTGCATTGTATTGGTTCTGAGCTCTGGGTTGATAAAAATAATTAGGTTGACTCCTAGCAGCACTCCGTCTCCCCTGTACTTTGGACCTTGCTGACCTATACACAGGTTTGTATTGGGTCTTCTTCAGAGGTGGAGGTGTTAGTGGAGACTTGGTTACCTTGACCTGGGGTTTTCCAGACTGTGTAGGTTGACCCCTAACCTGAGTATGAGCCCTAGGATTCTGCTTAGATGTGCTAGCTCTACTAGGCTCATTAACCTTTTGTTTGCCCTTCTCCTCAGCACTGGGCTTTTTCAGATTAGCAATTTTGTTCATCAAATTTGTTGAGTTCATGCTAATTAGAGGTCCGTTTTCCTTTTGAGCAACAAATGAAATTGTTTTCATATCGAATGTTTTTGTTGCACTAGAATTAAGTCATAGACCCTCTTTTCTGAAATTAACCTTTAACCCTAACAAAGCATTTAAGTTATCTGTTCCTTAGGTCATTTTCTCAATGGTTTTCATTTTATCCTCATTGTCTTTCTGAAGTTCATCAATAGCCTTTTTCAGCTCATTGTTGACATTGAGGACAGCTTCATATTTTTTAGAAATGATTTTTACTTCACTTTCACATTTTTGAATCTTCAGCTTCCATTCATCAATTTCATTTTCAAGCCTTAGATTCTCTTCCTTAGAAGCTTTTAACTCATTTTTGATTTTATCTTCTTCAGAGCATGTGAGTTTCAATTCATCAATCTCAGATTCCAAACATGCAATTTTATCAGTTAGTGTTTTATCATTTTGCATGGAATTGATTTTTCTTCTAAGATGCCTATTCTCTTTTCTAATATCATCAACTCTATCAACTATGTCATGATAAGCATCTACCCAATCAGCAATTGTGAAGTTTTCAAATCTAGTGATTACCTCATCTGTGTCCTCCTCTCTATCTTCGGAGCTTGTTGCCATAAGGCAAATGGGCTGTTCAGATTCGGCTTCACTATCTGAGCTGCTGCTGAAAGAGCCTTCATCTTCATCACTCCATGTGGTGATCATAGCTCTTCCCTTCTTGATTTTCTTCTTTGACCTTTCCTTATGTTTATGATTGTCTGGACAGTCAATTTTCAGATGCCCTGGTTTCCTGCATTGATAACAGACATTAGCTTCATCTTTCTTTGTAGGTTTAGATTTATACCTTTTATCCTTTCGGCCACCACTGTATTTCTTCTGGCAGAACCGTCCTGCTCCCTTTCTAAGAAATAGCCTGAACTCTCTAGTCATCATGGCTATCTCAGATCGAGTCACATCTTCTTCTTCATTTAGGCTCTCCTCTGATGATGAAGAGCTCCTGAAGCTAGATTTTGTTGATTTGCTAGAACTAGCCTTCAGCACTATCGGCTTCTTCTTCCTCTCGGCTTCATCTGTCCTTGGCATGTTTATCTCATATGCCATTAGTGAGCCAATCAGCTCATCAGCTTTAGTATTACGCAGGTCCCTTGACTCCTCCATCACTGTTGCTTTGGTGTGCCAATTAGGAGTCAGGGAGCGCAGAATTTTCCTCACTACATCATACTCTGCCTGAGGTTTTCCAAAACCTCTGAGGCCATTGGTTATGACAGTCAGCCGAGCGTACATTTCGCTGATGGACTCATTCTGCTTCATCTTGAAGGCTTCATACTCAGATACAAGAAGATTGGCCTTCTGCTCTCTTACTTGAGATGTACCTTCATGAATTACTTCCAGCGCATCCCACATCTCCTTAGCTGATTTGCAAGCAGATACACGGGAGAATTCTATAGGATGCAGAGCGCACTGGATAGCATTAATAGCACTCCAATTCAGCGTGGACCTTCTGATCTCCTCCTTGGTCCATACATCTTCATTCGGGGACAGCTCATAAGGTCCCTTGCTGACAATCTTCCAAATCTCCTAATCCTTAGCCCTGAGGAACACTTGCATACGGTTCTTCCAGTATGCGTAGTTTGATCCGTCAAAGAATGGGGGCTTCGTTGTTGAGTGACCTTCGGCAGTCATCCCTCGAGCATCCATCTCTGCCTATTCACTTCGGGCGATGAGTCCCTGCAGAAGAGTTAGGCTCTAATACCAAGTGTTGGGTTAGATGGACGCAGTCTATCTCCACAGAGTGTGGATCTAGAGGGGGGTGAATAGATCAACTTGCCTAATTTAAAAACTACTGTAACTTCTAAAGCGGAATTTAGGCAAACATCAGTTAAGCTAAACAAAGGATGCTAAACAAAAGGTCAAAAGCTAGACATGAGCATAAGCGATGCAGTCAAATAAGCTAAACAAGAAATTCCCATCGCACACAGATCACACAAAAACACAAACACACTGCATACACAATTTTTAGGTGGTTCAGTCAACGACCTATGTCCACCCCACACTCAACCGAGTATGGCTTCCTGCTGCGCAGCACAGCTTGCGTCTGCTGGGCTTTACAGCTTGGCCAAACAATCCGCTGATACACAGCTTCGCTGGGCACTACAGCTTGCCGACCAAAGGATCTGATCCTCTGCAACCGCTGGGGAAATACAGCTTAACCCGTCCAGTGGAGACTACCACTGCAAGACCGTTGACGCACAGCTTGAAGAAACAATGATCGGAAATGAAAGACAGAATCAAAACGAAAAAGCAAAACCCAAAAGCAATGTAGCTCTTAAAGAGCAAAGCTTAGCTCTGGTTTTGAACCACGAGACTGAGATACAAACTCTCTCACTCTCACTCTCGATCAGCTCTCTCTCAACTCAATCTCTCTCACTCTCTCTTTTTCTTCTTCTTCCTCTATTTCTTCTTCTTCTCTGTATCTTCTTCTTCTCTCTTTTCTTTCTGTGGATCGAAGGAGCCTTGCTGTGACTGTATAGACTTTCTCCCTTCTCTTTGAGCAGCTCTCTCTTTTGTGGAAGAAGACTTGTTTATATAGCAACAACAGCAGCAGGCGTGTGCTCTCCACGTTTCCCGCCCAGCAATTTGGACCACGTGGCAGCATGCAATGGAGTGTCAGTACACGTGTCCTCATCTGGATACCTTGTCCTTCTCGGATCACGAGCCAGGTACCTGGGATCACGTGCCCCTCATTAGCTTCTTCAGTCCGATGTATAGAGTTCTCCGTTCACGTGCTCAATGTCAGCAATCTGACTTGCTGCGTCGACGCTGTCACTCAATGGCGTTAACGCAGTGATGCATTCCAGTAGCCATTAGCCTCGTCTCTTTAGCTGCTGCGTCGACGCTGCTTAATTATGGCGTTGACGCAGTGGAGTAGCCTGTGAAGATGAATGCTTCTTCAACTGCTGTGTCGATGCTGCTTGCTTGTGGCGTTGACGCAGTGGAAGATATCGTGAAGGCTTCGTCAACTGATGCGTGGACGCTTTAAGCTCCCAGCGTCGACCCTGTTCCCTTCAGCAACAAGAATGAAGTCATAAGATTTGAGTATGCACATTGTAGTGTATATACTTCGTTGTATAGACTTGTGAAGGCAGAATGCAACGTACAGACTTTACCCACTGTATGGACTTCATGTAATGCAAACGAATGTGAAGACTTCAGTGTATAGACTTGAAAGTCTTGAAGCCAATGTATGGACTTGAGCAAGCTAAAGGGCTGTATAGACATCGAAGACAGGGGCCGATGTATTGACTTGCCAAACAATCCAGTGTATATACTTTATGCAAGGAGGCCAATGTGTAGACTTGAAAAGCTGAGGCCAGTGTACAGACTTGCCACTGACCATTGTGTAGACTTGATCAGCAAAGACACAGTATAGACATCAACTCTGCACATCGAATGTATGGACTTCAAGTGTGAAGACCATTGTAGAGACTATGGTTTCGAAGACAATGTGCAGACATCGAGTTTGAAGACCAATGTCCAGACTTTGAGTTTGAAGACCAATGTCGAGACTTTGCTCAAATGCATGAGACGCTAACTAAGACGCTGGACTCTGTACAGACTTTGAGCGATGTATGGGCTTCAAAGAAGTTGGCGATTCAATGTACAGACTTGATGAAGCGAAGCCATTGTACAGACTTCATGCGTTGACGCTGTACACACTTAGCGAGTTGACGCTGTACACACATCTAATGAAGTGCGTTGACGCTGTAACATGATGCGTTGACGCTGTGCACACTTAACCAATTCAATTGAAATACAGTGTGTGGACTTTATCCAAAATGGACGATGTATAGACTTATGACAGTAAGAAATGCAGACAGCAGTGTATTAAATGCAAATAACACATAGTCAATCTAATATAGCAATTTCATCAAATCAAAAGCAGTTGCCAATCAATCAAAACAATGGTGTTGCCAATGAAATAAAGCAAGTGTCAACATCATCAACATAGAGGGGTCACAACACTAATCACTTATATTCTGCTTGATGAGAGATGTAATTCTTACTGAGCGTTTTGCTCACCAGCCTATCTTCAACATTTTTTTTCAGGTAATGACATTGAAGATAGTCCAACAGATGGGGAAGGGCAAGAGTGTTGAGTGTTGTTGAAAAAGCAAGCCGGTGTCTTTTAGTTTTCCTGAGTCTTATCTTGTCCTTGAGTCTTTTCCCTTTATAAAGTATTTGAGTCTTTTCTGTTTCCCATATAAGTGGAGTCCTGTTATGTAATTGACATTTGATTATCAATAAAGATTATATTTTTGTCCATACTGTCTGGCCTTGGAAATTTTGTGTCTTATGTTTGCTCTGATTATTCACGATTGTATCACTGCCGCGTTCTGAACAACACGTTCCGCTGCTATCGGTTCGGGGCGTGACAGAAACACCTAGACAGATGAGGCTCGTGAATGCTCAAAGATGCGTATGATGCATGTTGGGCTAAAATAAAAGAAAATCATTAAAACGAATGCAAAGAAATATTAAATAGAAAGTACTCAAGGATATTATTACTAGACCAAGCTAAGACGGGGTCAAGAGTCTTCCTGCAACCACGGCGTGCGAGACAGAGTCCATCGTCCCCCACCCGACTCAACTGAGCGGCCTATCCAACGATTAACCGTATGCTCTTAGATCATCATCATTTTTGTTAAAGGGGAACATCAGATCCTAGAACATACGACCAACCAGTCGGTCCTTGAGAGACTATAATAATGTATATATCATATAGTAATGCAACAATGAGAAGGGATAGAGAGCCATACCTGACTTACCTGCCAAGCGAAACGGCACTTTTTTAGATTTTTCAGATTTTCTGATTTTTATGAATTTTCATCATAAGACATCCATGATGAACATAACATGAACATAACGATGAACTGAACGACAGACAACATAAAATAACAAAGGCAAACGAGCACATATGCAATGGTATGAACAAACCACACGTATGCATAAACACGGTGAACAAGACAACAATGCAGTGGGACAACACACGGTTGGGACAAGAACATGAGGGATGACAACACGGTTGGGACAACACACAAGATATAGAAGGACGACTAACGACATATGCAAGACAACTAACAACACGTGGTGAGAAACAAAATAACATGCGTGGGATGACACAGAGAGATATAAACAAGTGACAAGGACACGACGGGATAAAAGACGTGACAAATACGCCCTTCAATCAAAGCCCAAGATCAGACGAAGCAGAACCGCCAGGTTCATAGTCGTGAGGCAAAAACCTCTCATCTAGATATAATCATTGCAAACAAAAGTTGAGAAGGACACAAGCTTCAGAATAGATCGAGAGATATGATTGAAGAAGGAAAGAACAGATCAGAGATGTGGACATGAGACAGATAGAACAAAATATGGAGCAAGGAAAGCTTGAGTACCTACAACCTGCACACTTAGCAAACAGATTACATACCTGTTCTTAAAATAAAATGTAAAAGATAAACATCTTTAGATTTTTCTTGATTTTTTTTTTGGATTTTGAAAATATTTTTTTTTATTTTTTTGAACAATATTTCATTTTTTTTAGATTTTTGACAATATCTCATTTTTTTAAATTTTTGATAATATCTCATTTTTTTAGATTTTTGAAATAGCAATCCACAGCGCCCAAAGACAGGCTCGAACTATTGGCCAGGGATCGCCATCCCTCCCCTCTCATTAAAGACTTCCCTTGAGCAGGGCGTGCATGGGAGGGTGGCTTACCACAACCAACTATTTCTAAAGAACGGTGCCCCTACTAAGGCCATACCCGGGATACAACCCAGCCTAAGAGGGAGAAGCAGAAGAAAAATTGGAGACAAGTTTCATGCAGGATGGGAGATATCAAGGCTAGAATTCCTTCCAAGGCATTACCGCTCAAAGAGATAGCCTGTTACGCCGGGGCTTTGTGTCTTTGATTTTTAGACCCATATTTATCAGGCATGCATGCGACCGGGCTCATGACGTCCCGCGGGGAACTGTACTGCCACTCTTGCCATACCTTTGATTCATAATTTTGCATTGATTCATTTTCTCATTTTGGTAGCCCTTATTGGCCAGATAAAGCATGAACGCTCATTTTTGAGGGTCAAGACTGTCCCTATTTGAGACCTCTCTCGTATTAGGGAGCGCCTAGGTTGGTCATCTTATTCATCAATCTCTTGTCCCTACACTCGGCCGAGCAAAGAAGAGAAAAGGCCTTCGTTCATACCTAAAGTATGGCCAAAGCAGTAACGGTGTGTCTTAGAGGAATCGGCTATGGCTCGCCGTGTAGTGTGTGAAAACCCATACTCAATGGTCACCCTCAACAATCAAGGAAAGAAACTAAACTCCCAGCATGGAGCTATCACCAGCCTAAGGATGCTGCAGAAGCAAACTCATTTAATTAAAATATGCAAATTTCTAAAGGTCACTTAACCATGTTGAGGAAACAACATTATAAGCATGTGCAGGTGTAAGAGAGATAATAGTGATGATAACATTTTCTTACACAAAATAATGATACCTTGCAAATCCATAGTGTGGTAACCGCATCCTGATGCGATCTTGACCATCGATCTTTTGAGCAGCATGAGCTTTGTACTCCTTACTTGACAGGACAAAGATGAGAGGATAGCAAAGGATCAAAGATTCCCCTACACGGAGGAGTGGCAGACATCAAACTGGACGAATAAGGATAAAAAAGAAGATAGACGAGGGCTAGAACTCCCTCATTAAGGTGCAGAGACCTTGATAACAATGAACCAGATACAAAAGAAACCAGATCAGCTGAGATCAAGGTGGGCTAAAGCCTCGAAAATAGCAAGAAAAAGGGCAATGCCCCTGAAAGGGTGAAGAGGAGTGAGTAGAAAGAGGAGAATAAGAATCATCCGACGTGGTCGAAGAAAGAGAATGGTAGACACCCGACAGGGTCAGGGAAGAAGAATTAGAACCACCCGACAGGGTCGGGGAAGAAGAATTGTGGGCATCTGACAAGGTCGGAGAACGAGAACCTAGAGATACCAGAGGAGAAGGATCAGAAGAAGAAATCCCTAGATCGAGATAAAAGGATGCCGTAGGCCTAGGGCGAGGCCTAAGATAGTAAGAATAAGGAGAATCTGAAGAAACCAGATGAAAAGAGTGGGGGTTTGTGGACTCGGGAGGAGAGGAGAAGATCATGGACGCGGGATTGGAATAAGGAAGATACACCACCCAAGGGTGGGAGCTGAGCAGAAGGAATGGTGAATGAAAAGAAGGGGAGGAAGAGGGAGTGGACCCCTAAGTGCACAATTGATGGCCCTTGAACCTACGTCGCCGCCTCTTCTTAGCTGAAATTGGCTTGAAATGGACCCGCCTGGCACGGGCTCGAATCCTTGGGCACCTTGCCTTGCAATATCTTCTCAAATAGCGAGCCCATCTAGCAGACGGCCTAGCCCGATCATGAACATGAAGCTTCACAGGGGTGATTTCCCCTAGACACCCGGCGCTAACAACATTAGACGGACATTCTTGGACAGATAACTCCTCAAAATGTTGCATATCATGGAACCATAGAGTCTTGTTACTTGGCACAAGTAGCATGAGATTTGGCAGCTCCACTCGGTAATCAGACTTGAAGCATAACTCCCTTGCTAATAGAGAAGCACGAAACTGACGGAGGGTAATACACGGCATTGACGTGACCGATGTACCAATAAACTGAGAGAGGTTGCATAGAATGTGCAGAATGTCCTTCGAAAGTGCAGAAGATATAGCCAACTGCCCCTTGGACATGGAATTCACCAATCCTTTGGCAACCATATGAGTTAGCAAAATCTGAGTAGAGAACCCTTCTCGGCCAGTGAACTGAATGGCGAGAGAGCAAGAAGTAAAAACAACATCAATAATTGAACCCCCGGTAAGCAATAAGATTGCCACCGGCCTTGCTCTTGAAGAGACTGGCACCAATGCAAGGGAACTCTTCTTAGCAACCGACATAGGAGATAGTGGCACATCAGCCCCGAAATAGCCTGGGACCAGGACATGTATCGGCATTCGGAGGATAAACTCTTGAACTTTGAAATGCACAACCGACAAGTAATCGCCTTGACTCGGCTCATCGTCTCCCCGGGTACTAGACCCGAGGGGTACCGGAGGTAGCGCGCACCCGCTCCATGGGGGGTAAGTGGATAGAGGAATGGGGACAAGAATCGATTTGGATGGCATGGAGGTTTCAACGGGAGTGGTGATGTGTTTAGGTGGAGGCAAAGGGGTTGAGATGATGGCAAGCTCAGGTGCAGGCAAAGGTGAAGCCGGAGGTGAGGGTGGAGGTATAGCCTGCTCAGGCTCAAGCCACGATGGTGACGGAGATGGCAAAGGCGGTGGAGATGGTAGAGGTGACGGAAGCACTAGTGGTGGAGACGGAGATGATAGTGATGGCAATGGAGAAGGTGAGGATGGTGATGAAGGTGATGGGGGTAATGGACATGGGGGTGGAGATAGTGGAGAAGGAGGTCGTGGTGCCCACCGTCGACATGTCGACACAATGCGTCGAGCGGCATTAGAAGTAGCGGAAGTGGCGGCGGGAGAAGAAGGTGAGACATTGGCCTGAGCAGAGGCTTGGATTTGTGGAGGCGATGGAGGTTGAGTAGGAGATGGTGAAGGTGAGGGGGTAGGTGGAGATGGAGATGGTGATGAGGTAGGCACCAAGGTGGACAAAAGCATAGGAGACGGAACAATTGATGGAGTAGGTGGCGGAGCGGGTGCAATGCCCGATAAAAAATCACAGGGGTGCCCATGGTCTAGTAGACACGACTGCCTGGGCGTCACTGCTTGTTGCTACTGTTGCTTGCGAAGATGTAGAACAACCTTATGCATGGCGGCCCAATCAATCCTCTTATCATCTTCTAAGCCATAAGCATACTCTCGGAACTCGGGACAATCCTCAACCAAATGCCCCTGTTGGTGGTGGAAATAAAAGAACCGGAGCATATCGCCGACCGTGGGTCGGCAAGGCACAACCGGACAGAGGGGCAACGCGTGAGTGGCCATCAAAACCCGAAAGATATCGGTGAAACACTCCGTCAATGGAAGACGAGGAGCCTGCTTCGGGAAAGGTGGATGCCGAGGGATATGTAATGGTGGAGAAGGTTGTGGAGATGAAGGTGAAGGTTGCATAGGCAATAGTGCTTGGCTAGTGGTGGAGAGATTTAGTGAAGGCATATGTAGAGCAAGATGAGGGGGTATACAGACGGCATCCACCTGCTCGGGATGTAGTGTTTTCTTGACAGGGGGTGGAGACATAGGCGGAGACGCATGTGGGTATGCGGAAGCGGAAGGCTGACTATGAATGGCGGTAGGTTGACTCATGGAGGTTTGATATGCGGGGGTGTATGGCTGACTCGTGGAGGGTTGGTATGTGGAAGGATACTGGCATGTATAAGTGGAAGGTTGGTATGTAGAGGTAGATGTAGATGGCGGGGTGTGTGGAGATGTAGAAGGCGGAGAGGACTTGGGGTCAATGGAATCTTGGAGTTGTTGGCGGATGAAGCGGGCTAGGCTGTAAAGTTGTTGCCAGGAGATAATATCATTGAGGGCTAAGATAAACCGATACTCGGGTGCGGCATTGGATATCAGCATCTTGATTTGCTCTCCCTCCGGAATGTGCCCCGGGACCTGCGTGGTAAGGCAACGCCAGTGATTGGCAAAGGTAGAGAACTCCTCTTCGGGCTTCATCATCTCATGGGCCAAATCCACCATGGAATACTTGGGCCCAACCTGGTCTTGAAACTGCTGAATGAACTTCTCTTGCACGGCTTGAAAATTCACAACTTACTCTTGCGGAAGGGAGAAGAACCAATCCCGAGTCGGGCCTTCCAATGACAGACCAAATAGATAGGCCATCAAGCGTTGGTCATGTCGAAACTGGGCCGACTCATAAATAAACTCATTCAAGTGCACATAGGGGTCACCGACTCCACCATAACGGCGATATGCGGGAATTTGTGAAGATGGCGGAAGCCGAAGACCTTGAAATGCGAATGGAATACTTAAGGAGGATTTGGGATTGATTTGGCGTTGAAGTTCATCAAGCTGGCGCTGGGCTTGAGCAATCATCTCCTGAGTAGGGAGAGACCGGGGGTAATGTGGGCCAGCTTGAGCAAGAGGATGCAAATTGGGACCAGGATGACGGTAATGGGCAGGATAAGAGGATCCGGGCTGAGAAGAAGAAGGGCCCATTTCGGGAATAGAGGGATATACGGGCCTGGAAGAAACATGAGCGTAAGGGCCGGCAGCAGCATGGGTAGAAAGAGGAGGCCCATTAAGAGAATAAGGCCCATTAGAAATTGGGCCAGCGGCATATGAAGGAAAAGAAAGAGGCCCATGAAGGGTAGAGGGCCCATTATGAGAAGAAGGCCCATTAAGATGATATGCAATAAGACGTTGGGCCTGGGCCGGATCCATTTGGTGAACAAGGCTTAAAAGATGGGCCATGAGATTAGCCTGTTCCTCGGAGGGATCAGAGGGACCACGGGAAGATGGGCCCGCGTGGGAAGAGGATTCCACGCGGGAATAGGAAGAAGATTGGGAAAAAGAATGATACAAAGGGTTGGAATGATGCTCCATGAGGGCAAATGGAGACTTAATACAAGGATATCAAAGAGAATATAGGTGGGGAAGCAAGGGCTTAATGGGCTTGAGGACAACATGGGACTGACCCACTAATGTAAAGACCAATGGACAACGGACCACGGACCACGGGACAATGGACCAGATAATGAACACACAAAATGGGCTAGCCTAAATGGGCCTAACAATGACGAAACATGTGGATGCAACATAAAACACCACTAATGGGCTTATACAAGCCCAAACAATGCAATGTGAGAGTTTTCACCAAAGTCAAACAAGTTGATATGATAGGAAATTTTTTAGGAGTTTTAATAGACCTTTTAATGATTTGAATTAGGATAATTCCCTCAAGATAGGAATCCTATGGGAATAAGGTCCAAACTTTGTGTTGACTAAGATTAACTCCCTCACACTTATGCAAAATGCAAGCCTAAGGGGTGGAAAGGTACAATCGGCCCGGTGTCCGTGTGGGAATCCACGGCTCACGGGGACTTATGGAGGTCCCTAATGTGATTTCCTGGTCGGCCCCAAGGAATATGGAGGCAAGAGATCCACACACCAAGGTAGGAAGATGCAATCTAAAGTATGAAGATATGAATGAACCTATGTGCACCGGAGTGCATGCCAATTCAAGCTTAAAATCTAACAATCAAATATGCACACAATGACATGAATATGTGAACCAACCAAGGAGGAGACCAACTAGCACCCAGGCATGAAAATCACAGCAAAAACTACGAAAATAAACTTCACCTCGGGATGCGTACCTATATGGAGTATGTGACGGTCGAAGATACCCGCGACAGAAATCCCTGACGGTCCAATGATAAACCGCTACAATACTGTGACGCGTGAAAGCACGACCGCCAGAAGAGCCAGGGACCAGAAACAACATGAAATAAATGGGAAATCCGTGGAAAACAAGCAGGGCAACTGGGTGAAAGATGAATAGCAGGTCAAACAAGATCAAGCATGATTGGCACTAGATGTCCCACCGTGATCATCAAAAATTCTGTTGGTTTTAATGTGTCCCTTCTTTTGCAAGACGGGCTATGATGCCAACTATGATAAGGATAGTATGAGTCAAATGATGAAATCACTCAACCTATGAACATGTGAATCATAGACCTAGACAACCAGCACAAGCTCTAGCATGGGCATGCTATCTCAATCAAGACTAAACTAAGCAAAGAAAGAAAAACACACGCCGGGGCGTGGAGCAAGGAAATAAAGAAAAGCACACCGTATAGGTGGAACAAGCAAAATAAAGAGGAGATATGATGAAGGAGAAAGCTACTGCCCAAACTAAGGAAAGACGTGATCGCCACTAAGGTAAAAACAAGCCAAAGACCTGATAAGTACCTTCGAATAGGAGGATGATGCACCCGCCCACGGGAGAAAGAAAACCAATCAGGAAACTGCAGCTCTGCGAAATGTAACGGTCAAAGACTGATGCGCCACAGGAAGTGTGACGGCCCCACGATAGGCCGCTACAAAACTCTAACGCGCCTCTGATAGACCGTCAGAGATTCTACAGAATAGAAGTTGGGAATCTTTGATCTCCAAGCTTTCTAGCCGGCCGGGAAGCTTGGGCCTCGTGCTATGGGCTCTGTAAACTTGCAAAAGAGTGTAGAAAACAAGAAAAATAACCCAGATTAGCCCTTGGACAAAGTAGTATCTATAAACCAAAGAAACTTAAGAACATGCAAAAGGAAAGGGAAATACCGGGGAGGTTGGTTTTTTAACCCCTCTGGAGCGTTTTAAAAGATGGGGGGTGTTTTGAATGAATGTTGAAGATGCAAGAACGTGATAGAAGAGGAGGGACAATGCTTATGATGCTTGGAAGAGGGAAAAGACACTAAGATGGCAACTTGACTGAACTAAACCCTTGGAATCAATACTCCCTGGACCGTGGAAGCAGATGGACGTGGGAAGCAGCTCTCCTTGGTTGGTTCTAGCTTCAGGATGCGGTAGCACATCGACGCGAACTCCAGATGTCTCCCCCTCAAGACATGAAGTCAAGGGTTCTATTTATAGACCCTCCAACTTTCTGGTCGAGTAGAGGATAATCTAGCTAGAAAGTAGGACGTTTCTTAGCAAACTCTTGAAGATAATACTCCCAAGAGTCCACAGAAATAAACAGAAGGTCCTGAGGATTAGATTTGAAGGAGAAACCCTCAGATCAAACTCTTAATTCGGCCACGGAGTAGCAGAGAAAGAGCAGTTCTGCTAGAACTCTCTGCGGGATGTAACGGTCTTACGATAAACCGCCACATGAATGTAACGCTCCATGCCTGGACCGTCACACAACCTTATCCATTAAAAGATAAGACCAACGGGCGTGATTTTCGAAGCAAGGACTCTCTGGAGAATGTAACGGTCAAGGATAGATGTGTCACAATGCATGTAACGGCCGCACGATAAACCGTCACACCCAACGAATAGGCTTAAAGATAAGCTTGAAAGAAGCCTTAAGCTTAAGGATTCTGGCATGATGTAACGGACCAAGGTAGATGCGTTAGAGGATTGTAACGCGCCAATAAAGGACCATTAGAGACAATAGAGTGCAAATGAACTGAGAGTTTCCTAAGCTTCATCCAGCAGAAAGAGGTAAGAAACCAGACCCAACCAAGGAGACATGACCCTTGAAACAAACCTCAAATTGACCAAGAAGGCCCCATAAGGGTGAACAACTCGGAGCATCATATCAAATGAACAAGGAGATGACCCAACTTATTGGTCATAAAATGGGTGTCAACAGGTCCGTGGTAGAAAAAAGGAAAATCTCGCATAAGCAAACCGAGGTAGCCTTGGCAATGGCTTCGTATCTCCCCCACTTATTCTTACAATGGGAGACTATCCATTGAGCCATGGGGATCAAATGAATGTGGCGTGGGCTAATCATTGTCCTAACATCCTTTGGGTTGTGAATGAAATCTCCTAGAATAAGAGAAGGATCTATGGGCTCAACCGTGTGACACACTAATGAAGTCCCGCGATCAATGACACCCAAGAGGGGGGTGAATTGGGTGTTTACCACGGCCTTTTCAAAATATGTGATACAATGCTAATCAAGAGATTTAAAACTGTTTGTTCACAAATTGGATTTATCAAGCTTTATTACATGATGATATAGATTATGCAAGATATATGTGGATAAATCCGGAATCGCAATTACACTAACACTCACGTAGAATGGAGGTAGAAGAAAAGGACCAAACTACACAATTCGAAACACAATGCACAGCGGTTTTTAAGGTGGTTCGGATGCAACGACGGTAATCCTACGTCCACCCCTCACCAAACCCGGTGAGATTTCACTCGGGGATAAATCCAAACGGAGACGATGCTCCACCACACACACAGGATGACGCCTGCACATACACACGGGGACGCACCCCAATACACACACACACACGCGCGCGCGCGCGCACACACACACACACACACACACATGGAGACGAAGTCTCCAACACGATCCGACAACTGGATCACCAACACAAACACCCGCTGCCACAACTGTAGCAATCCACACACATGAGACAGAACGGATCTAAATAGACCCACACACACACAAATTCTTCAGTTTATGATGAACATAAATAGAACACCCAAATCATAAAGACGATGAGGCTTAGTTTAGAAAACTCATGTTTTGGGTTCCCCTTGAATGCATGTTGCGGATCTTCAACGTATCTTCAATCTTCACTTGACCAGAGCTTCAATCCATGCTTGCTTAGCTTTTATCCTTTCTTGCTTGCTTGGCTTCTCTTCTTTCTCCCTTAGGCACTCTTCTTGGAATCCTTGCTTGCTTGCTTGGATCTTCTCTTCCTTGGAGGAGGTTGGCTTCAGATATGCCTTCAATGGGTTGAGAATGGATGACGAACACTTGCTGCACGGAGTACTGTTCACGGCTACAGTACCCTTCTTCTTCCTCCTTGGACAGCACCCTCTTGATCTCCCTTTGAAGCCCTCTTGGATGGTTAGGGTTATGACTCTAATAAGATGTTTTATAACCTTTGAATGGTCCATGGACAACCCCCAGACTAGATCCACAAATCCCTCCTAGATTGGGGGCAGTGGGATTAAAGAAATGGGTGAAAGATTTCTCTCCACGAGCTTGAAATTGAAGTCAACAAAAGGGGCCTCGGGACTGGCGGTCAACCAGAACACTTGGGTCGGTCGACCGAAATTCTGCACAAATTGTAGTTTTGGGTGTTGGGAAAACCGATCGACCGCCCCTGTTAGCGCAGCAAGAGTGATATAGAAGGGGGGGATGAATAGATCACTCCCAATTTGTAGAAACTTAGGCGGAAAATAATCTCTACTGCTAACGCACCTCCTTAAACCGTACACAGAGAAATGTAAATGAGAATGAAGAACTGATCACATGGAAGCAAAGAGACGAGCAGATGAAGAGCGTAGATAGCAATAGCAAACCACAGAGGAGGCACTCGGTTTTTAGGTGGTTCGATTGCAGTCCGCAATCTACATCCACCCCTCACTCCAACTAGAGTGAGGATTCCACTAGACGATGCTAGATCAATGCAGACTCAGTCTGCGAACAACATGCTGCCACACAGCTTGAACACCAAGGGAAACAAATCCCTCAACCAAGTTCTGCTACCCACAGAACTTGAAACATGTTCTAGCTCCCAGCTAGAACACAACTGGAGAATCCTCTCCCTTCCACCACACACGGAGGGAAACTGTTAATGACAACCTGTCACTAACAACACCAGAGATCACCGATCTCTCTTCCTCTGCAACTCAGAGGGAAACTGGAGTAGTACTCCCTTCCTCCACACACCGGAGGGAAACCAATTCAAATCAGAATGGAAGAACAAAAATAAACGAAAGCAAAATAGAAACAAAAACCAATGAAGAAGAAATCGGTTCTGAAACCTAATACAAATGTAGCTTCAAATGAAGCAATTCATCAATCCACACACACTCTCTCTCTCTCGAACAAACTCCTCTCAGATATGGAACTCTCTGCTCTTTTTCTTTTCTGGATCGTGCAGACTCTCACCAATGGCTTCTGCCTTTTCTTTTCACGATCGAACTTCTACTGAAGGATGAAGCTCTATATTTATAGCAGATAATGGCGTGTGGCTGCCAGGTTCCCGCCCATGCACTCTTGGCCAGATCATTTGAATTTTGACCACATGGCAGCATCCTGACCAGGTTGCCATCCACGTGTCGTGTGCCCGTTGTCTTGGATCACGTGCCAGGTGTCAACCTCGGTTCACGTGCCCAATCATCAGCCTGAATCACCTGCAGACAGACAGATGGAATGTATAGACTTAGTTAGTTCAGGCTTTCAACATGAATGTATATACTTCAGAAACACAACTGAGTAAGTGTGCACACCGTGAGAGAGTGTACAGACTTACTGAATAAAATACACGTGAAGGCAGTGTATAGACATGAACAATGCAAACGATTGTTACCAATGTGTACACTTTACAAGGCACAGCCACTATGTAGACTTCACGAAGCCTAAGCAGTGTACAGGCTTGAAACGATAGTTAGCCAAGTGTGTATCATGTGAGAGTGTATACAGTTGGAGGTCTTTAGCATCTTCAGTGTATGGACTTAAGTATTTCAGGGCAATCCATAGCAATGTATAGACTTAGGCGTTCTGTTCAAATCAAAACCAATGTATAGTCTTCATGATGTACAGACTTGATGTTGATCAACAGATCTTTGAACATCATCCCAAGGCGTCACCGCTTCCATCGAGCAGCGTCGCCTCAGCTCCTCAGGCGAGATGCTCACGCCCTTGGTAACAGGCCAATGCGTCAACGCATCCAGTGTCAGCGTCGACGCAGTGAGCAAGACAGAAAGATGTGCATCTACGCAGTCAGCCAAGTGCGTCAACGCACGAAAGGCACACAATCCATGAAGACAGACAGGCTGTACAGACTTTGAAGCTTGCTGAATGAAACGATCGGCTGATGAACCGATGTACAGACTCTGAATGTAAAGGCAGTCTGTATAGATTTGAATCGCTTGAAGCAATGTATGGACTTTGTGAAGCTCAAGCACTGTACTGACTTGTGAAGACTTCAGCGATGTACATACTTGGTGAAACTCAAGTGAATGTATAGACTTGTGAAAGCACTGTGGATGTGTGGACTTGAGCGAATGAAGCCGATGTACAGACTTGGTAAATCGAAGCCTCTGTACAGACTTTAAATGCTGAAGCGTTGTATAGACTTTCATGGGATGCTAAAGTCTATACAGACTTGACCAGTGAGACACTGATAGAGACGATGTAATGAACAGACTTAATTCTGATGCATGCGATGTGCAGACTTTAACATAAGACGCTGCATGAGACGGTAGGCTGAACAGACTTGCAAAGTTCTGAATGAGACGATAGGCTGTATGGACTTGAAGCCTGAGACGCTCTCTAAGACGATGAGGTCTGTATAGACTTCTCATTAAAACCAGTGTTCAGACTTGAAGGTTCAAGGCCACGATGTATAGACTTTGTTGCAAGCTGAACAGTCGGATGTACAGACTTGCTGAAACAGTCCGATGTACAGACTTAAAAGAGTTATGCCAATGTACAGATGAGTCGACGCATCAGCGAGGGTGGGTCGACCCACTGCTGTCTATACTAACCAGGCAGAGTGTAGATAGAATCATGATAGTAGGCTAAACCGACAACCAAATGAACTGTACTCACTCACATGATGAAATAGCATTAATCTAGAGATAGAAGATTGATTTATAGTGTGAGACATCATCAAAACTATATGGATGCAACAATCTCCCCCTTTTTGATGATGACAACACTATGAATCAAACAATATCAAGTTTCAACAAGAAGTTAATACCAGCTGCAACAAGCAGAATAAATTCAAGGCATGCTCATGCAAATGAATTAAACATTCCCTACAGCACACTCTCATCTCCCCCACAACTCATAATCATATTTTCCACGAAGCAACATGACTCCTCTCAACGCTCAAGACAAATCCAATACTCACTGATACTCACTCATATTGCAAACTTCTCTCCCCCTTTGACATCAGCAAAAAGAACTACAAAATGTATGACAGTGTTGGAAACATGAGGACTAAGGGCAGTAACTTCTTAGTGCAGAAAGTCACGAGTAGGTCTTAAGAGAATAAGTGAGTTTCTAATCTCAAGATAAGATTCTTTAGACTTCAGTACACAATAGAGAAGTAGAATGATAGACAAGTTTATCAGCATACATAGTGGATGATTTAGAGCAGGAGTTCACAAGTATGGCCAAATATAGCTGATCATTCAACTATTCCACAAGACAGCAAGAGATAAAATCAGAGAGGTGTTCTCAAGGTATTGAAGACAAGCAATCCATTAGTTGCATAACAACAAGGAATTTTTGTTGGAGATGATTTTCAAGAAGATCAATGAGTAAGTTGGTAGTTCACTTCCTTTGACATTAGGGAGACACCTTGATTAGAGGCCTGAATCCCCAGTTACTCAGAGTGAGTACCTCATTACTTCCTTTCCTTTTTTTTTTAAGGAACAGATTTAGTAACTGTGGCTTTTGACATGAGGAAACACCTTGATTAGAGGCCAGAGTCCCCAGTTACTCACCAGCAAGCCATCATTGCTCTGTCATGACTTTTCATTCATTTTAAGCATTTGACACCTCATGACTTGGGAGAAATATTCATTTCATTGATGAAGCTCCCAGTTTCTCAGTGATCAAAACAGAACATGTTTGTTCAGTTAAGCCCTTGAGTTAAAGAGATAGAGTGATTGAAGACAATACCAAAAAGGACTTTTCTTGAATTGAGTCTTGAAGTCTAGATTTCAAGTTGATTGGGTCAGATATCAAGACATACAAGTTTTTGGCCTGAACCATAATCAATGACAATGTAGGAAGATATACTTTATGCAATTAGTCCAGATCTCTGAAGGAGTACCAAAGGAAAGATTCTAACTTGGAGATTAGAGTCACTGACTTATAGACTTAAGAGATAAGTGACACTCTACTTTCTGAGAGAACCACACTAAATCAGTCATGCAAGGCCAGCAAAGGTACACATCTGGACAGCCCTTTTGAATCTGTCAAAGAACTTCTCTTCTCATATCACAACTCAGCTCCCCCTAAGACATCGCATGCAAGAAAGCTAAACATCGGACAAACACAACTCCCCCTCACAACAAGAACATGCTTCATAATTACGACAATTTGTATAGGCCTAATTCTCTCCTCAATGTGGAAAATTTTTCATTATCCAGAGGTTTTGTGAAAATGTCAGCAATCTGATTATCTGTGCCTACATGAATCAGTTCAAAATTATTCTTAGACACCTCATCTCTTATAAAATGATGTCTTATTTCTATGTGTTTGGTTCGTGAGTGCAAAACAGGATTTTTAGTAAGATTGATGGCACTAGTATTATCACAGTAAATAGGTGTGCACCCCAGGTCTACTTGGTAGTCTTGAAGCTGGTGTTTAATCCATATGACTTGTATTCCACAACTCCCTACAGCCACATATTCAGCTTCTGCAGTGGAGAGGGCCAAAGAATGTTATTTATTGGAGCCCCAAGATACTAAACACCCACCCAAGAATTCACAATGGCCACTTGTGCTTTTCCTGTCTAGTTTACAGCCTACATAGTCAGCATCTGTGTATGCTACTAGGTTAAATGTGTGAGATGCAGGAAACCATAAACCAAGAGAGTGACTAGCTGACAAATATCTGAAGATTCTTTTAACTGCAGCTAAGTGTAGTTCAGTAGGTCTAGACTAATACCTTGCGCACATTCCTACACTGAATTGAATATCAGGTCTAGAAGCTGTCAAGTAAAGTAGTGATCCAATCATACCTCGATAAAGTTTGGCATTTACTTCTTTACCTGTCTCATCTGCATCCAATGAAGTATTGGTGCCCATGGGTGTAGTAATGTGCTTTAAGTTTTCCATGCCAAACCTTTTGAACAGTTCCATTGTGTATTTGGTTTGGTTGATGAAGCACCCATCTTCTAGCTGCTGTACCTGCAATCCAAGAAAATATTTTAGTTCACCAACCAAGCTCATTTCAAATTCAGCAGACATCATGGTAGAGAATTCATCACATAGTTCATGCTTAGTTGATCCAAATACAATGTCATCTACATATACCTGAACTATAATGAGATCTCTGTTTATATCTTTGGTAAATAAAGTTTGGTCAACTTTACCTCTTTTGTAGCCTTTGCTGATCAGAAATTCAGACAATCTTTCATACCAAGCTCTTGGAGCCTGCTTTAGACCATACAAGACTTTATTTAACCTGAAAACTTGGTTAGGTTGAGGGGAGTATTGAAATCCAGGAGGTTGTTCAACAAAAATTTCTTCTTTAATGACTCCATTTAAAAAGGCACTTTTAACATCCATTTGTTGGAGTTTTATATTCTTTGAGCATGCAAAGGCAAGCATCAATCTTATAGCTTCCATCCTAGCAACAGGTGCATAGGATTCATCAAAGTCTACACCAAATTCCTGACAGTAGCCTTTGGCTACTAATCTGGCCTTATTCCTCGAGATGATTCCATCTTCATTCATCTTATTTTTGAACACCCACTTGGTTCCTATGACATTAATACCATCTGGTCTTGGGACAAGCTCCCAGACATTATTCCTTTCAAACTGACCTAATTCCTCACTCATAGCATTTACCCAAGTTTGATCAGCTAAGGCCTCTTCTACTGTTTTGGGTTCAATTTGTGAGACTAAAGCAATTAAGTCATCATTATTCACATTTCTAAAATGAGACCTAGTCCGAAGAGGATCTTCAAGATTGCCTATGGCTTTATCTAAAGGATGGTCTTTAAGAAATCTGATATTTGTTGAAGACTCACCTGTTTCTCTTGGTCCTTCCTGATTGGGGGAATTTGTTTCTCCATTCGGCTGAGTCTTTTCTTCCTCCTGTTGGCCTTCTAGAAAATCTCCACCATGATTAGAATCCCTGTCAAGATTTTCAACATTAGAAACATCTTTCTTTTCACTAAAAAGGATGTGTGGAGACTCTTCCACTTTCTGATCTGATATGTTAAATACCCTATATGCCCTTGACACTTCAGAGTAACCTAAGAATATTCCAGGTGAACTCTTGGCTTCAAACTTGTCTAAATCTTTCTTATCATTATTATGAATAAAACATTTTGCTCCAAAAATTCTGAAATGAAACAAGTTTGGTTTCTTACCTTTTAGAAGCTCATAGGGTGTTTTCTTGTATATGGGTCTTACCATGGCCCTGTAGATTATGTAGGTTGCTGTATTGGCCGCTTCTGCCCAAAACCTTCTAGGTAATTTACTTTCAATCAACATGGTTCGGGCCATTTCTACCACTGTTCTATTTCTTCTCTCCACAATCCCATTTTGTTCAGGTGTACTGGGAGAAGAAAACCTGTGAGTTAGTCCTTCTTTGCCATAAAGTTCAGTAAACATGGAGTTTTCAAACTCACCTCCATGGTCAGATTGAATAGAACAAACCTTGTACTTCCCTTCTTGTTTGACCTTATTGAAAAACAGGTTAAACTTTTGAAATGCATCACTCTTATTTGCTAAGAAAAATATCCATGAATATCTAGAGAAATCATCTATGATGACATAGCCAAACCTGTTTCCATTGAGACTCTGAGTTCTAGTGGGACCGAAAAGGTCCATATGAAGAATTTCCATTGGTCTAGAAGACAATGGCTCAGATCTTAATTTAAAAGAATTTCTGGTCTGTTTGCCTAGAGCACAGGCATCACATGCTTTTGATATTGAGTTGAATTTAATTCTAGGCATGCCTCTAACTAAATCATGCTTGACCAATTTATTTAAAGTTGAAAAACTAGCATGACCTAGACGTCTATGCCATTCAAAGGCATCATTTTCAGAATTGACAGATAAGCAAATAGTAGATTCAGATTTCTCATCTAAGTCTACAATGTAGACATTATTAATCCTGTTGGCTACAAATTTGACCATGTCAGAATTTGTTTCAAGGATTTTGCATGAATTATCATCAAATACAACCTTGTGACCCCTGTCACATAATTGGCTAATGCTAATCAGGTTGTGTTGAAGCCCTTCCACAAGTAATACTTTTTCAATGGAATTTGTGGAAGACTTATCTACTGTGCCAACTCCAATTATTTTACCTTTGGTCTTTCCTCCAAACTTGACCAGACCCCCTGGCTTCATCTCTATCTTGCTGAACTTGGATCGGTCTCCTGTCATATGCCTGGAGCAGCCACTGTCGAGGTACCACTTGTTGTCTTCAGCTACCAGGCCGACCTACACAAATATATCAAGCAGAGTGATTTGGAACCCAAGATGAGTTGGGTCCAAGGACATTGTTCAAATCTCTGATCAAGTGTTTAGGTATCCAGATTTGTTTCAGCATGCTTTTCTCTGGCACCTTCCTTTCTGGTTTATTAAGGTTGAATCCAGCTGAACTGGAGAAGTGAGTTATATCCCATTCATTAGTCTTCCTATTCCTAGGAAATTTCCTGTAGGCTTGTTGTTTAGCATATCTTTGACCATGAAAATTATTTCTCCAGTAGGTCCTGTTTGGACCCATCTGATTGTTGTAATTCCAGCTCTTATTCTGATTTATTTTCTTGGTCCATCTACCATTTGTGTTCTAGTGAGTGGACTTAATGTTATTCTTCATAAAGTTCATTCCCATCTTAAATGGTTGTCCAGTTCTGGTTTTTGTATTTTCTTTAGGACTTTGAGTTTCCTTAGAGCTGTTTGAGCGGGATGGTGTGTCCAGCTTTTCTTTTCCCTTCTCTGGACAGAAGGTGATGGTCTTGAATTGCAAGGGTCTCTTGTTGGTTGGGTCATAACCTAGACCTTCCTTATTGAAGTTGACCCTAGTCCCTAGTATAGCATCTAGGCTAGTCTTTCCTTGGACAAACTTTTCTAAGACTTTCTATTTATCTTCCAGCTCCTTTTGAAGAGACTCAAAATTCTTTAGGAGTTCAGCATTTACTTTCTTCACAGCTTCATATTTCTTTGAATTCACACTAATTTCATTCATGCCTTCTTCAATTTTAGTTTTGAATTCATTGAGCTATTTTTGACTTTCTTGAGTTTCTCCCTTGAGCTTATCATTTTCTTTCCTTAGTGAGGTCATTTCTTCTAGTTGTTCTTTTAGCTTTTCATTTTCCTCATAGACTAGAGTTTGTTCTTCAACATTTGTGTTAAATTTTCTTTTCAGAACTCTGTTCTCTTTACTAAGAGAATTAAATTTATCTAACAAATCACCATAAGCATCCACCCAGTCATCAATTGAGAAATTTTCAAAAACATTTATTACCTCCTCTTCACTGTTTGCCATAAGGCAAATTCCATCTTCATATTCTTCTGAGGAAGCATCTTCAGGGTCTTCTTCTTCCTCGCTCCATGTGCAGACCATCGCCTGTGGCTTCTTCTTCTTTTGCACCTTTATATTTTTCTTCTGAAGATAGGGACCCTTCTTCTGGAGGTCTAGGCATTCACCTTTCATATGTCCTTGTTTGTTACAATTAAAATAAGTCAGCCTCTTAGGATTTCTATCCCTGTAACTAGTAAATTCAGCACTCTTGTTGAAAGAGTGTGGCTTCTTCTTCCTAAAGGTCTTTCCCTTTTTCTTCAGAAATTTTCTGAACTGTCTAGTGAGCATTGCCTGCTCCTCCTGGTCAAGATTTGACAGACCTTCAAGCTCAGACTCGGACTCGGGACTACTGCTACTGCTCCCACTGTTACTACCCTTGTTTCGGGAAGCTCTTAGAGCTACATTTTTACCCTTCCTCTCACTTCCTTCTCCACCTCCTTGGAAGTTCATCTCATAGGTCATCAGGGATCCTATGAGTTCATTCACAGTTAAGACAGTCAAATCTTTTGACTCCTCAATCACAATAGCCTTAGTGTGCCATGCCGGGGATAAAGATCTAAGGATTTTCCTGACTATATCTGCCTCAGCAAGATCCTTCCCTAGCCCTTTAAGAGTATTTGTGATTAAAGATAACCTGGCATACATCTCAGTTATATTCTCGTCTGCATTCATCTTAAACATTTCATACTTAGAAGTGTAGATATTTACCTTCGAGGCTTTTACTTGAGCTGTACCTTCATAGATCAATTGCAGCTCATCCCACATTCGCTTTGCAGTCTTATAGGCAGAGATACGAGCATACTCCTCTGGATGAACAGCACACTGGATAATACTCAGCGCCGTCCAGTTGAGTGAGGAGAGCTTGACATGGTCATCTGTCCAAGCGTCCTCGTTTGGTGGCAGATTATATGGCCCTACCGTGATTACTCTCCACAGTTTATGACTCTGAGCCCTGATGAACACTTCCATCCTGTTCTTCCAAAACAGATAGTTACTACCATCGAAATAAGGAGGGTGACTAATGGATTGACCTTCGGCCATGAAGGTTCTAGGACCACCAGTATTTCCTTGACCGTTCGTCCACATGGCGTAAACCTGCTCTGATACCAATTGTTAGCGCAGCAAGAGTGATATAGAAGGGGGGGGATGAATAGATCACTCCCAATTTGTAGAAACTTAGGCGGAAAATAATCTCTACTGCTAACGCACCTCCTTAAACCGTACACAGAGAAATGTAAATGAGAATGAAGAACTGATCACATGGAAGCAAAAGAGACGAGCAGATGAAGAGCGTAGATAGCAATAGCAAACCATAGAGGAGGCACTCGATTTTTAGGTGGTTCGATTGCAGTCCGCAATCTACATCCACCCCTCACTCCAACTAGAGTGAGGATTCCACTAGACGATGCTAGATCAATGCAGACTCAGTCTGCGAACAACATGCTGCCACACAGCTTGAACACCAAGGGAAACAAATCCCTCAACCAAGTTCTGCTACCCACAGAACTTGAAACCTGTTCTAGCCCCCAGCTAGAACACAACTGGAGAATCCTCTCCCTTCCTCCACACACGGAGGGAAACTGTTAATGACAACCTGTCACTAACAACACCAGAGATCACCGATCTCTCTTCCTCTGCAACTCAGAGGGAAACTGGAGTAGTACTCCCTTCCTTCACACACCGGAGGGAAACCAATTCAAATCAGAATGGAAGAACAAAAATAAACGAAAGCAAAATAGAAACAAAAACCAATGAAGAAGAAATCGATTCTGAAACCCAATACAAATGTAGCTTCAAATGAAGCAATTCATCAATCCACACACTCTCTCTCTCTCTCGAACAAACTCCTCTCAGATATGGAACTCTCTGCTCTTTTTCTTTTCTGGATCGTGCAGACTCTCACCAATGGCTTCTGCCTTTTCTTTTCACGTTCGAACTTCTACTGAAGGATGAAGCTCTATATTTATAGCAGATAATGGCGTGTGGCTGCCAGGTTCCCGCCCATGCACTTTTGGCCAGATAATTTGAATTTTGATCACATGGCAGCATCCTGACCAGGTTGCCATCCACGTGTCGTGTGCCTGTTATCTTGGATCACGTGCCAGGTGCCAACCTCGGTTCACGTGCCCAATCATCAGCCTGAATCGCCTGTAGATAGACAGATGGAATGTATAGACTTAGTTAGTTCAGGCTTTCAACATGAATGTATATACTTCAGAAACACAACTGAGTAAGTGTGCACACCGTGAGAGAGTGTACAGACTTACTGAATAAAATACACGTGAAGGCAGTGTATAGACATGAACAATGCAAACGATTGTTACCAATGTGTACACTTTACAAGGCACAGCCACTATGTAGACTTCACGAAGCCTAAGCAGTGTACAGGCTTGAAACGATAGTTAGCCAAGTGTGTATCATGTGAGAGTGTATACAGTTGGAGGTCTTTAGCATCTTCAGTGTATGGACTTAAGTAGTTCAGGGCAATCCATAGCAATGTATAGACTTAGGCGTTCTGTTCAAATCAAAACCAATGTACAGTCTTCATGCTGTACAGACTTGATGTTGATCAACAGATCTTTGAACATCAGCCCAAGGCGTCAACGCTTCCATCGAGCAGCGTCGCCTCAGCTCCTCAGGCGAGATGCTCACGCCCTTGGTAACAGGCCAATGCGTCAACGCATCTAGTGTCAACGTCGACGCAGTGAGCAAGACAGAAAGATGTGCGTCTACGCAGTCAGCCAAGTGCGTCAACGCACGAAAGGCACACAATCCATGAAGACAGACAGGCTGTACAGACTTTGAAGCTTGCTGAATGAAACGATCGGCTGATGAACCGATGTACAGACTCTGAATGTAAAGGCAGTCTGTATAGATTTGAATCGCTTGAAGCAATGTATGGACTTTGTGAAGCTCAAGCACTATACTGACTTGTGAAGACTTTAGCGATGTACATACTTGGTGAAACTCAAAGTGAATGTATAGACTTGTGAAAGCACTGTGGATGTGTGGACTTGAGCGAATGAAGCCGATGTACAGACTTGGTAAATCGAAGCCTCTGTACAGACTTTAAATGCTGAAGCGTTGTATAGACTTTCATGGGATGCTAAAGTCTATACAGACTTGACCAGTGAGACGCTGATAGAGACGATGTAATGAACAGACTTAATTCTGATGCATGCGATGTGTAGACTTTAACATAAGACGCTGCATGAGACGGTAGGCTGAACAGACTTGCAAAGTTCTGAATGAGACGATCGGCTGTATGGACTTGAAGCCTGAGACGCTCTCTAAGACGATGAGGTCTGTATAGACTTCTCATTAAAACCAGTGTTCAGACTTGAAGGTTCAAGGCCACGATGTATAGACTTTGTTGCAAGCTGAACAGTCGGATGTACAGACTTGCTGAAACAGTCCGATGTACATACATAAAAGAGTTATGCCAATGTACAGATGAGTCGACGCATCAGCGAGGGTGGGTCGACCCACTGCTGTCTATACTAACCAGGCAGAGTGTAGATAGAATCATGATAGCAGGCTAAACCGACAACCAAATGAACTGTACTCACTCACATGATGAAATAGCATTAATCTAGAGATAGAATATTGATTTATAGTGTGAGACATCATCAAAACCATAGGGATGCAACAATCTACCCCATTTTGATGATGACAACACTATGTATCAAGCAATATCAAGTTTCAACAAGAAGTTAATACCAGCTGCAACAAGCAGAATAAATTCAAGGCATGCTCATGCAAATGAATTAAACATTCCCTACAGCACACTCTCATCTCCCCCACAACTCATAATCATATTTTCCACGAAGCAACACGACTCCTCTCAAAGCTCAAGACAAATCCAATACTCACTGATACTCACTCATATTGCAAACTTCTCTCCCCCTTTGACATCAGCAAAAAGAACTACAGAATGTATGACAGTGCTGGAAACATGAGGACTAAGGGCAGTAACTTCTTAGTGCAGAAAGTCACGAGTAGGTCTTAAGAGAATAAGTGAGTTTCTAATCTCAAGAGAAGATTCTTTAGACTTCAGTACACAATAGAGAAGTAGAATGATAGGCAAGTTTATTAGCATACATAGTGGATGATTTAGAGCAGGAGTTCACAAGTATGGCCAAATATAGCTGATCATTCAACTATTCCACAAGACAGCAAGAGACAAAATCAGAGAGGTGTTCTCAAGGTATTGAAGACAAGCAATCCATTAGTTGCATAACAACAAGGAATTTTTGTTGGAGATGATTTTCAAGAAGATCAATGAGTAAGTTGGTAGTTCACATCCTTTGACATTAGGGAGACACCTTGATTAGAGGCCTAAATCCCCAGTTACTCAGAGTGAGTACCTCATTACTTCCTTTCCTCTTTTTTTTAAGGAACAGATTTAGTAACTGTGGCTTTTGACATGAGGAAACACCTTGATTAGAGGTCAGAGTCTCCAGTTACTCACCAGCAAGCCACCATTGCTCTGTCATGACTTTTCATTCATTTTAAGCATTTGACACCTCATGACTTGGGAGAAATATTCATTTCATTGATGAAGCTCCCAGTTTCTCAGTGATCAAAACAGAACATGTTTGTTCAGTTAAGCCCTTGAGTTAAAGAGATAGAGTGATTGAAGACAATACCAAAAAGGACTTTTCTTGAATTGAGTCTTGAAGTCTAGATTTCAAGTTGATTGGGTCAGATATCAAGACATACAAGTTTTTGGCCTGAACCATAATCAATGACAATGTAGGAAGATATACTTTATGCAATTAGTCCAGATCTCTGAAGGAGTACCAAAGGAAAGATTCTAACTTGGAGATTAGAGTCACTGACTTATAGACTTAAGAGATAAGTGACACTCTACTTTCTGAGAGAACCACACTAAATCAGTCATGCAAGGCCAGCAAAGATACACATCTGGACAGCCCTTTTGAATCTGTCAAAGAACTTCTCTTCTCACATCACAACTGAGCTCCCCCTAAGACATAGCATGCAAGAAAGCTAAATATCAGACAAACACAACTCCCCCTCACAACAAGAACAGGCTTCATAATTAAGACAATTTGTATAGGCCTAATTCTCTTCTCAATGTGGAAAAATTTTCATTATCCAGAGGTTTTGTGAAAATGTCAGCAATCTGATTATCTGTGCCTACATGAATCAGTTCAAAATTATTCTTAGACACCTCATCTCTTATAAAATGATGTCTTATTTCTATGTGTTTGGTTCGTGAATGCAAAACAGGATTTTTAGCAAGATTGATGGCACTAGTATTATCACAGTAAATAGGTGTGCACCCCAAGTCTACTTGGTAGTCCTGAAGCTGGTATTTAATCCATATGACTTGTGTTCCACAACTCCCTGCAGCCACATATTCAGCTTCTGCAGTGGAGAGGGCCAAAGAATGTTGTTTCTTGGAGCCCCAAGATACTAAACACCCACCCAAGAATTCACAATGGCCACTTGTGCTTTTCCTGTCTAGTTTACAGCCTGCATAGTCAGCATCTGTGTATGCTACTAGGTTAAATGTGTGAGATGCAGGAAACCATAAACCAAGAGAGTGACTAGCTGACAAATATCTGAAGATTCTTTTAACTGCAGCTAAGTGTAGTTCAGTAGGTCTAGACTGATACCTTGCACACATTCCTACAATGAATTGAATATCAGGTCTAGAAGCTGTCAAGTAAAGTAGTGATCCAATCATACCTCGATAAAGTTTGGCATTTACTTCTTTACCTGTCTCATCTGCATCCAATGAAGTATTGGTGCCCATGGGTGTAGTAATGTGCTTTAAGTTTTCCATGCCAAACCTTTTGAACTGTTCCATTGTGTATTTGGTTTGGTTGATGAAGCACCCATCTTCTAGCTGCTATACCTGCAATCCAAGAAAATATTTTAGTTCACCAACCAAGCTCATTTCAAATTCAGCAGACATCATGGTAGAGAATTCATTACATAGTTCATGTTTAGTTGATCCAAATACAATGTCATCTACATATACCTGAACTATGTTGAGATCTCTGTTTATACCTTTGGTAAATAAAGTTTGATCAACTTTACCTCTTTTGTAGCCTTTGCTGATCAGAAATTCAGACAATCTTTCATACCAAGCTCTTGGAGCCTGCTTTAGACCATACAAGACTTTATTTAACCTGAAAACTTGGTTAGGTTGAGGGGAGTATTGAAATCCAGGAGGTTGTTTAACAAAAACTTCTTCTTTAATGACTCCATTTAAAAAGGCACTTTTAACATCCATTTGTTGGAGTTTTATATTCTTTGAGCATGCAAAGGCAAGCATCAATCTTATAGCTTCCATCCTAGCAACAGGTGCATAGGATTCATCAAAGTCTACACCAAATTCTTGACAGTAGCCTTTGGCTACTAATCTGGCCTTATTCCTCGAGATGATTCCATCTTCATTCATCTTATTTTTGAACACCCACTTGGTTCCTATGACATTAATACCATCTGGTCTTGGGACAAGCTCCCAGACATTATTCCTTTCAAACTGACCTAATTCCTCACTCATAGCATTTACCCAAGCTTGATCAGCTAAGGCCTCTTCTACTGTTTTGGGTTCAATTTGTTAGACTAAAGCAATTATGTCATCATTATTCACATTTCTAAAATGAGACCTAGTCCGAAGAGGATCTTCAGGATTACCTATGACTTTATCTAAAGGATGGTCTTTAAGAAATCTGATATTTGTTGAAGACTCACCTGTTTCTCTTGGTCCTTCCTGATTGGGGGAATTTGTTTCTCCACTCAGCTGAGTCTTTTCTTCCTCCTGTTGGTCTTCTAGAAAATCTCCACCATGATTAGAATCCCTGTCAAGATTTTCAACATTAGAAACATCTTTCTTTTCACTAAAAAGGATGTGTGGAGACTCTTCCACTTTCTGATCTGATATGTTAAATACCCTATATGCCCTTGACACTTCAGAGTAACCTAAGAATATTCCAGGTGAACTCTTGGCTTCAAACTTTTCTAAATCTTTCTTATCATTGTTATGAATAAAACATTTTGCTCCGAAAATTCTGAAATGAAACAAGTTTGGTTTCTTACCTTTTAGAAGCTCATAGGGTATTTTCTTGTGTATGGGTCTTACCATGGCCCTGTTGATTATGTAGGTTACTGTATTGGCCGCTTCTGCCCAAAACCTTCTAGGTAATTTACTTTCAATCAACATGGTTCGGGCCATTTCTACCACTGTTCTATTTCTTCTCTCCACAATCCCATTTTGTTCAGGTGTCCTGGGAGAAGAAAACCTGTGAGTTAGTCCTTCTTTGTCACAAAGTTCAGTAAACATGGAGTTTTCAAACTCACCTCCATGGTCAGATTGAATAGAACAAACCTTGTACTTCCCTTCTTGTTTGACCTTATTGAAAAACAGGTTAAACTTTTGAAATGCATCACTCTTATTTGCTAAGAAAAATATCCATGAATATCTAGAGAAATCATCTATGATGACATAGCCAAACCTGTTTCCATTGAGACTCTGAGTTCTAGTGGGACCGAAAAGGTCCATATGAAGAATTTCCATTGGTCTAGAAGACAATGGCTCATATCTTAATTTAAAGGAATTTCTGGTCTGTTTGCCTAGAGCACAGGCATCACATGCTTTTGATATTGAGTTGAATTTAATTCTAGGCATGCCTCTAACTAAATCATGCTTGACCAATTTATTTAAAGTTGAAAAACTAGCATGACCTAAACGTCTATGCCATTCAAAGGCATCATTTTCAGAATTGGCAGATAAGCAAATAGTAGATTCAGATTTCTCATCTAAGTCTACAATGTAGACATTATTAATCCTGTTGGCTACAAATTTAATCCCGTTCGAACTTCTCTGAGTTTGCTCTTTAGTGGTCTATCGAACGATCGCCAACCACCTGTACGTGGTCGTCATGCGACTGTTTTTCACTTCCTTCCACTACCTTATTCCCCAATCCCCAAACGGTCGTGTCTTGACCATTTCTTCATCTTGGCGGTCGTCCAAACGACTATTTTTCACCTGTTTTCCCTGTTTTACCCAAAACTTTCTCTCTCTCTCTCTCAATTTCTATGACAGCCCTAGGAGTCCTTGATAGCGAGTCAGCATCCACGCATTTCACACATTTGCATTGCACACATTTGAACATAAAAAGAATAAAAAAACTCATATATCACTAACAAAAGTCATGTACATCTGTCCATAAAAGAAAAAGAAAAGTATAGTTAGGCTCTCAAGTCGGTCCCTCTCCTGGGCCCTCGCTGTCGCCAGTCTTCTCACGCTTCTTCTCTGGCGGGCCCATGGATGTACTCCCCTCCTCTCGTTGGCGTCGTATCTCTCCCTCCTCGTTCCTCCGATGATCGGAGGAGCCGATGAGGAAGTCCGGGAGTCCGCTGCTCCGCGCTCCACTCTGGGACGCGCTCCGCTCTGGTCCGCGGCCAATCATCCCGACGGTCCGCTCCACCGCCCGTAGCTCTATCTTTAAATCATAGGCCTGGCGCCGTGCCTCCCTCACCTCGGTCCTGTACCGCTCCAAGTCCGATGTCTCGGCTCGGAGTCGCTCCACCTCGGCTCGGAGACGATCTGCCTCTGCTTGGCCTCTGCTCGGAGACAGCGCCGTGGTCAACTCTCTCGCCTGCATAAGCATTCATTCATGATTAGTTAGTCATTTGCATATCATAAGCATTTAATAGAAAGGATTCTGATAGTTTTGCTTACCCTCTCTGTGAGCGTGGCCTCGGCCTCCTCGGCCCGAGCAACCGCCCGAGCGAAGTCAGTGTCCCTCTCGACCCAGTCTGCCGCTGGCTGTGAGGATGATGATGGAGCATCTGGTCCCATCCGCTGCGCTCCCTCAGCTCTCTATGTTTTAGAAGTCATAGTCAGTCACATTCATAATCATTTGCATAATTAAGTCTAAAGTTTAGAACTCACCAGTAGCTCCAGCGTGCGTGCTGGACGGTGGTGTGGAGGAGACCCTGGAGCTCGACTATGCGCCCTTGCGGGTCTAGCTGCATATAGAAAGTCCATGAGTTAGTACATTTAGAATTAATTAAAGAAGCATGGTTTAGAGAGTCTTACCGGTCGTCGAGCACCGTGAAACACCTGATTGTCGTACCTTCAGGTGTAGGCCCTCAAGTACACCTCATCGCTCATCGCTTGGGCTCGAACCTCTCTGCCTCGATGGGTCCAATCTCTGATCTGGTTCACTGCTCTCGTCACCCAATCGATATCGCTGCTCATGCCCCTAGAGGATCACCAGATCCATTCGTCATCTCTGGCCGGGAACTCAACCTCGGGCTGATGAACCCCGTGCGTCCTCATGATCAATCGAAAGTGCAGAGGCTCGACGATGTTGAGATAGTGTAGCTAGATCTCTCGGCCTCCATATGCCTGGACCACCCCTACCCAAGGCTGCCTATCATGGCCCTCATCCCGGTACGGTGTCCAGCACACCTGAAAAGTCAACATTCGATATCAGCATTCATAAGCATATAAGGATCATTTAAGAAGCATTTAACTGCATTTAGAAGGGTTTAAGTTTAGAAACTCACCGATGCATACGGGAATGTGTCTAGATCGCCCGCACTAGGCGTCGCAGCGATCCTGTGTCCCGAACCACCATTCATCACCGCGCGATGGGTACGCGGTCCGGATGTACCTCCTTGCCCCGCCTTAGGCCCGGGAGGTACATGTAGCTCCAAACCTGCATGAGTTAGATGTCAGCATATCATAATCATGAGCATAAGCATATTCATAATAGTAAGCATTTAGAATTCAGCATTTACCTGGAGTAGAGGTGTGAACCCGCCTAGCATGGTCTGCCAGTCGGTCATGCTGAGAGAGTCAAACAAAAATGCCAACACCGCAGCTCCCCATGCATATCTGCCCATCCCGTCCAAATCTCTCAAAAGAGGGAGGAGCCTACAGCTCACTCCGTCTGCCCTCGTTGCAAAAAGGAGCTTCCTGAATAGTAGTATCATGAAGCAGCGGAGGGTGATGTCCCCCTCTGGCCCCGGTCCCGCGGACACTCTCTCTCGTGCCCGATCAGTCAATCTCCTTAAGTGCTCCTCTGGCAGCTCGTCCACGCTGATCCCTGCTCCTCTCAATCCAAGACTCTCCTGGAGAGTCGCCCGTGCTAGCATCGAAGAGTGTCGATCCGGCCTCATCAGCTCCAATACCAAAAGCTCCTGTGCCTGCTCCCGGTAGTCCGCATATGTCCATTCGGTCACTAGCGCTCCATATACTCTCAAACCCGTGATCCGAGCGACATCCTCTAAAGTCAGGATCATATGTCCCCATGGAAACAAGAATGCCCTGCTAATCGGGTCCCATCTCTCGTGGAGTGCATACAGTAGTGCTGTGCCGATCCGCATCACTTCAATGCTGAGTAGTTCCCCAAAGCCCATTGATGCTAATCTCTCCCTTTGATAATCCGGTAGTACTAAATAGACTGCCAGGACTTGCAGGCACGAAATGCGGGTCCTCCTCTTTCCCTGCATTCATTTAAACAAGATTAGAGTCAATCATTCATAAAAATTCATGCATCAAGCATTGCATTGCACTTTAAAATCAAAACTCAGAAATCTCTCTGTTTCCCTAGCGGTCGCCCTTAGACTGTTTCTTACCCCTTAGCGGTCATCCCTAGACCGCCAGATTTCCTAGCGGTCACTAGAAGGACCGCTAGGAACCCAGAGAAAGGGCAATGTTTGCCTCGTTTCCTCAGGCTCTAAAATGGCCTCAAAGGGCCTACAAATTGACCAAATGGGTCCCCAGACCCATTTCTTCACCCATTCACACACATGCATGGACTTTTAACATCAAAAATTGAATTTCTAAGGCTTACGGCCTACCTCCGATGAGTGCCTGGCCACCGCCGATGCCGGAGCCTCCTCCGTCGTGGGAGCCTCCCCCTCTCCATCTTCGCCATCATCAGGTCCTTCCTCAACCTCTGGGGCCTCTTCTCCCTCCGTTTGGGCCGACGGCCCTTCGTCTCTCTCCGGTGGGCTCGCCGCCACCGGAGGGGAATCTTCTTCCGCCAAGTGCCATTGGAGACGGCGTAAGGCCCGCCGTTTCACCATCTCTGGGAGAATGGGGTGGAGATTATGGTGGTCGCCGGTGAAGGTCTTGTCGGAGGGTGCGGTAGTTAGTTTGAGCGAATGGAACGAAATGGGAGAGCGAACGGGCATCTTCTGTTTTTGAAATCTCCTAGGTCCTAGCGGTCTATCGCTAGACCGCTATCCGGTTCTTTACGATCGTTCCCTAGACCGTTGCTTATCTGGGCCATTCTCATCGTAGAATGTGAACCTCCCTTGGCTAGCGGTCTATCGCTAGACCGTTAGAGTTATGCTCGCTGTCCTCCCCTAGACCGTTTTATTGTTGATAGTTTGAAATGATTTGAAATGCCATATTTCTGATCCGTATTTTATATATGCTTCATGCTTAAGAAGATGATTATTGATGGCCAACCTTTTCATTGCCAAAATCATGAAAGCCGTCACGCCATCATATCACATCTCGCCAAGCAGGTAAGTCAAGTAAGTATCGTGATCCCTAGTCCCTTAATGCATTACTATATGGTATCTATGATATGTTATCTCGAGAACCGACTGGTCATTCATGTGTTCTAGGATCTGATGTTCCCCTTTAACAAAAATGATGATGATCTAGGTGCACATGTTTAATGGTTGGATAAGCCGTTAGGTTGGAAGAGTTGGGGGACGATGGTTCTGTCTTGCACGTCGTGGTTACAGATAGTATCCGGACCCTGATTTGTCCGGTCTAGCAATACTATTCTCGAGTATTTTTCTATTTTATCCTTTCTTTGCATTCTTTTTGATAATTTCTTTTATTTTAGCCCAACATGCATCATGTGCATCTTTAAGCATTCATGAGCCCTCATCTGTCTGAAGTGTCTCAGTAATGGTGGATAATTATGTCCATGGTCTTGAGTAAGGAGAGTCATTCCACTCTGAGTTGGAAGGTTAACTTAGGTCTATTTGCTCAGTTTGGTTAGCTGAGGATTCCTGTCTGGAGTTTAGCTACTCGTCTCTTTATTTTTCGCTTGCTCCGACCGCATATAAGATGTGCGTTCCAGTGAGGAGGTTGGTCGTGTTTTTACTTTCCTTAGTTCCTCCAGGCATGCGTCGTTCGGGTTTTCCGTTCCTTGTGATTAGTTTAAAGTTTTTCGAAAGATTTTTATCGCTTGTTGGTTGAGGAAGGGTGTCGGCTTACCTTAACGCCCGCTTTTCAGTCCACTCCAGTTCATTTCCGCTTCACCTCCATATTCCATGTCACTTTCGCTTCACCCCCGCTCGTTCCCCTGTAAAGAGGACGTTAAGGAGGGGCATCTGTTGACACCCGTTTTATGAGCAATGAGTTGGGTCATCTCCTTATCTATTTTTATGATGTCCTGAGTTATTCACCGTTTATTGGGCCATTTTTGGTCGTTCTTGGGCCTAATTTTATGGGCCATTCTCCTTGGTTGGACTTAGCTCCATTGATTTCCCGTCACTTCACCTTAATGGGTCTAGTAAGGGCTAATGAAGATTATTTTATGGATTAAGTTATGGATTTATTAGCCTTTATCTTCTTTGCCACGTCCTCTCCCCTAGCGTTCTATCGCGATACCTCAAGGTGGACGTTGGCGGTCCATCGTTAGATCACTAACAGGTAGAGACTCCAGCTAGGCCTCTTTGATCTTATCTTCTTCTGGACGCATGTGCCTAGCGGTCTATCGAACGACCATTTCTTGGGGCTGGCGGTCTCTCGCAAGACCACTAGTGGAATAGAGAGTCCTGCTCTGCATGTTCTTCCTCTCTTCATCCGTGGTCGAACTAGAGTCCTTCATCCTTTGATTTCTCTCTCACTAGAGACTCTCAGAACCTCTGGTTTGTTTCTGGGGACTCTTGGGGGTATTATCTTCGAGAGTTTGATGAGTTTTGGCCTATTTTATTGTTGGATTCTCTCCTACTAGGCCTAGGGTTTAAGGGTCTATAAATAGAGCCCTTGGCTTCATGGCTTGGAGGAGGAGATTTCTGGAGTTTGCCACGAAGTGCTGCAGCGTTATGGAGCCACTTCCAACTAGGGAGAAGCTGCTTCCACATCCACCAAGCTTCTAGTTCAGGGAGTACAAAGTTCTTTGTTCTAGTTTATGTTCTTTGGTCTTTGGTTTTGTCTATTGCTTCATTGCATCCATAGCATCCCCCACTTCTTTTCTCCACGTTCTTTGCATTCAATCACATTTTTCCAAACATCCTCCTATCTTTTTCACGCCCCACAGCGGTTCAAAACCACCCAAACCTCCCAGGTATTCACCCTTCTTTTATGCATCTTACCTTAATTGCATTATAGATACTACACTTGTCCCAAGGGCTAATTGGGTTGTTTCTTTTGTTGTCTACACTCTTTTGCAGGATTACAGGACTCACAGCACGAGGCCCAAACTTTCTGGCCGGCCAGGAGGGGTGGAGATCAAAGTTTCAAACCACTGCTCTAGGTCCCCTAGTGGTCATCTGGAAGGCCATTTTCAGGTATAAGGCGGTCTATCGTAAGACCATTTTTTGCTGGATCGCGGTCGTCTGAAAGACAATTTTTCATTCATTGCACCTGATTTTCTCTCCCGCGGGCGGGTGACTCCAACTGACTCTTTCCAAGGTATTATTGTGGTTTTTATTACTTTAGTTACTTTGGTTGCGATCACACATCTTCATTTGGGTATTGTTCATCTTTGTCATCATCCTTGCTTGCTTTCTTTTACTTCATTTGCTCCACACCTACGGTGTGCGTTTTTATTTTATTCCTTTGCTCCATGCCCCGACGTATGTTTTTATTTTTCCTCCTTATAAGCATTGATGACATGCCCATGCTCTTGATTTTGTGATTGGTTGAGTTAGGTTATTACTTGCTCACACACTTTCACATGATTCTCCCTCACATTCATATTCATATCATTTATCATTCATCACATCACACAAAAAACTATCAACAGGTGGAGCTGATGTTGGGCCACCCCTCTCTAAAGAAAAACTGGTCCCGGCTCATTTCAACGTCCCAGTTGGGAGTACGGCCCCGAGCAAGATGTCTCTGGCCAGCAGGCAACAACACTGGCGCAGTCTCGGAAGAACTGCCGTTCCTGGCACTACCGACCTCCGAACGAGCTGATTCTTCTTCCTAGACCTTTCCAAGGCGAGCATCATTCCAGCGGCGCTGACCTCATCCTCTCCAAGCATCCGAGCAGGGAGTACCGCAACCAGTAACTTACTAGTGCCAGACTAGGCAGACAGCGCATGAGGCTATGCGGACAGAGAGTTTGGCTCTCGTCGTCACCCCCCCTTTCCTCCTCGCCTAGCCGGCTTAAAGCCCCTCCCTACGTGGAGGTAAAGTTGGTTTTAATTCCGACTCCCCATTTCGAAGTCAGCCCTCCAGCGAGAGGCGTCGCACCGTGTACTAAAATAGGACTGATCAAGCTTCCCCAACGCACTTGCGGGGCACCGCTCATTCCCCGCTCGCCTCGTCTCCAGTCGGGTTCGGTTTCTTTAAGACAATCTGGTGAGCACTCGGTTTCCCTTTACTAGTCTTTCCTTTGCTTAGTTAGTATCACCTCTTACTGCCCGTTGGACGAAGAGGGAGTGCCCGATCCCATTATCCTTGCTTGTGCGCCCCGCCGCGGAGAGAGTTAAGAGAGGCACCAATTATCCCACACTCACGGCGTGCTGGCCGCACATGAAACGTGGGAGTCCCAACCCCTAAGGGGGTCAGCCCTAGCATAGTTAAACCCCAAAACAGTGAGGTCCTGCCCTGGACCCTCACGGTCGTCCCCGAGTTACCTTCGGGAGAGAGTGCGCGCCGCGTGAGTGAACTCGCCAAATCGCGTCTGTTGCTACTTGTCGGTGTGCTTGCAAGTATAGGTCCGAGGGGCGTCATGTCATCTTGTGTCACCCTTGGTCATACCACATCAGCCTTAGTAGGCCGTCTGTCTTCATATTGGGTTTACATATTTGGATAGCATCCCCATAGCCGGGCGGATGTCTGCATCTCGCACTGAGATTTCTCCATCGTCGGATGAAGACTGAAGTGGACTCACCATCCTTTTGCTCGGTCATGTATAGTTGTGCCTCAGTAATTTCTTCCTCGGCTAGCTTTATTTCAATGGTTTGTTGCATCTGTAGCTTGTTCATTGCAACCGGAGCTATCGAACTCAGGTGCGAGCCGACTGATTGTAGAAGCAGGTTTATTGGTGGGATAGCCCAAGGTGTCATAATTGTCTCCTGGCATACCCGGGAAGTTGAGGATGTGTCGAGGGCACGTGCTGTAGTTGCTGAGGAAGGGTGCCCCCTGCCTGGTCATGCATCATTTGGGGCATTGTCGACTACGGCAAAGCTTCGGGTAGCTTAGTGCTACCCTGTAAAGCCTCGGATGAGGATCTTACCTGCCCAAGTGAAGCCGGGTATAAACCCCTCCCATTTAGTCTTCTCTTTTGCACTTCAACTTCTTATAATTTTTGACATAGCTCCGCCAGCATGGCAGGACCAGATTGGTAGGAGCCGGGAATGTTGCTTCATGTCTTGACTTCGGGTGGGGCCAATGGCATCCTATTATCATGGCTGGACACATTTAGTCCCTCAGCATTTTAAATTCCTGCCCCCGTGCCCTCAGGTGGGAGAGGGGTATAATAGCATGGCTCTTCATTAGGCGATGGAAGGTGCCCCCGGTTCTCCGGGGACCAATTAGCATGATGAGAAACAGCGGCTTCGGTTTGATCCGCGCTTAACAGCCTGAAGCATCTCCTTCATCTTTTTCGTCAGCAGTATAAGCTTCGGGCACCTCTTCGGGTGATTGCTGGTATATGGATATCATGTTTATAGCTCTCTTCAGATCGGGGAGTTCGTGAGCGCGTGGAGGATCCACTTTGTACTCACCCATTTGGAGCTCCCCTTTCTTGATCAGCCATTCAATAGCATCCTTGAAGACGTAGTAGTCTTCGATGGGTGCTCAATCATTTGGTGATATAGGAAAAAGTGGGGATCATCTTTCCTTCTAGCGTCCCATGATCTCTTTGGTTCCAGGAGAGTGACTTTGTTGTATTGAATGGCCCATTCAAACAGGACCCGAGTCCTCTCCTTGGGAAAGTAGTACAGCTTCTTCATCTTGGTCCGCAAGGACGAGCCTTCTTATTGTTCATCGGGCTCAGCAAGGGGAGTGTTGGCAACCCCTTTATCTTTATTTCCTACGGCTCGAACGCCTTGAAGTCAATCGTGTGAACTTATGTAGGTGCTGGCCGCTTATCAACCAGCTTGGCCCTTTGATTTGCAGCAACAGAAGCAGAGGAGTGGCTGGAGAGGAAGGCCTCGATCTCGACCACGACATTGTTCAGCCGGTCAAAAGACCTAATATCAATTCCTATCATCTTTTTGAGGATCTCCCGCTTTAGGTTTTGCTTGCACATTTGCACAGCATCTTCTTGGTGTGACGGGCGCCTACACCTCATGCTGAGGTTTCGCCACATTTTGATATATTCTAAAGTAGTTTCATCATTCTTCTGCTTGGAAGCATATAGCTTGGCCACGGTCACTTCTCTTTCAACGACATGGAACCACTCCCGAAATTGCCACTGCATGTCCGGCCAATCATTCATGGATCCAGCCGGTAAGTTCGAATACCATTCAAAAGCGAGTCCTGTGAAGGAGGACCCAAAGAACTTGAGCAGGTAGGACTCGTCGGTCTCTAGATCATCCATTACGTTAGTATAGTAGGCTATATGTTCTTTCGGCGAACCTTGTCCGTTGAATTTATCAAATTTCGGTGGTTTGTTGATGCCCAGAGGCAGTCTCTTGGAAGCACGATGGACATGGTAAGGTACCTTGTACGTATCAAAAATAGCATAATCATCATTGCCCCTATCGGCTAGCTTCTTCTCGATCATTTGTTCTATCATCATTTTGTTCACGATCGCCAGGTCGACCGAACTTGGGCAGAGTTGAGCTTGTTGCATCTGCGGCGTCACCACCACTGCTACATGAGGTATGGTAGCAGGCCCTTGGGACTAAGGAGCAGGTTGCGAGGTCATGCCCCCAGTGTAGTTGAATGGTTGATGAAAGGCCGTTATCTGAGGCGGAGCCTCCAATTCATCGGCGCCTCACTACGAGGCTTCAGGAAGGACCTCGATATGTTTTGAAGTTGAAGCGTGCATGCTAAGCTCATTGAGCTACCACTTCAGCACTTCGATCTCCTGTCTATATTCTTGGAGCAGCATCATCATTATTATCGGATCGGGCGCGGAGGAGCTGGGAGCCTGACCCCCTCCTTCCACCGGAGCATTCAGAGAAGGTGGCCTCTCTCCATCATCTCCAGCAGTGATTACATTTGTTGTCATCGTGACCAGGTCTGCATCCATTTCTTTAGCGCGGGCTTGTGCCGCCTCATCATGATCTACGGGCGAAGCCCCACAGCAATCGGTCACCCCAGACATATTGCAAGTGAGTATCATGGACTACTGCTCCTGGCCATTATCCATAGCATTTACAGCTTCTACGGGTTGCTACATCCCCAAGGAGGTATTTCTGAAGCTGTGGGAATGCCCTCGGATAGCCTGAACAATGCCATTTTGCCTGCCTGGGGGCACCTCGATCTTCTCTTCTGGTTTCTCTTCTCTTCTTGGAGCCCGAACAATTTTGCACTATTTTGTGAGTCTAAGGATATTTGAGTCATAGGAAGGTAAAATAGGGTTAGTGTTAGCCTAACTCCTATAAATAGTCATGTAAACTGACTTTTCTAATTAATGATGAATTACAACTGCGAATTTTATAGTAATTTCTTTGTCTCTGAGATGGAGATGATAGTGCCTTGAGAGGAGGCAAACCCTAGGTGGTCCATGTGAAGGGGAGGGTGAGAAACCTACACTTCCACCTCTATCCTTTGGCCGGGTGAGACGCCCAGCCCCTCCGCCTCCCCTCCTTCCAAGCGTCGTCCCCTCATCTCCATATTCTCTTCCTGCTACTCTATTCTGTCTGCCAAGAAAATGACACCAAGTTGTGGTGACGTTTGCGGCCTGTCCGGTACGAATCTGGAGCTGGTAAATTTTACAGGGCTGCTGCTTCAAGTCACGACCGTTCCAGCGTTGGTTTCACATTGATCGGACTGTTGGGTCACCGGTAACAATTCTTCCCGTGAAGTCGCGCACTGTTGCCCATCTGTGCGAGACAGAACTCATCCCTCTTCTTGCGACTTTTCTACATGCCATCCTATATCGAATTTGGGCCTAAGATTTGAAGGAGTTGTGCGTCTCTCTGTCTTCTTTCCACCGCCACCAACCCCGCACCGTTCTGACCTCCGTGTTGTGATTGGCATCAGATCTTGTGAGACTGCGCAGGCCGACCTGCATGGTTTGGCGTCAGAACCAGTGTCGAGTTGCAGAGGATTTCCTGGGTTCCACGGCAGGAATCAGTGCCCGCCCTTTGGCCGAGACGTCCTCCTGCGAGTCTGCTACTCACCGCGGCTGACGGTATCTCGTTTTGACGTTGGAGTTGATTTTGGCGGGCATTTTTTGTTAGCACGTGCAGATCTGCTTCTACCAGGACATCCCCCACCCACCACCTGTTCGATGACGATTCCAGATGAACCTTCTCACTGTACGTCGGCACCGTTCCACATCAATTTGGTATCAGAGCGAGTTCCAGCTTGTTCCTACAAGCTGGGTCCTGAATTGGAAGGTATGCTTCCCCCTCCGGTAATCTCTACAGCACTCCTACCAAATGGCACCATCACCGAGCTCAATTTCCATGAGATGGAGTCATGGAATTGGATCTCCCAGGATATCGTCGAGGCCCTTTCCAAGACCGGTTAGATTGTTCGTGATGGCGATCAAGTTTTTGTGGACTTCCAAAGGAGGATCGGTCGGGCCCTATACTTTGATGGTGTGTGGTGTAAAATTGACACATTAGCACACCCGTGCTTCGGGAAGCCTTGGCTGGACGAGAGGGATGCCACCATCGACCCGGAGTGGCGTACTTGCCGAGTGCATCCCCCGCATCTACCGAAAGTCTTCACATTCTACAATATGCTGCTCTCTCCACCAACTAAAGAAGAAAAGTCGCAGCCCATTGAAGCCTATGAAGCCCCTCCAGCATCGATCGATGCATGTGACGAAGCTGGAGGCCAACTCATGGCCGACGCACACCCAGATGAAGTGCTATCAGCCCCCGCTGTGTTACCAGCCAACCCCCCGGATGAAGTATTGTATGTCCCCGATGTTTTACCAGCCACCTCGGCGCTGCCCATCGTCGTCCATCTGCTGGTCGCCACAGAGTCACCATCCGTACCTCCCCTCGCAGTAACTTCTCTGCCTGCTACATCATTTGTCGATGCGATTTGGGAGGACTTCTACAAGGCGCATGGACAGCAGCGGCCCGAGTTCTTCCTGATCGTCATCCATGCCAAGCATCCCACCCACCCACCGGCGATCATCTTCCTCATACTCCAGCACTTCAAAACTCGAGGACGAGTTTTTTCGAACCGGGGGATATTGACGCGGCGCGGGACTCAAGACATCAGACGATCAGAGTTGTATTGGAGTCATTTTTATTTTTATTACATATTTTTATTTTATTTGAGTCTTACTTGATGGTAATGAGTTGGTAGGATTAAAATTTTAATTTTCATAGTTTATTGGGTTCATTTCGAGAGAATATCGAGTCTTTTTATTTTTTTATAATTTTTGGTACGAATTTTACACTATTTTGTGAGTCTAAGGATATTTGAGTCATAGGAAGGTAAAATAGGGTTAGGGTTAGCCTAACTCCTATAAATAGTCATGGAAACCCACTTTTCTATGTAATGATGAATTACAGCTGTGAATTTTACAGTAATTTCTTTGTCTCTGAGATGGAGATGACAGTGCCATGAGAGGAGGCAAACCCTCGGTGGTCCCTGTGAAGGGGAGGGTGAGAAACCTACACTCCCACCTCTATCCTTTGGCCCGGTGAGACGCCCAGCCCCTTCGCCTCCCCTCCTTCCAAGCGTCGCCCCGTCATCTCCATATTCTCTCCCTGCTGCTCTATTCTGTCTGCCCAGAAAATGACACCAAGTTGCGGTGACGTTTGAGGCCTTTCCGATGTGAATCTGGAGCTGGTAAATTTTACAGGGCTGCTGCTTCAAGTCACAGCTTTCTAGCGTTGGTTTCACATTGATCAGAGTTCTGGGTCGCCGGCAACAATTCTTCTCGTGAAGTCACGCACTGTAGCCCATCTGCACAAGATAGAACTCATCCCTCTTCTTGCGAATTTTCTACAGGTCGTCCTATATCGAATTTGGGCCCGAGATTTGGAGGAGTTGTGCGTCTCACTGTCTTCTTTCTAGTGCCACCAACCCCGCCCCGTTCTGACCTCCGTGATGTGCGTGGCATCAGATCTCGTGAGACTGCGCTGGCCGATCTACGTGGTTTGGCGTCAGAACCAGTGTTGAGTTGCAGAGGATTTCCTGGCTTCCACGGTAGGAATCAGTGCACGCTCTTTGGCCGACACGTCCTCCTATGAGTCTGCTACTCATCACGGCTGACGGTATCTCGTTCTGACATCAGAGTTGATTTTGGCAGGCATTTTTGTCAGCACGCGCAGATCTTCTTCTACCAGTTTGGGCTGCAGGACATCCCTGGCCCACCACCTGTTCGACGACGGTTCTAGCTGAACCTTCTCACTGCACGTCGGCACCGTTCCGCATCAACGCCTGCTTGGGTACCCAAATCTGTTTAAATCTGATTGGCTTAGGGGCCAATCCTCCCTTTGATTTGGACTCGAAGCGGTTCGTCTTGCTTTGGGCCAGTGCCTGGAAAGAGTTGTGTACTGGCACCGTGAAAATCACCCTGTCGGGTGTGACCTTGCCTTGTCAGCCACTTAGAAAGACTTGGACACCTCCGATGAACGTGGATTTGCCCGAGGTGGAGAGTCGGCTCAGCAGTGTGCTGGTGTTCTTTTTGGCGGCCCTTTTGGCAGCCGGGGTGCTCCTCTTGTTGCTTGAGGCGGGATGGTGAGCATGATGGGCGTAGCAGCCCACCGCTTCAATCTTCTTTGGTGTCGCCGTTGCAGTGGGGATGGGCTTCATCTCCCGGACGTCTAGGAGGTCCACGAAGGCAACCCCCAAGAAGTTGGGGAAGCCAACAACTGGAGGGAATTTGCCACATTAGATCGGCACAGCAAGGTAGCCATGCTCGGCATGGCTGGCAGCCACGAGCAGTCTGAATGTGGCTGCCATTGATCCCTTCAGAATTCAACCTGCCCTTTTAAATTGAGGATGTTAAAATTTTAAGAGGAGGGCACGGGGGCCCAAATCTTGGCGAGAAGATGAAAGGTGATCCTAGTCCCACCGAGCATGCCAGACTTATGGACGTACTTTTTATCGTTATTAAAATTATTATATCTTTATATCGTCTATCTTTTATATCGGTTTATTACTGCGTGAATGTGCCAGTCACATAGTGACATATTGTTCAGGCTCGGAGACTGGAGTGGTACGGAGCCAGTGGTGCGCGCTGTGTAACTAATCAGACGATAGTAGGTATCGGGTTGGAACTGGAACCCGCCGTGTCGTAAAGGTCACGACGCTAATTACATGCCCTTGGAGAGAGGAAAATCTTTGATTAATCGTCAGGAGAAGGGGCCCTATGGCTTGTAATTAACATTAATGGAGTAAATAAATAGATATCTTCAATTGCATAAGAGCGCCCCGTATTTGGGTGGAAAAGAAAGCGTTCAAACCATGTTGGTCATTTATCGACCATTTCATGTCGGACAGAAGTCCGGGTTAGGAGCACGACGAAAGTAAAAATGACCTTTGTACACATCTCTGCCGACGGCGCGGCAAGTTTGATATTTAATAGTGAGAACGGGTCAGATTTAGTGAGATATCGGCTCGGGGTAAAGTCGGACCATGGCTATGATAGGGGTGATCCCCGAGGTCCAAGCACGACTTGTCGAGACGTCATTGATATCCCCTTCGCAGAGGGTTTAGGAGGGTGAGAGCCTCGGATCAATCGCCATTAATTTCTTAAAGGTGGTGTTCTTATTCATTTTGTATTGTTATTATTATCATGCTTCCATAGACCACTTTCATCGTTATATTAACATTTATCATTTTTTTATCATTTTTATCATCATTTTCAATCAATTTTTTTATTTCATCATTTCATTCATTTTTTGTTTCGATTTTTATTTTGTTATTCTTCTTTTTTTTGGCTTTCTTACATATATCTATTCTTTTAACATTGTTTTATTATTATTTATCTATTTATTTATTATATTATATTATCTTTATTGTTTGGATTTTGTTTTAACGGAGAATAAAATACATAGATTAAAATAAAACAAAAAGGGTTCAAATGGAAAGAGGGAAGAGCCCCGTGTTAAGTGTGTGTGAGTTTTGTGAGTGTGTGTCACGTGTGTGTTACGTGGGTGTTAAGTGTGTGTGTGTGTGTGTGTGTGTGTGTGTGTGTGTGTGTGTGTGTGTGTGTGTGTGTGTGTGTGTGTGTGTTAGCGTATTATATGTGTGTTGTATGTGTCTGATTTTTTAATATATATACAGTAGAGGGAATGGGGAGGATGGTGCAACCGGATGGCACCCCCTTGGGGTGACATGATTCGGCAGTTGCTCCTCCCGCCAGATCATGTGTTTTATCTCCCTTTTTTTTGAGATGAAATATGGGGATGGATTGATGATCCGGCACGAGGATGGGTGGTCCGACGCCGTCGGATCACCAACCCCTCTACCCTTTATATTATTTTTTTTTATTTTTTGTTATGTTTTTTTAAATGGAAAATGGGAAAGGGGGTGTGTGTGCCGGATCAAGTGGGCCATGGGGCCATGATCCGCGCCACCTCCCCAGTCGGATTAACACTTTTTTTTAAGGTGAGGGTGAATCGGCGGGAGGAGGGGTGATCCGGCACGAGAATAGATGGTCCGACGCCGCCGGATCACCTCTCCTTTCTCATCTTCTTCTTTTCCTTTTTTTTTTACTGTTTAAACAAGGCTGCGTCGACTCAATTTACCCCTTGCGTCGACACAAGGGTCCGAGCCAGCGCCAAACAGAACTGGGGCCGAGGTGGGTCGACCCCTCACGACACAGAGCCTTAGGCTCTGCTTTCTTCTTCTTCTTATTTTGCTCTGCTCCTCTTCATTTTCTTCTTTTTTTTGTCATCAACAGTCCCTTGAAACCATTTAAATCATTTTCATCATCGCGTCGCTCTCTTTTATATTATCAACAACATACTCTACTGTGTAACTGTCACGAAGAGATTTTTCTTGTTCAGTTCATCTTTTGATCTTACAGTTAGTTCAAGTCTCCGGCGAAAATCCGGCAGCACCTCCCCCAGACCTGGAGCATTCGAGAGGCGTGAATTAGGTACTCGTCCACGGAAGATCCAAGACGGCCCCAAAATAATAAGGATGCGCACGAAAGCAGTGACATCCTTCGACTCGCGTTGAGTACGGAAACCCCGTGGACTAGCCTACGAGGGGCTCAAATGACCCACGAGACGCCGCGGTCTCGATTCTAAAACGTGGACTTAGATTATCGCCAAACCATATGGCCATTAATATGCACCCCTTCAAGGGAGATCACCCGGAGACCATATTATGAGGATGCCAACCCCTAGGGATCTGAGAGTGATCAGAAACTTCAGCACGAGATTAGAAAGAATCAAATCCCAGCATAAGATTTTGAGAGGTAAATAGCCTTCTCACTGAGCCTAACTACCAACCACGAAGAGAGGCGTGGGGAACGCAACACAAGCACAGGGGAAAAGAAGAAGAAAGGGGGGAAACCGAGATCACTCGGGCTCAAGCATCATAAACCTTACAGCAGGGAAATCTCCAAAAAAAGAGTGCTTTTTTTACTTCGCATCAAAAGACAAAAGGAATACATCAAAAAATAAATAAAGAAAATACAAGGGAGGAGCAAGGGTCGGAGCTCCCTACTCCTATCCCATCACCTCGCTTTTCTCTCTCACTCTCCCTCTCTACAGGTATCTCCAAGCTAACGGTTGGACTCTTTTTGAGAAGGGGCTTCGTACAATGCCTAGCTTTCCTTCTCTTTCAGTGGGGAGCCGACTGGGGGTTCACTCCAGAGGAATCGAGAGAGAGGGCAAGCGAGCCCCCTTCTCTTCCTATTATACACGCCGCAGCAAGGCTCCGTTGACGTATGCATCTTCTCAGCACCGCAGGGGGCATGGGCCATTTGGACGTGTCGAGCTCTGCCCTCCTTCTGCGCTGCTCGAACACGGACGTGTGGCGCTGTGGGGATGGTTTTTTTTTATTTTGTTGGTTGGTTTATTAGGCGTGCCAGTCACCGGAGTGACAATTTATTGTGCGCTCGACCTGACTTAGTCAGTCGATTGTGATATTCGTGCCAGGACCCGATGTAGCAACCCTGATAAATGAATATTTGAAATAAATTAAAATATATATATTACAGAAGTAATACAGATAATAAGAAGAGGGTTAAATGGAGGAATAAAACCCAAGATGCAAATAACGCCTCTCATTAAGGCGTTAATTTAATAATAAACGCCTCTATCAGAGGCGTTATTCAAGAAGTGACGCCTTCACTACACGGCGTCAAATTCCAACGTCAAAAAAAGGGTAAGGCCAAGAAACGCCCCAATCTTGGGCGTGTTTTAAAGAAAAGAACGCCCTTACACAAGGCGCTTATTAAGAAACGACCTGAAGCAGGTCGTCAATTCAAGAATCGACGACCTGACCAAAGTCGTTAATTCCATTCGTGAACCGTTCGACCCAGGAGCTTATCCAGGGAAGGATTATGTTAATCTAGTAAGTATTTAATAGGGCAAGGACTCTATTAGGGATATATTACCCGCAATCAAACACTACTTTTGTTAGGATTCCAAAATCCTATAAATAAGCTGCTCGATCCAAACCCTAAACCTATTTGATCGACTGCTGCTGTTACGGTAAGAACTGAACGTTCTTATTTTCTTCTGTTTCTCTTCCTTATGAACGTAGTATGAGAAGAATTAATATTCTTCGTTGCTTCTCTTCTTACAGGTTAAGAAGCCCTACGTTCTGAAGAAAGCAGAGCTCTTCTTCCGGGTAAAAGTTCTTTACTGTCGTGTGTTGTTCAGATTACAAAGAAACTGATTCAGTTTCTTCATTTCTTTCTTATAGGGCAACTGCAGTTGAAGAAGTGTTCTTCTTCTACGATCAAAGCCAACAATCCTTTTCCTCAGGCCATTATCCCGTAGCCGTCTCTTCATCCGTTCATCTCCAAATCAACTCTTAAGGTAGGTTTTCTCAAGTTACTGTAGCCCAAATAAATTAAGACAAGACTTATATACGTATTGACATGACATGCATACGGTTGAATATGGTTTTATTATGTTTCTGCAATATTTTGAAAGAGACGCCCCTGTCCAGGGCGCTATTTTACAAGACACGACCCTCACAAGGTCGTTAATTTCATATTTAACGCCCTATATACAGGCGTTAATTTCATGTAAACGTTAATCACCTATCTTAAGAACTGATTATCCATGAAATTGCATCAAATCAATAATTGTTAGCGGTTAAAGTTAATAAACATGAAACATCAAATCTAATATACTGCATATGAATTCCTGCCAATTTTCCTGTCATGACTATATGATCGTTATCCTTGATTATCGTGCAAATCTTGCTGATTATGTAAATTCCTGGTATTTCTTGAATTCACGACCTAGACTAGGTCGTTTCCAACTATGTTAACGCCCCATCACAGGGCGTGAATTGAAAAATAACGCCCCTTCCTAGGGCGCGTATCTGTGAAATTCCTGAAAAATATATTCTGTAAAAAAATAGAATTAAAGATAACGCCCTTGCCCAGGGCGCTTTTTTTGATAATACCTGAAATTAATTATATCCTGTCCAATATTGTGAATAAAAAGGACGCCTTCTTGTATAGTCGTCAAATATTGAAGAAACGCCCCTGTCCAGGGCGCGTTTTAGATAAATTATTGAAATAATGAAATTCTGCAAATATGGAAAATAGATGAACGCCCTTCTGTTAGGCGTTAATTACTTGAGAAACGACTTTACCTAAGTCGTTATTTTCTGTAAACTGATTTTTTTATCCTGATTCTGTTAACCGATGGTTCCAATTATTTATATAATATATATCGGCACTATTCTCCACTCCGTGAGTATAGTCCCACGTTTCACGATTGTTTTATCGATCACACTCAATTCTCATTGACATACAAGCTCTCCATTGGACATTCCGTTCCTTTGGACTAGCGAGTTAGTCATAGAGACCTCCGTAAGACTCCTCGTACCTTGGATTCCCTCAAGGTCGACTGAGCTGGTTGTACCCTAAAAACCCATTACACGATCTTTGCCATGTCAATCTAAAGAAACATGGTATACCGGCCCTTATGATTATACAAAGAGTATATCATAAGAAATTCTTAATGGGATGATGATATCATGCCATATCATGTCATTCTTGTAAACCTCAATTCTATGATAAGAATGAGGGTATCTTACCTTTGATATACTGTTCATGTGGACCTCAATTCTATATAAAGAATGTCCATATTGATTTGTCATGGTACCCAAGTTAAGGGAACCATATTCTACCTAGTTTTATCGATATCGTGATTATACCGTTATTATCGCCATTCTATGTCCTTTGTCATATTTTTGGACTCCATTCTGTCAAAGTTGTCATACATGTCTACAAGCTTGATTATTGAAATTCAAAAATTGGCTATATATACAAGAGTGGATGTCAAAACACATGATAAATGCCTGCGCATATAGGGCCCGATCTGGTCCTGGGAGGAGCACCCGAAAGTACTTGTGCCCATGGGAGTTTTAATGATAAGGTATCTGGCATTATACCGAGTACTTGACTTGCTTGATTGGACATTCCACACACATCTTGTACTTGACTCGTACTTGACATGAAATGAAATGCGTGGCCCGAAAAAGGGTAATTTACTTGCTTGCTTGATACATGATAGCCAAAGTTCTTGACATGACTTGTTAAATGTTCTTGCTTGAATATCTTGTTATCTTTTATTGAAAGTTCATGACTAGTTCAACTTGTTACCTTATTGATATATTCTCTCTCTATCTTGTCGTTTTATGCGAGCATGCATAGCTTTATTGCATTCATGAAATATGTAATTACTTAAACCCCTTGCTAGTACTTGAGATATAATTTCCTACTGAGCGTTCGCTCATTCCGTTTGTCCCTTTTTACTTTTCAGGTAAGTCCGACGACGATGGAAGTCAATCGGATGGGAATGTTCAAGAGTGAAAGAGCTAGAGCTTTCCAAGTGTCATCTAGTCTTTTTTTCATATTTCTTGAGTCAACTATGTACTTTTCTTTTTATTAAACAGAGTATTGGATTTGTAATAGCCTATTAATAATAAGGATTGGGTTATCTTTCTATTTGCGCATCTCTGTCTTTGTGTCGAATACACTACTACTCTGATTGGCATGATTGATATAAACTCGTCGCGCATATCCGGGTATCTTCCGCGCTCGGGGCGTGACAGTTTTTGTGGTATCAGAGCCTAGGGTATTCAATTCCTAGGAAAAACCCAAGTCCAAGGATAAGTTTGAACCTTTAAACCAGTGAGATTGGGTAGAACCAAGGGTTAAATTTAACATAGTGTACGAGTCTTTAAATACGATCACGTACTAATATAGTTATTGTAATTGTAGGATAATGGCTGCCGAACGTGCTCAATGGCGCAACATGCAGCGTACCCTTCAAGGAATGACTCAAGTGCTACAACAGGTAGCACAAGGTGGTGCTCCACGAGCTGGAAGCTTACACCAAGCATTTAAGAGTATGAATCCCCCGAAGTTCATAGGATCGACCGATCCGGACGATGCCGAGCATTGGGTTCGGGAAACCGAACGCATATTCCGTGTCATGCAATGCACGGATCAGGACAAAGTTCTATTAGCTACATTCCAGTTAGAGAAAGATGCTAGATGCTGGTGGGAGTCTATTGAAGCAACCATCGATCCTACTCAAGTAACATGGGAAGAATTTGTGGAATACTTCAATGCTAAATATTTCTCGGACCGAGTCCAAGAAAAGAAGGCTGCAGAATTCGCTGCATTAAAGCAACGATCTTTATCATTAGCAGATTATGAAGCTCAGTTCTCCAGGTTGTCTAGATATGCTAAGCATCTTATTAGCACGGAGAAGATGAAAGCCCGTAGATTTCTTAATGGGCTTAGGCCCCACTATATTACTCAACTGGCGCCTATGGACATCCAAGTTTATTCTGAAATAGTGCGCCGAGCTCAATTACTTGAAGATGCCACGGAACTATCTGATAGGATCCGTGGAAAAGACAAGAAGGAGCAAGTCACAGGTTCGGGTTCTTTTAAACCCAACTTTAAGAAGAGGCCCAATAATGGAGGTTCATCCTCTCAAGATTCCAAGTTCAAGAAATCCAAGCCCTTCTCTATCACCACTACACCTTCAAACGTAGTATGCAAGCATTGTGACAAGGCTGGTCACAAGACCGAAGAATGCTGGAGGAAGTTAGGAGCATGTCTCCGTTGTGGGAGCCGCGAACATCGGATTCCCGACTGTCCATTACTTAATGACCAAGCCGGAGACGGTAAGCGCCCGGTGACAAAGAACGCTCGACTTCATGCAATAAAGGAGACCGAGCAAGAAGAAGGTGGACTGGTAGAAGGTACATTAACAGTTTGTTCCAAAAGTGCTTATGTCTTATTTGATACGGGTGCATCGCATTCCATTATTTCTAAGAAGTTTGCCGACCCGTTACCGTTAGAACCAGAATGGATAAAAATAGTTCTAACTACTCCTCTTGGAAGTGAAAATGATATTACTCATCACTACCAAAACTGTGAGGTAATGGTTCAAGGTAGGAATTTACCTATAGATCTCATATGCCTCGATCTAAAGGAGTATGATGTTATACTGGGAGCGGACTGGTTATCCAAATACCAGGCAACGGTTGATTGCCGCAATAGCCAAATTGCTTTCAAAGATTTTCCAGAATTAGTCTTTACTCGCCCCAAGAGTCGGAGCAATTCCCCTCTTATTTCGGCCCTCCGAGCTAGCAAGCTCGTCAGGAAGGGATGTGTAGCTTTCCTTGCATTTGTCACAGTTAAGGAAACAAAGGACACTAAGATAGAAGACATTCAGGTAGTGCAAGAATTTCCAGACGTATTTCCGGAAGATTTGCCGGGATTACCCCCTCAAAGAGAAGTGGCCTTCACCATTGACTTAGTCCCTGGTGCTGGTCCTGTTTCAAGGGCACCATATAGAATGTCCCCTGCTGAACTCAAAGAGTTGAAGGAGCAATTGATGGAATTAATTCGAAAAGGGTTTATTAGACCAAGTACTTCCCCGTGGGGAGCACCGGTATTATTTGTAAAGAAAAAAGATGGATCCATGAGACTATGCATCGACTATCGACAGTTGAATCATCTCACTATCAAGAATAAGTATCCACTGCCGAGGATCGATGAATTATTTGATCAGATTTCAGGATCCAAATATTTTTCCAAGATTGATCTCAGGTCGGGATATCATCAATTAAGAATCAAGGATGATGACATTCATAAGACTGCGTTCAGAAGCAGGTATGGCCATTACGAATTTGTTGTTATGCCTTTTGGACTAACAAATGCCCCTGCTACCTTTATGCAGTTAATGAATAGCATATTCAGGCCTTACTTGGATCAATTTATAGTGGTTTTCATTGATGACATATTAATATATTCCAAGACTAAGGAAGAGCATGAAGAACATTTGAGGATTGCATTGCAAGTCTTGAGGACAAATCATTTATATGCAAAACTCAGCAAATGCGAGTTCTGGCTTAAAGAAGTAGCTTTTCTCGGACATGTCATATCAAAGGATGGATTATCTGTAGACCCGTCAAAGGTTGAAGCTGTGAGAAATTGGGAAAGACCCACTAATGCAAGCGAGATCAGAAGTTTCTTAGGTCTTGCAGGATATTATCGGCGATTCATCAAAGACTTCTCCAAGATCGCCGTGCCCCTTACAAGGTTAACTCGCAAGGAGATCCGATATGAATGGAGTGAGGAATGTGAAAGAAGTTTCCAAACTCTCAAAGATCATCTCACTACAGCTCCGGTGTTAGCTCTACCAATAGAAGGAGAGAAATTCGAGGTCTACACAGATGCTTCTGGCATTGGCCTCGGATGTGTCCTAATGCAACAAGGAAAGGTCATAGCATACTCTTCACGTCAACTGAAGAAGCATGAGGAGAATTACCCCGTCCATGACTTAGAACTGGCCGCGGTGGTATTTGCCCTAAAGATATGGAGACACTACTTATATGGAGTGCAGTTTACTGTATACTCCGATCACAAAAGTCTCAAATATCTATTTTCACAAAAGGAGCTAAACATGAGACAAAGACGCTGGCTAGAATATCTCAAGGACTTCGACTTCAATATACAATACCATCCCGGAAAGGGTAATTATGTTGCTGATGCCCTTAGTCGAAAGCCGAGAGCAATGATAGCCAATTGTATGATACAAGAATGGAGGTTGCTAGAACAATTCTCCGAGCTCAATATAAGCTTGGACAAGGAAGCCAAATTTGTCACATTATCTCATGTAAGCATACAGTCAGATTTATTATCTGAGATACAAGCACTTCAGGATGATGATCCTATATTAGTGGAAATCAAAGGCAGATTAGAAGGACAATCTGATTTTCAACTAACTTCTGATGGAAGATTATTATTCAAAGGTAGAACTTGTATACCCGACTGTCCGGAATTAAAGAAGAAGATCTTAGATGAAGCTCACCGATCAAGGTACACTATTCATCCAGGATCAACCAAAATGTATCAAGATGTAAAGAGGAACTTTTGGTGGCCTAATATGAAAAGAGAAATAGCAGACTATGTATCTCGCTGTCTCACATGCCAACAGGTCAAGGCAGAACACCAAAAGCCTGCTGGAAAACTACATCCTCTAGATATTCCTAAGTGGAAGTGGGAGGATATTGGTATGGACTTCATCATGGGATTATCTAAATCAAAAGGAGGACATGATGGAATCTGGGTTATCATTGACCGATTAACTAAATCGGCGCATTTTTTGCCAATAAAAAGCCGATGGTCAATTGATGTACTAGCTGCACTATACGTCAAGGAAATAGTCAGGTTACATGGAATTCCTGTCTCAATCGTGTCTGATAGAGATCCCCGTTTCACTTCTCATTTTTGGAAGGGATTACAACATTCGTTGGGAACAAGGCTCAACTTTAGTACTGCTTTTCACCCACAAACGGATGGTCAGACCGAGAGAGCTAATCAAGTTGTTGAGGATATGCTAAGAGCTTGCATCATTGACTTTGGTGGAAGCTGGCATGAACATTTGCCACTAGTGGAATTTGCATATAATAATAGCTACCAAGCTAGTATCCAAATGGCACCTTTCGAAGCTTTATATGGAAGGAGTTGCCGATCACCCTTATGCTGGAACGAAGTTGGAGAGAAACAACTGTTAGGTCCAGACATGGTAAGGGATACAACTGAGAAGATACAAGTAATCAGAGAAAGATTGCAAGTTGCTCAGACCAGACAAAAGGCTTATGCTGATACAAGGAGAAGAGATCTTGAATTCCAGGTTGGAGATCATGTATTTCTTAAAATATCGCCTGGACGTGGCATACGAAGATTTGGTGTTAAGGGCAAGCTTACGCCAAGATTCATCGGACCATTTGAGATACTCGAAAGAGTTGGCGAGGTTGCTTATCGCATCGCATTGCCTCCTCAATTGTCCGAGGTACATAATGTATTTCACATATCTATGTTGAAGAAGTATGTACACGATCCATCTCATATTATTGAACATGGAGATCTGGTGATCCAGAAAGATCTCACCTATGAACAGAAGCCTATGAAGATCTTAGATCGAGAAATACGAGCTCTAAGGAATAAGGTTATTCCCATGCTCAAGGTGCAATGGAATAAGAATACTGAACACGAAGCGACATGGGAGACCGAGGAATCTATGAAGAAACGATTTCCCGAGTTGTTCTAAGAGGTATATACTCTACACTCTCCGCGTGTATACATAATATGCAATTGAATTTGGGGACCAAATTCTTTTTAAGTGGGGGAGGGTGTAGCAACCCTGATAAATGAATATTTGAAATAAATTAAAATATATATATTACAGAAGTAATACAGATAATAAGAAGAGGGTTAAATGGAGGAATAAAACCCAAGATGCAAATAACGCCTCTCATTAAGGCGTTAATTTAATAATAAACGCCTCTATCAAAGGCGTTATTCAAGAAGTGACGCCCTCACTACACGGCGTCAAATTCCAACGTCAAAAAAGGGTAAGGCCAAGAAACGCCCCAATCTTGGGCGTGTTTTAAAGAAAAGAACGCCCTTACACAAGGCGCTTATTAAGAAACGACCTGAAGCAGGTCGTCAATTCAAGAATCGACGACCTGACCAAAGTCGTTAATTCCATTCGTGAACCGTTCGACCCAGGAGCTTATCCAGGGAAGGATTATGTTAATCTAGTAAGTATTTAATAGGGCAAGGACTCTATTAGGGATATATTACCCGCAATCAAACACTACTTTTGTTAGGATTCCAAAATCCTATAAATAAGCTGCTCGATCCAAACCCTAAACCTATTTGATCGACTGCTGCTGTTACGGTAAGAACTGAACGTTCTTATTTTCTTCTGTTTCTCTTCCTTATGAACGTAGTATGAGAAGAATTAATATTCTTCGTTGCTTCTCTTCTTACAGGTTAAGAAGCCCTACGTTCTGAAGAAAGCAGAGCTCTTCTTCCGGGTAAAAGTTCTTTACTGTCGTGTGTTGTTCAGATTACAAAGAAACTGATTCAGTTTCTTCATTTCTTTCTTATAGGGCAACTGCAGTTGAAGAAGTGTTCTTCTTCTACGATCAAAGCCAACAATCCTTTTCCTCAGGCCATTATCCCGTAGCCGTCTCTTCATCCGTTCATCTCCAAATCAACTCTTAAGGTAGGTTTTCTCAAGTTACTGTAGCCCAAATAAATTAAGACAAGACTTATATACGTATTGACATGACATGCATACGGTTGAATATGGTTTTATTATGTTTCTGCAATATTTTGAAAGAGACGCCCCTGTCCAGGGCGCTATTTTACAAGACACGACCCTCACAAGGTCGTTAATTTCATATTTAACGCCCTATATACAGGCGTTAATTTCATGTAAACGTTAATCACCTATCTTAAGAACTGATTATCCATGAAATTGCATCAAATCAATAATTGTTAGCGGTTAAAGTTAATAAACATGAAACATCAAATCTAATATACTGCATATGAATTCCTGCCAATTTTCCTGTCATGACTATATGATCGTTATCCTTGATTATCGTGCAAATCTTGCTGATTATGTAAATTCCTGGTATTTCTTGAATTCACGACCTAGACTAGGTCGTTTCCAACTATGTTAACGCCCCATCACAGGGCGTGAATTGAAAAATAACGCCCCTTCCTAGGGCGCGTATCTGTGAAATTCCTGAAAAATATATTCTGTAAAAAAATAGAATTAAAGATAACGCCCTTGCCCAGGGCGCTTTTTTTGATAATACCTGAAATTAATTATATCCTGTCCAATATTGTGAATAAAAAGGACGCCTTCTTGTATAGTCGTCAAATATTGAAGAAACGCCCCTGTCCAGGGCGCGTTTTAGATAAATTATTGAAATAATGAAATTCTGCAAATATGGAAAATAGATGAACGCCCTTCTGTTAGGCGTTAATTACTTGAGAAACGACTTTACCTAAGTCGTTATTTTCTGTAAACTGATTTTTTATCCTGATTCTGTTAACCGATGGTTCCAATTATTTATATAATATATATCGGCACTATTCTCCACTCCGTGAGTATAGTCCCACGTTTCACGATTGTTTTATCGATCACACTCAATTCTCATTGACATACAAGCTCTCCATTGGACATTCCGTTCCTTTGGACTAGCGAGTTAGTCATAGAGACCTCCGTAAGACTCCTCGTACCTTGGATTCCCTCAAGGTCGACTGAGCTGGTTGTACCCTAAAAACCCATTACACGATCTTTGCCATGTCAATCTAAAGAAACATGGTATACCGGCCCTTATGATTATACAAAGAGTATATCATAAGAAATTCTTAATGGGATGATGATATCATGCCATATCATGTCATTCTTGTAAACCTCAATTCTATGATAAGAATGAGGGTATCTTACCTTTGATATACTGTTCATGTGGACCTCAATTCTATATAAAGAATGTCCATATTGATTTGTCATGGTACCCAAGTTAAGGGAACCATATTCTACCTAGTTTTATCGATATCGTGATTATACCGTTATTATCGCCATTCTATGTCCTTTGTCATATTTTTGGACTCCATTCTGTCAAAGTTGTCATACATGTCTACAAGCTTGATTATTGAAATTCAAAAATTGGCTATATATACAAGAGTGGATGTCAAAACACATGATAAATGCCTGCGCATATAGGGCCCGATCTGGTCCTGGGAGGAGCACCCGAAAGTACTTGTGCCCATGGGAGTTTTAATGATAAGGTATCTGGCATTATACCGAGTACTTGACTTGCTTGATTGGACATTCCACACACATCTTGTACTTGACTCGTACTTGACATGAAATGAAATGCGTGGCCCGAAAAAGGGTAATTTACTTGCTTGCTTGATACATGATAGCCAAAGTTCTTGACATGACTTGTTAAATGTTCTTGCTTGAATATCTTGTTATCTTTTATTGAAAGTTCATGACTAGTTCAACTTGTTACCTTATTGATATATTCTCTCTCTATCTTGTCGTTTTATGCGAGCATGCATAGCTTTATTGCATTCATGAAATATGTAATTACTTAAACCCCTTGCTAGTACTTGAGATATAATTTCCTACTGAGCGTTCGCTCATTCCGTTTGTCCCTTTTTACTTTTCAGGTAAGTCCGACGACGATGGAAGTCAATCGGATGGGAATGTTCAAGAGTGAAAGAGCTAGAGCTTTCCAAGTGTCATCTAGTCTTTTTTTCATATTTCTTGAGTCAACTATGTACTTTTCTTTTTATTAAACAGAGTATTGGATTTGTAATAGCCTATTAATAATAAGGATTGGGTTATCTTTCTATTTGCGCATCTCTGTCTTTGTGTCGAATACACTACTACTCTGATTGGCATGATTGATATAAACTCATCGCGCATATCCGGGTATCTTCCGCGCTCGGGGCGTGACACCCGAAGTCTGTCATACCATAAAGGCTATGACGTTAATTACGTCCTTCCAAAGAAGGACAACCCTTAATTAGTTGCCAAGAAAGGATGTCTTGGGGGCAAATCGATATAAGACTATAACGCTAACTCCGCTAACGGAATGCGAAACATGCATAGAAAACCGTGCTATGCGGGACATGATAACAGTGTTATGGTGCAAATCCGGCAGCATATCCCCTTATTTTGGACTATGCCAAAGGGGGAATATAGGTCATCCACCCACGGAGTGCCGGGATGAAAGCCGAAAGGAGAGCCGGGCGTAGCCCGAGATCCAGAAGGATTTGAGTGTGACGGGGCAATGTCCATTGCCATGGTGCTTGTTGATATTCCCTCCGGAGACCATTGGGGGACTTGCAATGGCAGGACTCCCAGGGTCAGTAGGGTTGGAAGAAAAACCTGACAGTTAATGGCATAGCATATCGGGGTAAGACCCTATTAATATAGCTCCGTCCAGACATGGATGAAAGACCATGAAACCCTCACGATATGATATGATGGTCCATGGAGGTTAGGGTACCAAGTCCAGACTGGTCTTGGGTTCGATGAAGTTGCTGGGGGATAGATATTTGAGCAAGGATTGATGTTGGAGTGAATCGGCGCGGCTGGGTTTCGGCACAAAGATGAACCGACGCGGCTGGGGTTCCGGCACGAAGGCAAACCGGCTGGGGTCGGCGCGACCATCCTGCCGGCGCGCCCTTCACCCGGCGCGAAAGTGGCGCCGGGCAGAGGTTGCGCCGGGAGGATTTGTGGCGCCGATAAATGGGTGTTGATAGGTCTTTCAAGTGTTGTTAGGGATTTGTGAGTCCGAAGGGATATTCTGCGCTTGATTGGGGTTTTATGGGTTTGTCCATGGTTGTATTTGAGTGGGGTAGCGGGTGAGGGTAGACTCATCCACATGAGGCTTAAGGAGACCATGTGATTGTAACGTTTATGTTCCCCTTTCTCGGTGGTGGCCAAAGTGTCATGAGATGGTATAACTCAGCTCTCTGCCACACAGTTGGGGTTAAATTAATCATTTTAATGGAAGCATTATGCCACACTATGAAGTAAAGCTCGGGGATGAATTTTGACAGCACCTCCCCTTATTTTGGAGTGTGCCAAAAGGGTATTATAGGTCATCCACTCATGAAATGTCGGAGTGGAAACCAAAAGAAAGGCGGGCGTAGCCCTGGATCCCAAAAGGGTCCCCATCTTGTGTGACATTGTCTATGTATTGTGAGATTCATTAATGTCCCCAGATAAAGTCAACGGAGGACATACAGTGGCAGACCTCCGTGACTTGTTGGGTTGACGACATGTGGGGGAATTGACCCCTTTGATATGGCTCCCATGAGGGTCAAGGGAAGGATATCATCTCTCTTTGGAGGGACACGGCATCATGAGCAAGGCTGGCATGGCTCGAAGGCATCGGCACGAGCATATCAGGGTGGCCATCTTCAGTATGAAAGGTGTGAAGGTCTCGGCGCGAGAAGGGAGTCCAACCGGCGCGGGCAGCCCTCGGCGCGAGACTCGCGCCGAGAGGGGTTCGCGTCGAGAGGGTTTCCGGAATGAAGGTTTTAGCAAAGCTTTGAAGTGATTTTGAGGTAAAGGCTTCAAAGGGCTTTGGGCATTTTAAAGGGGGGTTTGTTCAGCGATTCGACGACCAGTTCAGATGATTATAGAGAGGGTGATCCAGGGAGGAGATGGCCTTCCCTCTGGGGCCTCGCTGGGAGCAGAAACGCGCATGGAAACTCACGGTCCTGGTTTGGGTTTATCCCTCTTCATTTCACAGACGAGAAGCCATGAGATAGACTGTCTCAGGCTCTCGATGTGGGTACGAGGTCAAAAGCAAATACAATGGGAAAAGCCTTCAACGGATTTAGAAGACCAAACGGTAAAACGCGTCTAGTTCTCAATAGCCATGGCATATATTGAACCTCGGATGCAGAGACAGAAAGGAAAAGGAAAGGGCGAGCTTCAACCCTCTTTTATTAACTATTCATCCAAACAGCATACATGCATCTAGCTCAGAAGAAAATCCAACTGAGAAAATCATACATAGACTCTATCCCTGATAGCGGGGCTACATTAGCATTCGATGCTACTGGAGCAAGGATGCTCAAAAAAAGACATAAGAGGAGAAGGGGATATTCAAATAAGAGACATGGGGAAAGGGAAACTATAGCCCCTCAGGGCATCTTGAAATCGATCACACCTTGACTCTTCCTTCGAATCGCTGCAACTCTCTCTTCTCCTCAGCTTCCTTAGAGGGCTCTCGAGCTCCCCTTTTCTTTCAGTGGCTGCTGCTCTCTTTTCTTTTCTCTCTTTGTTTTTCTGTCTCTTCTTTCTATTATCTTTCTCTTGTTGTTCTGTCTCGAAGGGCAGCAGCTTTTATAGAGGGATGGCCCTCAGCTTATGGCACGAACTCCCCGATGCGCCCAGCATAAGCATCTCGGCGCGCCTGGCATTCAGCCCATCGGCGCGTCTCACTTTGTATTGGGCTTGGCCCATTTGTTCAGAACCCGACGTCGGAGGAGGCTCACCTAATGGGTTTCTTGATATATTCCTCTCGAGGCTTGCTTAACACCTTGTGTTCATGCAGATGTGTGAGGCAGTGTGAACCCCTTTGTGAGAATCAAAATTGTCTGAAGATCCTTTTCAGCATGCAGATGGTTGCCTGGAGTTTTTCATAGTTTTAGTCAGCCTGACTATTCAAGTGATAGCCATACTGGGCAGTGGCCTAGCCAGAGATGGCTTCAGCCGATCAAGGTGTTGGGAGTAGTGGATCTCTTTTATTCTGATTCTCAAAACTTCCAGGGACGACACAGTAGCCACACTCTTGACTGGCCTTCAGAGCCCCGAGCTTGCTTTGGTCTCTTCTGGCATATTTTGGGTGTCAACAAATGCCCCTCACCCGCATGTGGCATAAGCGAAGGATGAGTGACACGGGACATGCGGGTGTGCACTGCACCGCACTGCGTGACTTCTTCAGGTTTGCTCTTGCTCATTATTCATCGTTCATTCTTGTGACTCTGAATCTTCATTCTGCTGGCATAATCCCGGTGCTTCGTAAGCATACTTGGACGGATACCAGCATCTTTGGCTTGATCTGATGATCACAACACCCCTGGTGAGCTAACCGACGCCACTGGCGATTTCGGCACGCCCATCTCGGCGCGGCAATCGTCTCGGCGCGCCTCCTTCTTTGACACTCTCGGCGTGATGATGCTCTCGGCACGGCCGATATCGGCGTGCCTCCTCTTTGGCTTGTTGGATCGAGAGGACGGTCAGGCTAGAGGGGGAGGGGGTGAATAGGTTGACCTTATAAAAATTATAGTAGAGCAATTCGCATCAGAAGCACCACACCTATATGATTAATTGAAACACTGAACCAAGCCAATCAGAGAGCATGCCTATCATGCATCTAGCGAGGAACAAATTGCGATGATTAAACCAAACCACACGAGACCACAATTTTAAGGTGGTTCGGTCACCCAATGGAGACCTACGTCCACCTCCCCACTCAACTAGTGAGGAACCCTGCTGAGCTTCACAACTTTGCTAAACTGAGGAAGTAATTCCTCTACACTGTTGACTACCCCAACAGAAGACAACAAGGAACGAATCCTCAAATCCGCTGTCAAACAGCTTGAAGGCGAACAGCCTTGACACCCCTGATCTCAGCACAGCCCGCTGAATCAGAATCACCCTCTCTTCACTAAATCCAGTGAAGGAGAGGAGTACAATGTTCAAAAACAATAGGAAAACTAAAAGATAAGAAATCAAACTTCAGCACTTGGATGCAGCGGAATTTAGATCACCAACAGAGAGATCCATGTCCATACGCATGAGCTTCGATCCTTGAATCTCCTCCGTCTGGAATGTAGAAGAGTCTTGGTGGCGCGATGATCTTCTGATCTGATTTTCAGCAGCACTCGTCCAGTTCTGCTCCCAGCCCCATTCTCTCTGTTGTTCTACTCTAATTCTTCTCTCTTGAGTTTTCTCTCGACTGAACTCTCTTTTTGGGTCTTCCCGCGCACACAACAGTCCACGTGAGGCAGGTGGGCCACCACCCTGATTTTCTTGTTATCCTCATGATTACTCACGTGGGGAACCTTCTGGAGTGGTAGAAGCTACGAAACCTTATCCGCTTGTGGCTGATGTGGCAGATGACGACTGAAGGTGGGATCCACTTATCGTGCTCTGCAACTTGAATTAGATGGCGTCGACCCTCTTGCCCCAAGGAGTTGACGCATCCTTCTTCTAGCTTCAGGTTTCATGCTGAGTGCGTTGACGCAAGATGCAACTGCGTCCACTCATTAGTTGCGCTTTAGACAGTTGTGGCAATCCATCGTACTACAGCGTCGACGCTGCCAAGGTACTCCAGAGGCTGCAACAAGGAATGCTTGAACTGCTGCGTTCACGCTACTTGATCAAAGCATTGACGCATCAGAGTATTCCAGTAAGCCATTGGCTCTCCCTTTGTAACTGTTGCGTCGACGCTGCTCTATTTTGGCGTTGACGCAGTGGAACAACTTGTGAAGATATTGGTGAAGGCTTCTTCAACTGATGCGTGGACGCTTTAAGCTCCCAGCGTCGACCCTGTTCCTTTCTAGCAACAAGAATAAAATCAAGTGAAAGTATTATTGAATCAAAATTTAATTCATCATTGAATTGAATACATCATTCATATCTCATGGTTGTCATCATCAAAACCAGGGGCACAACAATCTCCCCCTTTTTGATGATGGCAACTATGAGGTGAATGCCATTAATAACATTGCATCTAAACAATCAAGGTTATTCATATCAAGCAAGAAACTTCAGATTAACAGGAAATCAAATCAGTGACTAAATCAAACTGTAATTTTGTCATTCATTCAAGTTCAAGATTTTACATTATAGAACCAGACAAAAAGAAAACATTCATTCAAGTTAGTCAATATGATTGATGCAGATGCAATGAACTCTGGTCAAGATTCCAGCTTGACTTCATGATTGATGCATTAAACATTCTCCCCCTTTGACATCATCAGGAAGGGGAGTAAATGTGGAAGAGCTATCTCAAGAGTGGAAGAAGCGATTGTATCTTCTGGCAGAAGTAGGTTGTTGTTGCTGACGAGAGGATTGCCCTTGAGTAGACTGATATCCTTGAGGTGGCTGGCGAGGCTACTGCTATCCTGAGGCAGATGGATCTCTGGCCAGTAAATCTCGGATATCCTGAGAGAGTTCGCCCAGCTGATGACTTAGAGTGGAGCGTACACTGTCAATGGCAGAAGGAAGATCAGCTGTGATAGAGTCCTTGTTTTGAAACTTGTCCCCAATTGACTGAATTTCTGCAGTCACTTTGTCAATCTTTTCTAACATTGCTTTGAGGCATTGGGGAACTGCATTGACAGGACCTTTGATGGTTTCAACGGCTATCCTCACATCAAAACATAAATCAGTAATCTTGGCAAGGGATTGAAAAAATGAAGCTTGATTGATGTGCATATCATTCACCAGTGTGGATAACTTGTCAAGAAGAGATGATACGTTCTGCAAGACTGTCCTTGTAGCTTGGTCAGATAACATCTTGGTGAGTAAGAATTTTTGCCACTCGGATAAGACAGAAACTTCAAATTGTATAATCCGAGAAGTCAGTTTGTTTAGATGATAATTTGTAAACTCCATTAACTTGTCCATCTTTGCATCCTGACGTTGCAGCATCATAGTCATGTGTGCGAACATCTCTTCAATAGTGGATGGAGGTGGAGCTTCATCAGAAGTTGGAAAAGGTCTTCTATAAATTCCAATGGCTCCAGTCATAAGGGGTTCCAATGTAGGTGCAGTGCCACTGGGTTGCCCAGTTTCCAGCTGAGGACTTGATGATCGAGCAAATGTTTCCTCAAACTCATGCTCTCCTCTTGCTAAACTACCCTCTTGTCTTTCTTCTCTCACAACAGGAGGAATTGGTACCTCTGTCCTGTTTACGTGACTAGCATCCGCAGTGCCTATTCTTGATGCCTGACCTGTTTCTAGTGGAGCTGTTTGCTGACTAGGAAGAATTCGAACTGGCTTACCATCAATGACTTTAAAACCCATAAAGTTCTGAATATAAGAAAGTGTGTAAACATTCCCTTGAGGGATGATTATTTTCTTCTCAGAACCAAAGTCTACTCCAACTTTTCAAAAAATAGCAGTCAATGGAGCAGCATAAGGAAGTGTTCTGGATTGTGTCAAGCATGACCCCATAGTTTGAATAACTACATCAGGCAGGGAAATATGTATTCTCTTCAGCATACAGCAAAGTAGAAATCTCTGCATCTCAGTCACCCTTTCCCTACCACTGCTCTGTGGTGTGATCATTGATGTGCAAATGTGGTGGAGCAGTCTATTCAATGGAGGGAATTGATTTGCTTTGAGACTGGATAAATAAGTTTCCCTAACATTGGAAGGATCACTCGGTTTATCAGTTAGGAGAGCATAAGCTTCATGCTCATCATACTCAAAGCTATGTAGTTGAACTCCATTCTTGGGGATTTTCCAGGCTCTGGCAAACAATTTATTTGATAATTCAAAACTAACATTCCAGACAGTTGATGTGAGTTTTGGAACGTGAGGTTCATACTTCAAATTTTTGTAGAACTCTCTGACCAGGGTGGGGTAATATACCTTGTGGGTTGTAACAAAAGACCACCATCCCTGATAGTCCAAGGTAGGAAACAGTTCCGGAAAAACGTCAAGCATTTTATGGTCGGTAGCAGCAATAAACCGGGAAATGAGAACCTTCAGAGGTTCTTCAACGGTGACGGTAAGAGAGCTGTCCGCACCTTTCTGTCCCGTTGCAGCACTTGAAGATGAACCCTTCTTTTCTGTCCTGACATCAGATTCCCTTCTCTTTTTGGTTGGCGGGCTCGCAGCGCGTGGACGCATCTCTTTCCTCTTCCCTTTATCGTGAGCAGCTTTGGAGCGGGACTCCATTTTGCCTTCAGCCGATGCTGAAGTTCTTTGATGTTCCTCTGCCTTCTTCTTTCCCTTGTGAGTGGATGTCGGAGGAGCCATGGCAACGGGATGTAGAAGAATGAAACATGAGAGGGTTTTGGAGAGCACGGAAGATAGAACGACAAAGGGTTTCAAAAGGGATGGAGACGAGCAGCGGTCACGTTCCGCTTTCAAAGGAGCTTCAAAACCCTTTTTAGTGAGCGGTTCAGCCGGTTCAAGTCCGCGAACCGGAAAAAGAAGGAAATGGTTCTGGAATCGTTGCGTTGACGCCAAGGGATACTGCATCGACGTAGTGAAGCAGAAACAAACGAATATATGCAAGAAGAGTAGCAAGAAAGTCATCTGTACAAAGAATTTTCTTAAGATACTGAGATAGGGAGTAGAGATGCTCATATTCAAGGATTTTTAAGTGTTGCAGATCGAGTTCCCATGAGAGAGATGTGTAAATAGGCTCCAATTCAATTAATGATAAAGAGAAGAAAGAATCTTAAAGCATTGAATTAAAAACCATGAACCACCAAAGGCACCTGCCTGGAGAAAAAGAGGAACTCTTTTCACACTAGAACCATTTTCATTTCTGTTCCTTATATCTGTCAATTTCAAGTTTCCTTTTAGAGAGAGAGAAATTTAACTGGCATTGATAACAGACTCAGTTGAATAATGAGCTTCAGATCAATCACACTCACATGTTTTCATTATTTTTCACATTTGCAGCATTTTCAACTTATTTTTACGTTTTCATTTGCAGTCAAGTATAGCTAGCCTTTTGACACGGGTACACATGTTTATTAGACACCCGAGTCCCCGGTTACTCAGCATAGCAAACTATTCTGCATAGACGGACCAGAGTTGGCAACTTACGTCATGACATGCCTATCAGCACTTCATAGGTGCTTGAAGGTAGTTTCTCAGTTAATAGTTACCATTGCTCTGTAATGATTTATTTTTCACTTGAAGACAGAGATAGTGGCGCACCTCATGACTTGCTCTTTAGCACTTCTTTGGTGCATAGGGCTAGTTTCTCAGTGAATAGCTACCATTGCTCTGCATTTTATAACATGTGTAAGAGATTGTTTCTTCAGCGTTTATACTCAATATCTGGGTTTATTACCAATACAAATATTAAATTCCTCTACACACAGTGGTTTCTTTACTGTTGAACAATATAAGGATCGAGAGATGATAAGGTCCTGGTTTTATTAAATTATTCAGCTTTTATTCCATACATAGTGCATTATTG